>CANSZD010003716.1:825000-1145000 GCA_947648045.1 Beta corolliflora
AGTTTGCTTATAATTTTGTCACAAATAACTTTTAAAGACCTTATTGGCCAAAATTGACCATTTTCATATCCTATACAACTAACAGAAGTTGTCGTATTCATAACGTAATCAAGAATATAAATCGTTTTATAAAATAGAAATGCAACTATACACACGGGCATAAGAATACATTTTTGTTGAACATAAAGATTACCTCGAATCCCTTAGCATCGACATATAATAATTCTGGAAACCCATGATTTCTTGAGCTCCTTTACTAACCATAACTCCCTCGACAACCATAATAATAGTTAAGTAACTT
This sequence comes from Beta corolliflora, assembly GCA_947648045.1. Taxonomy (NCBI): domain Eukaryota; kingdom Viridiplantae; phylum Streptophyta; class Magnoliopsida; order Caryophyllales; family Amaranthaceae; genus Beta; species Beta corolliflora. The sequence goes on from CANSZD010003716.1 coordinate 825,302, forward strand.
TCTTATCAATTCCAAATACAGAAACTACTTCAATTGATATTCTTAATTATCCAGAACTTTTTCACCATTTCAAGAGCTAATCTTATCCATATGAAGGAGCTAAAGTTTGATTTTTTTTATAAACCAAAAAACGACCAGTATCAAACTGTCACCAATCAAGATCAATTCATAAATCTGATACAGTATCCCAACAAATTCTTTAAAATGTTCTTTTTGAAAAAAAGGATATCTTTTGCTTGCTTTTCTTTTACTGTTGTCCAACTCATCTTCTCCACTTAACAAAACACATCAATTACATTATTGTTAGCCACAACAACAAAAAGTTTCCTTTAACAAGCAAATAGAAATCCAATTACTAAAAAAAATCATGTATTGGACATCAATCTTTATACAATACACTAAATGCACACATTTAATTTTTTTTTTTTTCAAATATAGTCCAAGGTTCCTGAACCAAAAAAAAAGGAAATTGATCTTCTATCATTGAGATATATAATAAATTTACCTAAATAAAAAATTTTGAGTTCGAATTTTAAACCCTATGTCGATATTAAAGTGTGAGAAGGAGATGAAAACTTACAAAAAAAATACCTTTATATTTGAAGCCAAGAGATGAGATTCATGAGAATTCTTCAAAGTCTTGAAAATATTATGATATGGCATACAAATTTGTTTTTTTTTCTTTTGACGGTGCGTAGCAAAGGTAAAGTAATGGATTTTGGGTTCTCTCTGTATTTTACTTGAGTGCGTGCGGGTTGCAACATGTTACACCATAACTTATTGTGTAATAAAATCTTACACGTATATAATGACACAGACTCCAACAAAAATGACATAAACTACGCAAATAATAATATGAATCTCATGTAATTTTATCATTTATTTCATGTCATTGAATTTTTTATACAAAAGAAAAGGTGGTTTTGGGTTGTCACACCGCAAGTTGTGGTGTAACGGTTACACCTAAGAATTTACGATTTTACTTAGATTAATTTTTCAAACCTTGCTATTTTTTGCAAAAGAAAATCTGATTTTTATTGATCCATTCCTTAACCACAAATTTTTATACATTAGGTCCTTAACGATAAAAAAGACCAAACTTTAAGTCCTTATTGTATAGTTAACTCTAACTTTGACCATAGAAATGGTAAGTGAATAATGGAGAGTGTAAGTAACAATCTATAATCCCCTCAAAAAAAGTAACAATCTATAATAATTATAAGATATAACAACTTAATTTTATTCGCTATTGTTTTAGCGCGTAAACCATACTCCAGACAAGTTATAGGCTTATAGCTAGTATCTATACAAATATATTAAAAGACGTTCCTCTCAAAGGAACGGTGCCACATGTCACTCTGTTCAAACTTATAATACACATGTTTATAATCTCATTTACAAATATTAGCAATGTGTAGTTACTAGGATTTGAACACATGACTTTTGAAATAAAATGTGAGAGTTTAACCACTAATCCACTACAATGTAAATGCTTAATGTTTCAAAGTACTAAAACATAATAAATTTTTATAATTATATGTAATTATAAAGACATACACATGCTTTTTTAACTCTACCACTTTTATTAAGTAATAACATTCTCTTACCCTAATTCCATTGATATTATTATGTTTATCCCCAAATTCCTTAGAAGTTTTTTTTAAACAAATTATCATGCAATAACGTCCAATTTTTAATTTCACACTAGACAGAATATTACGAAAAGCTAATAAAATCAAGGAAAATTTGCTAAAAAAAACCTTTTAAAAGTTCAGTTTCGCCAAAAAAACCTTATAAAGCATTCTTTGCGAAAACAAACCAAAAAGTAAATTATTTTTGCAAGATGAAACCTAAACTCATTTTCCAGTGTTGACCATCAACTTTCCAGCATTGACCACTTCTATTTCCCTTCTTCCTCCATAATCACCACCTAGCCACCACTACCAACACCCGCCGGCCCGCCACCCACCCTGGTCACCCCCGCATCCCCCACTTCACCCCCACCACCGCCCCCACCACCTGCAGCCCCACCCCCACCCCCACATGCGCCCCCAACCCCCCCCCCACCTTACCCTCCACCCCCCCCTTTGCCCTACCCTCTCTCCTCTCCCTTCTTCCCCCCCTCCCCTCTCTTCGTCCATCCCCCCACACCCCCTTCCCCGCAGCCGGTGGGGGGGGAGCTGCAGGGGAGGGGGTTTCGGGTGGCGCGGCGGTGGGGGGGGTGGACAAAGGATGGGAGAGGGGGAGGGGTGGAGGGATGGGTTGGGGCTGCCGGTGGAGGTGGGGTGGGCTGCAGTGGTGGGCGGGGGAGGGTGGGGTGGGGCTGCAGGGGTGATCGGGTTGGTGGCGGGGCGGCAAGTGTTGGTAGTGGTAGCTAGGTGGTGATTATGGAGGAAGAAGAAAAATAGAAGTGATCAACGCCGTAAAGTTTATGGTCAACACCAGAAAATGAGTTTAGGTTTCATCTTGCAAAAACAATTTACTTTTTGGTTTGTTTTCGCAAAGAAACCTTTATAAGGTTTTTTTTCGAAAAACTAAACCTTTAAAAGGTTTTTTTGGCAAATTTTCCTAAAATCAATTATGATATTTATGAATAATACTATATTTGATAATTGTAACTGACTTGGGCCATCGTCCGGGTCAAAATACTAGTTAAAATATTATTAGAAAGAAGGTACAAAATACAAATCCCCCAATAAATCCCTAGATCTACTATATTGATTGGTTTAGAATATGAAGCGTCGATGTTCAAAGCTAGAGTGTAAATTAATTTTCTTAGTGAATGATATTTTATTTTTTTGTTTAGTAATTTAGGGTGGAAATTTTATAATATGGACACTGCTTCCCACGTCTATCACTACTACGTCAGTACGTCTGATTTGATTCCAAAACAGGCAATTGATCTGATGTCTAGATGCTGGTCACGTTCTCGTACGTGCTATTATTTATCAAATCATTATTTTGCCAGATTGAGCTAATATGCCCCATTTTACAGCATAATTCCAAAATGTTGCAACATAACATTTTTTGCTTAATCCTCTTGATTGTCACCCGATTTGTTTCTACCCGATCATCTCCTCTTGCCCCAGCCCTTTATATCTTCGGAGACTCTTTGGTCGATAATGGCAATAACAATATGTTGCTTACTGTGGCTAAGGCTAATTACGGCCCTTATAGTATCGACTTTCCTGGCCAAGTTGCCCTAGGAAGATTTACTAATGGCAGAACAGTTGCTGATTTTATAGGTAAAATTATATCTTCAATCATGTTTTGAATCATTTTATCTGCTTCATGAGCTAATTCCTGGTTTCTTGTTTCCCCCATATAATTGCAAATTAGACGTTATTCTGTTCACAATTTAATTAGCTATGAGATGAGATATTATGGTATGTCAAAAAGGCAAAATATCTATATAAGGCTGAGAAATAATTATTTATTATTTTTTTAAATAGAAAAGGGAAAGTTTATTGCATAAAATTATTTTGAGAAAATAATTATTCACTAATAGATTTAGATGATTTTTCACAATTTGTCAATTTCTAAAGATAATTTTTTATGGCTTTGATATTGCATATCAAATATTTCATCTGCTTTTCTTTATTTTGTGTGTAACGAAGTAATTGATATAAATATTCACATATGTCACCTTTTTTTATTTTAAGCATATTGTTTGATTATTCGAGATTATCATAAATGTAAGCTATTAAATTAAATTATTTATACTTTTGAATATTTAGAGTAATTCCAAATTCTACCTATTATTTTAAATAGATTATAAATTTTTATCTTCTAAGACTAATCTCAAATTTGGGGTTACACCTTCTCAAGTTAGTGTCAAAGGTTAATTTGTTATTGTTGTACCGATTCTTTGAGTTTTTTCGAATATCGGAAAACAATATTTCCATTTATTTTGAGATTTAGACTTAGGATTATTTATAAACAGATCAAAATATTGGGCTCATTTTAACAAGAGCACATGTAGATATTGACATTATCAAGTCATTTTCATCAGAATGTAGTGACCAGTCTTCAATTAGCATGGATTGCATGCAAGTTTTATGTATATATACTAATTGACTTAGTATGAGAACAATAGTTGAACATACTACTTACTGTTATATATATATATATATATATATATATATATATATATATATATATATATATATATATATATATATATAGAATTGAGTTCATGTGAGAAGGGAGTTTTATATGAGAAATGAGAAGTAATTCTAGCCCTTGGATCATGTCTCATTTAATGGCCTTGATTAAAAAAAAAAAAAAACTAAAACCCAAAATTTGAAACCACTTCCTACGTCATAACTCATAACCTATTTTCTCTCTCCTCTCTCTTCTCTCCTACCTCCACTCTCTCTTGTTTCGGATCAAGTTATAGTACTCTTGGTTACATTAGTTGTTTAAAGTGTATTTTTTGCTTGCTTTTGTGATTTGTCAACCGAACTCTTGAAATGACTTGGATTTAATTCAAAGGTGATACCTTGAAATGTTCTGGTCATCCTTACAAACAAGTGTTCCACTGAATATTTTTTTTTTGTGACCGACCATTTTGATTTTTGAATGATTAATTATATTAGGGAGTAAATCTTCTGTAATTTATAGAACAATCTTTAGAGATTCCGTTGGGTGGATGGGTTATAATAATTAGAATGTACATACAACTTTAATCAAATCCCAATATAACTCTTATGACTAGTCAAATGCTCCTATAATTCATATAACTCTAATCAAATACTCCTATAACTCTAATTATTACAACTCTTATGACTAGTCAAATACTCCTATAACTCCAATTAATAGTTCCTATAACTCTAATATAATACTCCTATAACTCTAAATACAACTCTTAACAAGTAATGCCATACCTATAATGACTACCAATTATAACTCTTTTTATCATGGTATATGCAATGATTATATTCTAACAATGACTACAATTTCATTGGAGTTATATTAACATATAACTCTTATGACTAGTTCATATAACTCTAATCAAATACTCCTATAACTCTAATTACAACTCTTATGACTAGTCAAATACTCCTATAACTCCAATTAATAGTTCCTATAACTCTAATATAATACTCCTATAACTCTAAATACAACTCTTAACAAGTAATGCCATACCTATAATGACTACCAATTATAACTCTTTTTATCATGGTATATGCAATGATTATATTCTAACAATGACTACAATTTCATTGGAGTTATATTAACATATAACTCTTATGACTAGTTCATATAACTCTAATCAAATACTCCTATAACTCTAATTACAACTCTTATGACTAGTCAAATACTCCTATAACTCCAATTAATAGTTCCTATAACTCTAATATAATACTCCTATAACTCTAAATACAACTCTTAACAAGTAATGCCATAACTATAATGACTACCTATTATAACTCTTTTTATCATGGTATATGCACTGATTATATTCTAACAATGACTACAATTTCATTGGAGTTATATTAGCATATAACTCTTATGACTAGTTCATATAACTCTAATCAAATACTCCTATAACTCTAATTACAACTCTTATGACTAGTCAAATACTCATATAACTCCAATTAATAGTTCCTATAACTCTAAATACAACTCTTAACAAGTAATGCCATAACTATAATGACTACCTATTATAACTCTTTTTATCATGGTATATGCAATGATTATATTCTAACAATGACTACAATTTCATTGGAGTTATATTAACATATAACTCTTACGACTAGTTCGTATAACTATAAGAAAGAGTTGCATAACTCCGAACAAGCAATGTTATACCTCTAATTAGAATGTACATACAACTTTTATGACTAGTCAAATACTCCTATAACTCTAATTAGTAATTCATATAACTCTAATCAAATACTCCTATAACTCTAATCACATTGCTTTACTCCTCAAAACGTCTTTCAACACTTCAATGTTGCTCGACGAATCTAATTGCTTGACGAAATAATTTTTTATAATATAATTTTCATAAGCAAGAATCTAATGTAGCACATGGACTATACTTTCAACACATCAACGTTGCTTCTTTTATTGTAGATGAAAAAAGTTCCAATAACTAATAAAACTAAACTAAGAAACACAAAGCCACCAAACTGTAATAAAGTATAGTATTCAATTTGGTTTTCACTTGTGGAAGAAGAGTGGAGATCAACCTTCATTTGATGTAGTAATTGACTCCATAAAGTATAGTTTTTTTCAACGTACTTTGGAAGAAGGAGAAGGGAGGAGAGAGAAAATTAGGTTTAAAGGAATGAAAAAAGGTAGTTTAAATTTAATATTAGTTTTTAAATCTTGGCCGTTGATAGGATCTAATCTAAGGGCAGTGATTATTTCTCATTTCTCACCTAATTTCCCTTCTCACATGATCTTGCCTCTATATATATATATATATATATATATATATATATATATATATAGGGGAAGGCTCTTGTGAGAACACATCTCTTATATGAGAACACTTTTATATGTGAGAACAGATTTATGTTTAGAACATGCGTAACATTTTTTAGAACATATGCAAACACGTTTAAGAACAACATACTTAACCCTTTCTTCTAGGAAATATACTTAACTTTTTAAAACATATGCAATACTTTAATAACAACATAATTTTTTTTAGGGAACATACTTAAATTTTTTTAAGGAAACAAACTTAAATTTTTAGAACATACGCAACATTTTTTAGAACAACATATTTATTATTTTTTTTTTTTTTGAGGATACATACTTAAGTTTTTTTGAGGAAGTATATACTAAATTTTTAGAGCATATGTTTCATAACATATTTTTCTCCAATGTTAATTTTTTGATTATTTTGTTGATAATAAAAAAAGGATGTTTTACGTGGTTGTTCTTATGCTCTAAATATAGTAAAACATATGTTCTAAATAGTTGTTCTAGTGTTCTAAATAGTTAATCTAATGTTCTAAATAATCTTTGTTCTATTCTAAATAGTTCTTATTATGTTCCAAATAGTTCTTACTATGTTCTAAATAGTTCTTGTTGTGTTCTATATAGTTTTTGTCATGTTCTTAATAGTCGCACTAGAATTTTGATGTTCCTAATCTATAAATTTATGAAAACATTATATATGAATAGTATTGTATCATTTATTTCTGTATTTTTGAAATTAAAAAAAAATCAACTGAAAATTACCAAAAACACACTGAAATTTCTCAAAATTATTTGAAAATTACTTGCTTTCTTCTTTGGAACATGTTAAAAATAATTTAGAACATACTTGAAATAATTTGGGACACACTTAAAATATTTTAGAACATACTTGAAGTAATTTAGGACATAAGCTTGAAAATTTAAAACATGTATATATCAATATTTGTATATATGTTGATTAGGTTCTTACGTAAAAAGATGTGCTCATGTCCTAAAAATCATATCATATGTTCTATAAGTTATTGTTCTAAAAACCATAGCATATGTTCTAAAAAGTGTTGAATATGTTCTAAAAACAAAAATTTAAGTATGTTCTAAAAAGTATTGAGTATGTTCTAAAAAGTGTTGGCGTATGTTCTAAACATAAATCTGTTCTCACATATGATATATGTTCTCACATAAGGATCCATTTTTACCGGATCCTGACCATATATATATATGTATATATATATGTATGTATATATATATATATATGTATGTATATATATATATATATGTATGTATATATATATATATATGTATGTATATATATATATATATGTATGTATATATATATATATATATATATATATATATATAGGGGAGGATCCAGGATTCTGGATGAGGGGTAGCGTAATGTTACGATAGTATATGATACAAAAAAACCTATGAAAATCTATGTTATAGTATCCAAATAAAACCACCAAAGTATTTTAACAGAAGAGAATCGCAATAATTCAAAGATACTAGTTCAGAATTTGAATTAAGCTGGGAAAGCCAAAGCCATTATTCTGTCATTTAGATAAAACTAACTTTTGATGGAGAAGAACTTTATTAGCTTGATTAAGTTGGATAAAGACTTGGATTAGAATTATCTCCATTTTCATGAGCTATCGATTTTGGGAAAAAAATTATAGGTCTCTAGTTTTTTTTTCATGATTTTAAAATAAATTTATACCCAAATTGACCAAACACAATAATTCGCTAATTAACTGAACTAGTCATTTCTTACCTCCATTATAATTCAAGATTAGAATACGAAATAACAGCCTTGCTCGCAAATCAAAATTAACCAACACAATATCACAATATGTTTATTTAGAATATACTTGTCCTCCCCTCAAAAAAAAAAAAAAAAAAAAAAAGAGAATTCACTTGTCTAACTTATCAAATTCAAGGATCTATAAATCAACACAATTGATAAATAATGCGAGAGAATCAAGACTTAACTAACTAACCCATTAGTAAAACTAGCAGTGGAGTTTTCTTGCCAACTGGGCATTCAATTTCAAAATTTATACACAGCTAATTTGTGAAAACATATACCACCAAAAGTCTTTCATATAGATAATGCTTTGTTTTTCAAGATAAGCAAGTAAGCAACCCATAAAATACAATATTTACTTAGCTGTGTTTGTAAGTTTGTAACCAACCCCAAAACCAAAAAAATAACGCAGCCACAAGAATTGAAAGGAAGGTATGGGTTAAGTGAGAAGAGAGAAGTAGAGAACCAAGACATACAAATACCAATTAAAATGCAGCCACGCAAGACGATAGAAGGGCCGAAAGTGATAGAATGGTTGTCTCAGATGCGCGGCCACGGTGAATGGCGAGTCGGCGTTGGATATGAAGATTGAAGTTCTGAGAGAGGAGAGAGAAAGGGGAAAAGAAAGTAGCGGCTGGGAATAGGATACTGGACTTTCACAGTTACACGCAAACCTACCATCCTCTTCCTTTTTATATACTTCATCCGTTCTGTTTTAAATGAAATATTGGGTGAAATAACACTATCTATTGATTAATTTTGACTCCAATTTATCGCCATTATATAAAGAAAAACATAGTCAAGTGGGATCTTGTTAGATTCGTCTCGATGCATACTATCAAATTATAACTTTTTTATATTTTTTACGTCTACACAATTAAAGATATTAACGATTAAGGAAGCGCGTTGGATTGCGTGAAAAAACAAACGTTTCATTTAAAACAGAACGGAGGAAGTATATAATGAGTACTTCAAAAGGCATAGGATCAAGATAGCGGGTAAGCGTCCTTTTTTTTAACACTTCTGATTACTTTTTGCTTTGTGAATTATTGGACATGCTCAAAGATTTACATGGGGCGTTCTTGTGCAATGTTGCTTCATTTCAAATACTCCAAATACATACTTCAAGTTCTTCGAGCGCGTTTATTGTTGCTCATACGAACCCTGATAAACTTCTCAGTAGTTAACCTAAGCCATCCCAACACTACTCTCAGTCAAACACGTTTAACTTTAGACGAGTAACTTAGGAAATGAGCTCCCAAAAAAAAGATGCATCTTGTTAGTATAAATCCCTTTTAAAGCAATCATAAGAGGTATTACAAAATATGTCCGATACCTGAAATTCATCATCAACGTCCAAATAGTAGCACATAAGCATGTCTTGACTAGATGATGAAACGATGAACTAACTATAAATCTATATGCTCTAATGCAACTTAAATATACCCAAAAACTGTATGCAAATGTGACACATCATAGTAATAGTATAAATTAAGTTTTTTTGCTAGAATCTTCGACCTATACAAATCTTAGCCTGAAACAATCTTTACTCAACTTATTAAGAGTTAACAGCTTGTAATAGAATATGTTCATATATTGTAAATTATCCTATGTATAGTATGATTGAATATTTTTATTTAGTTACCTAGTTTGAAGGAGGTAATTAAGGTAGTCAAAGATATTGTAGCCTATATATGCAAGGGATGTATTACGTTTGACAGGATAGGAATAATAACAAAAAACTCTTCTTCTTCATACTATGTTTTCCCTGGTGTAGTTTTATCATGGTATCGGAGCATCAATTTATATAAGTAAAACATCAGAATCACCATGGCCGGTGATAACAGTAAATCAAAGGAAGGCGAGAATGGTCCAAAGACCATCCCTTTGACATCGCCTTTATATCTACATCCTTCGGAACTTACGAGTCTAAAACTCACACAAATTACTTTCGATGGTCATAATTATGACATGTGGTCGGATGCGGTTCGAAATGGGTTAGACGCAAAAAACAAATTGGATTTTATTGAGGGTAAAGTTAAACAGCCCGAGCGAGATGGGGATGAAGAAACCATCGAGACAGTGGCATGGAGACAATGCAATGCCATGTTGAGAGCTTGGCTTCGGAATGTGATTGACCCAAAGTTACATCCAAGCATCACTTTTTCGCAACCGATCCAAGACATTTGGGAGGAATTACGCGGAAGATATTCAGCCGGTAATGCCCCTAGGGTACACCAGCTGAAGAACGAGTTGAATGAATGCAAACAAGGAGGCGATTCGGTTGTGGATTACTACACGAGACTCAAGACGATTTAGGATGAATTAGCCAAATACAGTAAAATAAAAGACTGTACTTGTGGAGCGGCTGTTTCTATTAAACAGGAATGAGAGGAAGAAAAGGTACATCAATTCCTTATGGGATTGGATTCGAGATTATACAACAATATTCGATCTAACTTATTAATGGAGGACCCTATTGCTCCGCTGAATCGCATTTATGGGATTATTCTGAGGGAGGAGCGACACGCTTCCATCACTAAGGGTAAAGACGAGACGATGGAGACAGCCATGGCAGCAAGAACGTATGGCGCTGGCAAGGAACGAGGCACATACACCAAGGCTGTGAATGAGGAGGATAGCTCACCATCACAGTGCACTTACTGTGGCAAATATTATCACACTGAAGAAAATTGCTACGATAAGCACGGGTACGAGGAAGTGAAAGCCAGAGAAAGAGGGCGAGGAAGAAGAGGCAGCTATGGGAATCGCGGATCAGGCGGTCGTGTAAGGGGTAGAGGACGCTCTCAATCGCACTACCAAGCCAATGCAGTGGGAGTGGCTGCGACAACCCGACCAGCAGAACCCGTGCAGCAGAACCTGCCCTTCACCACTGCAGAAATTGAGAAACTTAGAACGTTGCTCAATGGAAGTGCCGATGGTAATGATCGTTTGAAAGGTATGACTCTAACTATTGATATTGAATGGATGATTGACAGTGGAGCCTCTCACCACATGACCGGGAGACGAGAATTGTTAGAACACCCATGGCAGGAGAACATTTCGATGGTTAGTTTACCGGATGGCAGAAGAGTAGAAGCCCGAGTCCATGGGATTGTTCGACTGAGTGCGGACTTTGTTTTAAAAGACGTGTTATTTGTGCCAACTTTGACTTGCGATCTCATTTCCGTTCAACAATTAATTCGTGAAAATAATTGTGTAGTAACATTTTTCTCAGACCATTGTGATGTGCAGGACTTGACTACGAGGATGACGATTGGACGGGGTGAGCATCGACATGGGGTGTATTACTATCAACCAAAGACAGTGAACCGAGTGGCTAAGGCAACAATTACTAAGGACGGACATTTATGGCACAAGCGTCTTGGGCACCCCTCCAAGAGTGTATTCTCTAATTTTTCTAGCTTGGTTAATTGTAATTTGAATTGGTTTTCGGATACAGTATGTGATCCTTGTTGTAGGGCTAAACAATCCCGTGCCCCTTTTAAGTTGAATGCTAAGCGGTGTGACGTTTTATTTGGATTAATTCATTGTGATATTTGGGGACCATACAAAGTTGCAAGTTTGACACGAGCCCATTATTTTTTGACCATCGTTGATGACCATAGTCGGGGTGTTTGGATATATCTTATGAAAGACAAAAGCGAAGCGGGAGATTTTCTCAAAATATTCTGTCAAATGATTAAAACCCAATTTGAGACATGTGTTAAAAAAATTCAGAGTGATAATGGAACGGAATTATTGGCTGGCCATATGCAACGTTATTATGAGGAATGTGGAATTTTATTTCAAACTAGCAACATAGACACACCTCAACAAAATGGACGAGTGGAGAGAAAACACCGTCATATTCTAGAAAAGGCGCGCGCTTTACGTTTTCAGGCTGGACTTCCGTTGCAATTTTGGGGCGAATGTGTTTTGACAGCGGCTTATTTGATTAATCGCACGCCTACACCTTTGCTTCATGGTAAAACTCCTTTTGAAATCATGTATCGCAAGAAACCCACTTTTGATCATGTTCGAGTTCTTGGTTGTTTATGTTATGCCCACAATAAAGATAGAACACGAGATAAATTTGGTGAACGAGGTAAGCGTTGCATTTTTATCGGTTTTCCACATAGTAAAAAAGGGTGGAAAGTGTTTGATTTGAAAGAAAAGCGAGTGTTCGTTTCTCGGGACGTTATTTTCTATGAGAATGTGTACCCTTATTTGCTCTCCAACAATGACAAAAGTGATCTCCACGAACACAGCAGTAGTGATGATGATGCTTTGGCAGCCGTGAATTATTATGATTTAGAGACAGGGGACGTTCATGCTGATCCGGACACCATTGTTCTTGACCGGGGTATTGCTCACGATGATGATGGGGCTGCGTCCAGGGGGCCTGACAACAGCTCACATGAGGAAGATGGGGGCGCAAGTGGTACTAGTAATGGGACTGAGGAACGCATGGGGCGAGGTGCTCGCACAAAATTCACACCCTCATGGAAACAAGATTACTACTGCAAGTCCGTAAGAGTTATTACACCCCCGTCAAATGCTCATCTCGCACAAGCTGCATTCTCAACGTCAGGTACTCGCTATCCCTTGGCCAATTATGTTATTACTAATTGTTTTTCCGACTCCCACAAAGCTTTTCTAGCCAAGGTTGATGAACATCGGGAGCCGAGCCATTATCACGAGGCTGCCAAACATGCTCCATGGCGCAAAGCTATGCGAAAGGAGATTGAGGCCTTATAAGCAAATGGGACTTGGAAAATTGTCCCCTTACCAGAAGGCAAAAGACCGATAGGCTGTCGTTGGATATACAAGGTTAAGTACCACGCAAATGGTACTGTGGAGCGCTACAAAGCGAGGCTCATGGCTCAGGGATTCACACAAGTTGAAGGGGTTGATTTTCATGAGACTTATGCTCCGGTGGCGAAGATGACCAGTGTTCGATGTATGCTTGCTGTGGCCGCTAAAAAGAATTGGATTATTGAACAATTAGATGTTAACAACGCTATCCTCCATGGCGACCTTGAGGAGGAAGTTTATATGCGCATTCCGCAAGGGTTCGAACGCAAAGAAGGCAATCAGGTGTGTAAATTGATGAAGTCACTTTACGGGTTGAAACATGCATCTCGCAATTGGTTTGCTAAATTAACCGTCTCGATGAAACATTATGGGTTTGTGCAATCATTAGCGGATTATTCGCTTTTTACATTCAATAAAGACGGGATCTTCATTGGAGTCCTTGTATATGTTGATGATATGGTTGTGGTGAGTAACAACCACACGGCCTGCTCTCATTTCAAGTCTTTTTTGGATCACAAGTTCAGGATTAAGGACCTCGGACGTCTGAAGTATTTCCTGGGCATTGAAGTAGCACATAGCACGGCTGGACTGTTCCTTAATCAACGAAAATATGCGCTCAACATTGTGGAAGAAAGCGGCATGCAAGGCGCCAGACCTGTACATACGCCTATCCAGCCCCGTCACACTTTAGCTCTTGCACAAGGGTATATCCTCAAAGATGTTATGAAATATCGTCGCCTTGTTGGGCGCCTAGTATACTTGACAATCACTCGCCCGGACCTTGTCTATGCTGTCCACATCTTGTCCCAATTCGTCCATGAACCCAGAAAGGAGCATTGGGACGCGGCATTGCGGGTTGTTCTTTATATCAAACACAATCCTAGTAAAGGCATCACATTAACCAGAAACCTCGAGTACAAGCTCCAAGGTTATTGTGATTCGGACTATGCAAGTTGTCCCCTTACTCGGAGGTCTTTGAGTGGTTATTATGTTTCTCTTGGAGGCTCTCCAATTTCGTGGCGTGCGAAGAAGCAAGTTACAGTAGCCAAATCCACTGCCGAGGCCGAGTATCGCGCGATGGGGGCTGCCACGAGTGAGCTTATTTGGCTCAAGTCATTTCTCGGCTCTCTCGGTGTTTTCCACGAAGACCCCATGAATCTGTTTTGTGATAATCAAGCCGCACTCCACATTGCCAAGAATCCGGTTTTCCATGACCGAACTAAGCACATTGAAATAGATTGCCATTTTGTTCGTCAATATTTGCTTTCCAATACTATTCATGTGTCCCATGTCCGGAGCAAGGAACAAATTGCTGATTTATTTACCAAGGCCCTCGGAGGTGAATTATTTGATCACTTACTGTTCAAGTTGGGACTCGGTTTACCAAGTGCTCCAACATGAGGGGGGAGTAATAGAATATGTTCATATATTGTAAATTATCCTATGTATAGTATGATTGAATATGCCGAATAGAACATGTCCTTCTTCTTCTTCCAACTTTTTTTTTTCATTTTGTTTCTCTTGTTTGCTTTCTTATGTAATTCTTTCCCTTGTCTAATTTCTTGTTTTCAATTCAAATATATATACAACAAATACTCAAAATTAGTTACTTTTAAAATAATTATAAATAAATGTTGATTGTTTTGAAATTTCTCGTCTTCCTGAAAAATCTAAACGCATTCCCACCCTTGTATTTTTAATTTGGTTATAATTAAAAATTTGTAAATAAGGTATAAGGTTTTAGTTTTACGACATTATTCTAGTCGTCTTACATCTAAAGTGTTTGAACCCACATGCTGAACAATCTGGATCCGCCATTGAGGCAGGGTATGTTGAAACAAGGTATTTTGAAACTCAATTGTTACTATATGTGATCTTATCCCACATTGGAGAAAGATGAGAGAAATTATCAGTGATAAGTTAAAGAAGTTACTCCTACTATTACCCTTTAATTTTAGTATGGAACCTCTTTTAGACGTGTATAAGTAGAATGAACTCTTCTAACTCCTCAATAATGCATTGCTCAGTCCCATTTTCTATGCTATATAAAATTTATCACAGACAAAATAGTTATTTTAAGTTTTCAGTCCCACTCTCGGCCCTATACCATCTTATGATCCCCAAATTCATATTATTACACGCCATATTTCTCGTAAGGGTTTTTATTTGATAAGTAAGCTTTACTCACTTAAATCTTATATCAAAGGAGGTTTAAGATTGATCCAGAGAGAGTTCACTCACATAGAGGTTTTTGATTGGAACTTACTTTCAAATAAAGAATTCGAGTAAAAATTTCCTAAAAACAATTTATAAACATATTAACTTCAATAAACAGTTACAGCTATTGGGAAAGTGAGTAGGATCACATTTGCTTTTCTCCAAGTGCTTGAAGACGAAAACCCTCCAAGTTTTCTCTCGGTGCACTTTAGCTTAACGTGCACTGTAGCCATGGCAAGAAAAAGTAGTGGAAAGTCTCAAGGTAGTGAGCATGGTAAGCAGAAGTAAAAGGCGAGAGGACCTTCATCGGAATCTCAAGCTTTGCGTACACGATCATTGGATGAGATTATGGGAATTGAGGCGTTAGATTTTGGATTGGGCATTGGTGAAGTTCTTACTCCAAGAGCTTCAGTCATAGAGATTCAGCAGCATTCTGAAATTCTTCACACTTTTTATGAATGGCTCCAATCCATTCATAAGAGTGCAAGCAATAGAACATTAACTCCAAGTAACCAATCTATTCCTATTTTGCAGCAAAATGTTGATTGTGATGAAGAAGCGGTAGAAAATGAGGAAATAATAGGGAATCAGTTGAATCAATTGAATATTGATAAGAATCTAAATCTGATTAATCAGACTGATGATAAAACTGAAATTGATGTTGTGCATATAGAACTAGAGGATATACAGGAAGAGATAGATTATTGGCAATCTTCATTGATTTATTATGTGGTTGGAGCAAACCCTCCTGCTCATGTTATGGAAGAATTTTTGCGTAGAATTTTGAAGGAGTATAAAATTGATAAGGTTGCAATTCTGAAAAAAGGAATTTTCCTTGTACGATTTCAAGCCATGGATTCAAGGGATACTGTGTTGGCTGGTCATTACTATTTTGACAAGAAACCCTTGATCATGTTGGATGCCTGAGATGGATTTTGAGAAGGAGAATTTGAAAATTGTACCAATATGGGTGCAATTGAAACTGAACCTCAAATATTGGGGAGAAAAATCCTTGCACAAAATTGCTTCTCAACTTGGTGACCCTATCAAGCGTGATGAAGCAACAAGAAATAGAGACAAACTGCAGTATGATAGGACTTTTATTGAGGTTAAATTGGATAAGGAATTTCCTTAATCTACTCAATTTTGGAATGAATATGGGGAGTTAACTGAGGTACCAGTGATGTTTGAATGGAAAGCAAAACAATGCCAGCACTGTAAGGGTATTGGACATGTCAGCCAGGAATGCAGATTGAAACAAAAGAAGATTTGGGTGCCTAAAAAGGTTCAGCAACCTATAATAGCATCAACTGTACCAGCAACACATTCTGCAGTTCAGATTCCTGTTGAGCAACCAACGCAACAGCAGAGTAAAGAGGCAGATCAAGAGGTGGATCAAGAAGGGTTCAAACGAGCTTTGAAGCCTATAAGGGTCAGAGCATCTGTAACAAAACCTGCCAACACTCAAAATACCTTTCAAATGCTGCAATTGGAAGGTATACAGTTGGGGGAAGAAGTGAATACTGAAGGGAAAGAAGGCACAACAATTCTAGGAGGGTAAGCAATGGATAGATTGCTATGTTGGAATGTAAGGGGCCTCTATACCATTAAAAGACAGATATATGTGAAAAATTATATTCACAGGCTTTATGTTGGAGTTGTAGGTCTCTTAGAGACTAAGGTTAAGGCTCATAACCTTGGTAGTTTATATCAAAGAATCTTTAATGGATGGTGCTTTACTTCAAATACTAGTTTCCATAAAGGAGGTAGAATTATTGTATCATGGAAGGCTAGCAGTTTCAAGGTGAACATTCTAGGTGGTTCAAGCCAGTACCTACATTGTTATTTGGAGCCCATAAGTGGTAAACAAGGGTTTTTCTGCACTTTCATATATGCATTCAATGAAAGAGTAAAAAGGGAAACATTGTGGAGAGATTTAATGTCATTTGATATCTCAACACCTTGGATCTTGTGTGGAGATTTCAACTGTGTTATGAACACATATGAAAGGATTGGTGCATCTGTGAGGGAGATTGAGATGAAAGATATTAGAGAATGTATGTTGTATTGTGGGATGCAAGATGTGAAGAGCATTGGGAATTTTTTTACCTGGAATAATAAGCAGTTAGGGAGTACTAGAGTGTTTTCAAAGCTTGATAGAGTGACGGCAAATTATTCTTGGCAGGACATATATACTTCAGCTGAGGTCTCATTTCAACCTGAGGGTGAGTTTGATCACTCTCCAGCAGTTTTGGCAGTATATGCTGAAATTAAGGAAGGTAGAAGACCTTTCAGATATTTTACCATGTGGAGATCATCCCCACTATGTGAAGACACTGTGAGGACATCATGGCAGATGGATATACAGGGGACAAAAATGTAAAGGCTGCTAAAAAAATTGAAAGCAGTCAAGTCAGCTTTGAAGGAGCTTAATAAGAATGGATTTTATGAAATCCAAGCTTTAGATCTACAAGCATATTATAAAATGATTGTAGTACAGGAGTTAATGCATGCTCACCTGGACATATACATTATGCAGAACAGGAGATTGCAGCAGTGAATGAGTATCATAGTATACATCAAGCCTATATGGAATTCTTGTCATAGAAGTTCAAAATGGCTTGGATTCAGAATGGAGATGAAAATACTCACTTATTCCATCAGAGTATAAAAGCAAGAAGATTTCACAACCAAGTTTACAACATTCATGATAAAGCTGAAATTTGGCATGACAATCCTGATGTAGTTGCTAAAGATTTTTTAAGCTATTATGAGAAGTTACTGAGTAGTAATGTTGCGGGGAGGAAAAAAGTGATCCAACAAGTTATACAGGAGGGACCTTTGGTCACTGAAGGACATAGGGGCATTCTCAATGCACCTTATGCAGTAGAAAAAGTCAAGAGAGCACTACTATCAATCCATGGCTGTAAAGCCTTAGGTACCGATGGTTTTGGTTCCTTCTTTTACAAAGATGCATGGAATATAGTTAATGATGATGTGATAGCTGATGTTTTCAATGTTTTACAAAGTGGTAAAATATTAAAAGAATTGAACACCACTGTTATTACACTCATCCTAAAACAAAATGTCCAACTAATGTGACTGAGTTTAGGCCTATTTCTTGTTGTAATACCTTGTATAAGTGTGTTACTAAGGTTTTATGTGCAAGATTAAGGCAGGTACTTCCTAATCTTATTGTGGAAAACCAAGGTGGGTTTGTACATGGGAGATATATTGTAATAACACCATGATCATTCAAGATATGGTGAAACAATATGGAAGGAAGCAAGTGCAGCCTAGTTGTATGCTCAAAATTGACTTGCAGAAGGCATATGACACTGTGAATTGGGAGTTTCTACATGAAATGCTCACATATTTAGGCTTTCCACAACACTTCATTGGTCTGGTTATAAAATGTGTGACTACACTAATATTTTCCCTCATGATCAATGGTACAATGCAAGGATTTTTTAAATCCTCAAGAGGATTAAGGCAGGGTGTACCTATATCACCACTATTGTTTGTGATTTGTATGGAATATTTGTCAAAAGTTTTGATGAAATTAAGTGAATCGGAACAATTTAAATTTCATCGTAGATGTAAAGCAGTGAAGCTAAACCACATGTGCTTTGCTGATGACTTGATACTACGTTGTAAGGGTGAATATCCTTTACTTGATGCTGAGGGCTTTCAAGTTAATTATTTTCTAATACATCTAGGTTGCAAGCAAACATAGACAAATCAGCCTTCTACACTTGTGGCATGACACTTGCTGATATTCAAAGAGTATCTGAAGCTTCAGGTTTCTCTCATCAGCAACTCCCCTTCAGATACCTTGGTGTTCCAATATGTGCCAAGAAGATTTCAAATGCTCAATGTGAGGCATTGATTGAGAAGATGACAATTAAGATAAGAATTTGGAGTACTAGGAACTTGTCTTATACAGCAAGAACCTTGTTGATAAATGCTGTTTTACTTAGCCTACACACCTATTGGGCTTAAGTATTTATTTTACCAAAGAAAGTCGTCTTACATGAAATCAACATGATTTATAGGGCTTTTCTTATGGGGTGGACAAGCATATAGTCAGAAGCCAGGTGCTATAGCTTGGGACAAGTTATGTTCACAGAAATCAGCAGGAGGTTTGGACTTTAGAGATATTATTCTCTGGAACATAGCTAGCATTGGTAAATATGTTTGGGCCACATCCACTAAACAAGATAGTGTATGGTTGAAGTGGATACACTCAGTATACTTGAGAGGAACATAATGGTGGAGTTATCAGCTTAATTCAGGGGCTAGCTGGCATTGGAGGAAGATATGCTTGGTGAAAGAGCAATTAAAAAAAGTGCTCATACAAGACGATCTTTGTCAAATGAATAAGTATTCAGTGAAATTGGTTTATGAAATTGGTTGGAAAACAAGTCAGAGTACACTGGATTCTGCTGTTTGGAACAAGCTAAATCTTCCTAAACATAGATTGATTCTATGGTTGCAGTACAACAAAGGCTTCAAACTACTGCTAAATTAGCTGCTATTGGCATTAGTTTCAATGCTAAATGTTTGATTTGTGCAACTAAAATTAAAGTACATCAACATCTATTCTGTAAATGTCCTTTTAGTCCTAGTTGTTTAGCTAGCGTTAAAGCTTGGCTGGGAATTCAAACAACAACAGAAGACTTGCAACACCTAATCTGTAACACTCCGTCTGATTATAGACATAAATTAAAGAAAAATTCAATCATGTTATGTGTCTATAATCGGACGGAGTGTTACATAATTAGTTGGGTGTAGAACAGTAGGAAGTCAAAATTTCAGAGGAATGTATTTCTAGCAGGGATTGCAGCTTTGGTTTACAGTATATGGCAAGCAAGAAACAAAGTGTACTGGACCAGTGTGTTCCTAATATCAATCATGTTTGTAAACAGATCAAGAGCATTGTTAGAGCTAGGGTATTTGCAGTAATACCTAAGAAAGTAGCTAGGAAAGATTATATGTGGTTCACTAATCTTAGTTATTGAGATTATTATGTGAGCTTTGGTTGTATTAGATTGTATGTGGGCCTAGTTGGCTTGTGCTGACCTAAAGGGTTAAGGGAGTCCAACCTAGTTGGTTTGCCTCCCTTTAGGTTAGTTTTGGTTGTAATTGAAGTTTTATGAATACAAATTACTTACTTAGCAAAAAAAAAAGTTACAGCTATTGGGTATGATGGTTTTGAAGATGTATTACATGAAGCCATTAGACAAGACATAGCAAGCGTGCAACGAAGAGGACGAGGCGTGACACAAAGAAAGAGCTAGCATGTAGCTAACCGGCCGCGAGCATGCGGCCGTGGCTTTTTCCTTGCGAATACAATGTTTTGCTCCCCGCCTGCAGGTTTGACCCTGCACCCGCTGATTTACCCCCCAAGGGTGTCTTTCACGGGTTTCCTTCTTCTCGATCACACGGTTTTTCCTAGGTTTACTTGGCTTATGTTTGTGCCCTAGTATAAATATCTTTTGACCGTTTTATTTATGGTATGATATAATTTGATACTTATATTCACATATTTTGAGAGAGATTCACCTAGACAGACTTAATTCTAAAGAAAGATTAGAGAGTCTAGAGAGATCGAATTATCTTCTTGTATCATCTTCTCATATTAAAAGTCCTAGTGATATGTTGTTGTTTTCTTGATGTTTAAGGGTTTCCACGTCAATCTTGTTTGTTCTTTATTGCTTAATTTCTTTATATCTGTCTATTGATTTCCACATATAATATTTCGATTGCTCGATTTGTTAGCTCTAGTGATACTTATTCTTAACAACAGCTTCAGTTTTACATCGTAAATAAAATTCCTACACCTGATCTTACACGTAAAACCACACCTTGACTCCTACCATATAATAAATGCTAATTACAAATATGTAGGCTATAGCTATACCCTCAGAAATGTGTAACATATGCATCCTAGGTCCGTCTTCCTAGAAGATCTAAAGCTTCCCTTATTTTTTTTATATGAAAAATACAACAACAACGACGAAAATTTAAAGCTAATTACAAATTGCTAATTTTCTATATGTAGCGGAATATATTGGTTTATCTTATCCGGCGCCATATGCAAGTCTACTTGGTCCATATTGGAGCGGGTTGCCAAATGCTATATTAGATATGAAGCTATCGAGAGATAATTCAACAGTGGGCTACAATTACGCATCCGCAGCATGCGGCATTCTACCACAGTCCGGGGCCCTCTTTGTGAGAAACTTTAAGTTTTTGTTTCTATTGTCATTTTGAGAATTATCGACTTCATTTCTAATAGGAAAATTTGTCAAAAAAAACCTTTTAAAGGTTCAATTTTACGAGAAAAAACCTTTTAAAATATTATTTGCGAAAAAAAACCACAAACTTGATTTTTCTTGCAAGATAAAACATATTCCCATTTTCCAGTGTGGTTTTTGAGATGCATAGGGGTAGTGCTGCAGTTAATTAAATTAGGGGGTTGAAGAAAGATAGAAGGGTAAGTGCCAGAATTGAGAAAAAACACACCGGAAAATGGGAATAGGTTTTTTCTTGCAAGAAAAATTAAGTTTGTGGTTTCTTTTCGCAAAGAATGATTTATAAGGGTTTTTTTTCGCAAAATTGAACCTTTAAAAGGTTTTCTTTGGGCAAATTTTCCTTTCTAATACTCTCTTCATCTCTTTTTAATCTACACACTTTTTTTTTGGTTTTTTTTAATCTACACACTGTTGCTTTTTCTGTTCTTGATAATATGTCCTATCTACTTTCTCCTTTTTTCCACCCATGCCATCCACTTTTTAATATTTTAATCCACTTTTTAGTTTATCGCTCTTACTTTTCAGTTTCTCTCTCCACCTTTTCAGTTTCTCTCTCATACTTTTATACTTCCGCCTTGGTTCTCCCCCAAAGTAAAGTGAGTGAACTAAAAAGAAACGAAGGGAGTATAGTGTAATTTGTCTATCTATATATACTCCCCCCGTTATTTTCTATTGCTAAAATTGAGTTTTTACGCTTGCCAATGCACAACTTTAACTATGCAAAATTCTAATTACTTTTTAATAAAAATTATAAAAAGTTGATATTTTGAAAGTATATATCGTGAAGAATCTAACAACACCCCACGTGACTATATATTTCTTACGTAAGATTCACAATAGATAGTGAAAGATGGTAGATGAATATCGTGTAAAAACCTAATAATTGTTGCAATAGTAAAAGAACGGAAGAAGTATATAACAAGTAAATATTCAATAATATAGACATAATAGAGCATGTCACTAATAATAAATGGAGTTTTACCATGATTTAAGGGGATATATAATTATTTAATTGGGATAACGAAAATAGAGTTTTTTTCATTTTTTTTTGTGTCATCTTATTAGTTGGTGAAGTTTTGGTATCCAAGACATGTTATCGCATATAGTTTGTCACTGCTGTCCACCTCTTTTAAGAATACCAAAAAAAACACCTGAATCAGGAATGTATTCCTAATAATTAGGAGAGTGGGGAAAATTCTAGTTATATTCATGCTAATC
Organism: Beta corolliflora; assembly: GCA_947648045.1. NCBI lineage: Eukaryota > Viridiplantae > Streptophyta > Magnoliopsida > Caryophyllales > Amaranthaceae > Beta > Beta corolliflora. The sequence goes on from CANSZD010003716.1 coordinate 848,114, forward strand.
TCATGCCGTGTAGAATCCTTCGCCTAGCATCGGCGATCTTGTTCACTCCCCTGCTGCCATATCTAATTTGGAAGTCTGGCTCATTTCCCCGCAGTATATTTATTACATCAGATTTTAGTGAAGGCTGGTTTACGTAGTAGGCTTTCGATGGCCGTTTGACAATTAGAATAAAGAACTAGGACGGTGTCCTACTTAAATTAGTGAAAGCTATGTGAATACCTGCCTATCGTGAATTGTCATGGTCCAAGTGTTTTGATAATGGATCGTACAACGTGCTCTTACCTTTTTTGGTGGTAAGGATGCAAATCAATTGTGGAATGGGTCTCTCAGACTCGTAGAAAGCACGAGCAACATTGTACCTTGAAAGGACGTCTTGCTTCTTTAGCGACAGGAGCGAGGGAGGAGGGTCAATCGAGGTGCTTGTGTTGCACATGGCCTGCATGAGCGAGTCCGATAATAGGAGTTTACCTGTTTTAAGGTCGACTGTGGGGCGCTTCAAAAATAAGTGTCGGGACAATCTCTAAGTTGACCACTAACACGCACACAGTATTGTGTGCACCAGGTTTGCAATAAATTTATTCTTAGACCAGTTTAACTTAAAGACAAAATGGATCTCACATTACAACAAAGGGTAACTTTTAATATTAAATGAACCACTTCTATATAAGTAAAAGTGACTCATTTAGAACAAATAGTTACTCCCATCTAACATGTAATTTTTTATCTTACATAGTCACTTTTATATAAGTTACCCAATTCAAAAAAGAGAGCTTGATTGATTAGAATTGTACTAATGGAAGTATAACTTTTGATAGATATTTCAAAAACTGTACTAAAACGATTTTGAAATGAGTTTGAAATATGTTTAAAAAGAAGATTCATACTTTTTTTTTAAATTGCACCATATTGTTGGAATGATTCAAATATTGATTGTTATTTTTCTAGCTAAAGTCTAGCGTCAATTAGTAACTTAGTGGTTAGTGTTTTCTAAGTCAATTACATGTTTATTTTAGTTGAGTATTATTAGGAGATAGTGGGCATGTTCACCCATTTTTTGTGTCACGTTCCTAGACTAAGTTTGAGAGTTAGTTCTATTTAAGTCTTTATACTTCACGCTTTTGATGAAGATCAACTATCATTTCTTCCACTGCTAATCTACTATACTCTCTCCTCACTTTATTTTATTCTTTTGTCTTTAATATTACATATTCTACATGGTATCCAGAGCATCAGGTTAGATACAAAAAAAAGTAGAGAGAAATGAAGAAGAAAAAGAAGAAAAAAAAAGGGGAGAGAACGAGTGTTCCAACAAAAAATATTATTTTTTAAAAAAAACAGTAGGAGAAAATTTATGAGTGTTTTATGTGTTTAACCATGGCAAGTAATGGTTTTACTTAGATGTGTTGATGGGTTCCCTTTTAGCCCATGAACATGGATTTTAATCTTGTGGAAAAGAGGGCAAAAAATGTTTGAGGTAAAGATCAAGTAATCTTTACGACTGTGGAAGTCAGATAAGCAGCAGTCTGATAGTGTGGAAGTCGTACTCAACGCAGAGACGGTTTTCGAAGTTGTAGTAGTGGACGTAGTCAATTTGCAAGACAACATCAAAATGAGTTTATGGAGAGATGTGCTCCATTGAGTGAAGGTTGGTGATAATGTGCATCAACAAATTAAATTATGGTGTTGGTGATAATGTGCATCAACAAAAGAGGTATGTGGTGAGAAGTGCATCACAAAATGTGATAAATTCTTCACATGTTAATGGAGTGAGGTGCTCCATGAATATTAAGAACACCAAAATTGATGGTGATGAGATGTGCATCACAATCGAAGAGAAGTGCAGAGAAGTGCTTCATTCATGATCTTTACAAGTTTGAATCAAAGGGGAGTGTTGGAATGATTCAAATATTGATTGTTATATTTCTAGCTAAAGTCTAGCGTCAATTAGTAACTTAGTGGTTAGTGTTTTACTAAGTCAATTACATGTTTATTTTAGTTGAGTATTATTAGGAGATAGTGGGCATGTTCACCCATTTTTTGTGTCACGTTCCTAGACTAAGTTTGAGAGTTAGTTCTATTTAAGTCTTTGTACTTCACGCTTTTGATGAAGATCAACTATCATTTCTTCCACTGCTAATCTACTATACTCTCTCCTCACTTTATTTTATTCTTTTGTCTTTAATATTACATATTCTACACATACTATCTTATCTGATGTAACCGTACAGCATCTGAGAACTTAATTAATTGTGTAAACTGTTAAATGTTGTAGGGGAGATGCTTTCCCATGGATGAACAAATTGAGATGTTCCGAACCACAATACAGTCTCAATTGACTCCAATCTTCAAAGATCCAGAACAGCTTTCCCACTACTTGTCCAAGTCTGTGTTTATTGTGTGTGTAGGCAGCAATGATTATCTCCAGAACTATTTTCAGCTTTATCCTTCAAGGAAACTATATGATCCCCTCCAATTCGCTCAACTACTGACCGATAAATTATCTCGACAAATAAAGGTAACAGTGAACTAATTAATAATTATCCTTCCCTAGGTTCTAGGACTACATACCATTGTGGCATTAATACGGATACGAAGACGGGACAGAGGACGGCATAACCAAGATCTGTTTTTAACGGATATAACGCTGATTTGGTAAAAATAAATATTAAAATTTTACAAAATTAACATATGTAATTATGGTTGTTTGTATGATTGTGTCTTTTATAATTACTCCCTCCATTTTTTTAATTGCTACATTTTTCATATATGGGTGTTTCTTTTTAATTGGTACATTGTTTAACCTTTTCTTATTTTGGGTACTTGGCGTTTTGGTCCGCCATAAAATACAACTATTATATTTGTTTTTCTCTTTTCCACCCAAAAGTATCACTTTTTCACTTTTCCCCATTATTTTACATTAAATGGGTCAAAAAGTATCATCCCAAAAGCTTGAAAGTGACATTACTTAAATTGTTGTGCATACAACAATGTAGCAATTTAAAAAAACGGAGGGAGTACTATGTTGGGAGCACAAATATGTTGATAGTTTATTCTTTCGTAAAAGTAGTGATCTTCTCTTTACTACGATGTGGATGACAATATAAAGAAGTCAAGGGGGGGAACGGTTGACTCAATAGATAGCATGTGTGAGCACTGAGCTTTTTTTTTGTAGATGAGCAGTGAGTGAGCTTTCTTAATTTGTTCCTCTATTTTCATCTTCTTCTAGAATCCAGACTCAAAATGGGAAATTCTGAGGTGATCATAGCGCAATTATAACCATGGAAGATATAGGGTCATGATGTATATGAGTAACAAGTTTCTAAGGGCCTACTTATGTTTTCTTTTCCTCAAAAGCACTTGTAATATTTAAGAATATTACCTTAAATCAATTTCTCAAAATCCGAAAAATAGAATTTCAAAACTTACTTTCCAAAGATAACTAATTTTCCAAAAAAAAAAAATAAAAAAAAATTTGCACTTTTTTTGGGCGGAGATTTTCTCTCTTCTTCCTTCCACTTCCTGTGGTTCTTCTTTTCCCAAGTCTTCTCCTCTTTCCTTCCCATTCCTTATGCCCCCATGGAAGGATTTCTTTACCTTTGCGCCGGCAACAATGACTGATGCTCGATGTCGATTTGTGTTTTTTGGGGAAGAAAATTTCCCTCTCTCCTTTTCCTTTCTGCTAATCTGCTTCCCTTCTCGTATCCTATTTTCCCAACACTTCTTATCTTTCCTTTAGAATCAGTTCTAAGCATGATTCACTTATTTTGAGCTTTGTTCTTCATTTTGTTTTTCAATGTCGAAAGCACTACTTTACCCACTTGGTGTTTGTGTAAAGAAGAATCAATAATGTGTGAAGAGTGGAGTAAGAAAAAAGCAATTGATCGATTGAAAATGGTGGAGGAAGGAGATGAGATGGGTGGAGAGAGAACGCAGGGGAAGGATGAAGGTTGACGAGGGTTCATGTGATAACATAGGAGATAAAAAAGTATTGTTTATTATTTTAATGAAAATAATTAATTTCAGAAAGATGAAAATATCAATTTTTAAGAAATACTACTATATTTTAGTTTTTGGGGAATTTACTAAAGTATTTTAAGTAATGACCAAAAACATTTATGATTTGAGCAAAAGAAATAAAAAAGACTAGGGGTGGGTCGAGTTGTCGTAATTGAGTGGCTATATGACTATTTAACCTTTGTTGACTTTAGTATTCATAGTTTCACTATGACAACCAAGAATGATCACTCAAAATTAGTTTTTCTTTTTTGTTGAAATTTCTTTAGATAAAGTTTATCGAAAAACTCTTATTCTGTTGTCATGTTTTATTTTTTATTTTTTATATCTCAAACTCCGTGATATATAGTGGTGTGTACATTTCTTTCAGCCCATATTTGTATCCAATACGTACCTAATTTTTAGACTACCCATTCCAATCAGTATGCAAACATACCGACCATCTCAAATATGATTTTGGTATAAATCCACCCATTCCGAAATTGTACACATACCTGTTAAGGGATACAACACTTAATAGGCGTACCCGTGCTTCATAGTCGCGTACTAAGTCAAGTTTATAAATTATTTTACATAAAATATTTTATTAATCAGGTGGCAAATAATTAATATTTAATTAAATAATTATATGCAAGATGGTAGACTAGAAGAAATTATCATAATTATAGAATATTATTACAATATATTCAAAACATTAATCTCAGGACATTTTTTTTTTGATAATTAAGCTTTTCATTTCATTGGATCACAATGTGTCAAATAGCCTCAACTCAATTAAGGTATTTCTTCAAACGAAGAAAACTTTTATAGTGTTTAAACACACCCAAATTGAGGAATCCATTCAACCCATGTGAGAAAATTACACAGGTCCAGAATCCTTGCATACACAATCACATCTCAAAAACTTAAGCAAGCAAAATAAAATTAACTACACTAATACATATAGCAATCTGCCTATCTAAGAGAATGAGAAAGAAGACAACCCCCACAGATGGGCTGATGCAGCAGACCACACTCAGGAGGCTCATAGCCAAGCAACGAATTCAGAATGCCTATGAAGACCTTGTTTTGCAAGCGAATCAGCCACCATGTTGGTGCCTCTCCCTTTGTGGATGATGGATATCTCCAAGAATTTTTTTCTAGCATTCCGAATAAAATTGAGATGATATTTCATGTTCCAAGTCCCTCCTTCATCATTGCTACACCATGCATGTGAGATGTGACAACATTGTGCGAATCGAATTCAAGGACTATATTGGCATTCTTTGTTATTTCATTTGCAAGGGAAATTGAAACAGCTCGATGAATTGCTAAAATTTCTACACAATTGATTTCCATGAACGTGATAGGAGATGAGAAAAGGCATACAAAATTACCTTTGTGATCACGTAAAACACCACCAATAGCTGAGCCTGAGATAAGTGGATTGACCGAGGCGTCAACGTTCCACTTGATGTGGGACTGATCTGGGGGCAGCCATACATCAGGTATGGATGAAGTGGGATTGTGACCCATTGAACTGCCATTTTCGATCCATATTAGGCCTGTTGGGTTCCTTGGGATGTCCACAGGTGAGTATGGAAATTCGTCGCACCATCCGCTAATCCACCATCCAAGCCTCAGGAGCACCATGTCTTGGAGGTCACTAATGGAAGTGAGAGCGTTCCCAAATATATATACGGTTATTTCTCTCTTTCCATACCGTCCATACTATTATGAAGAAGACGGCGGCCCATATTTTCTTGAAAAAAGAATTTTTCTTCGAACACTGCCATTGATCAAAAGCACTTCTAAGAGTCATTGGAAATACCCATTTGACTTGCCACATGTCAAGCCACCATGACCACAGCTGTTGTGCAAAGATACAGTGCCGAAGAAGGTTTCCAGATTTGAACCACATAACACACAAATGCTATTTTCAGCGGGTATTATGCCAAGAGAAGCGAGTTTGTGCCGGGTATTGATCTTTCCAAGTAATGCCATCCATACGAATACTTCGATTTTATGAGGGACAAGACCTCTCCATATGCCTTTGATGGCATCATGATAAGGGAGAGGCAGGAGTTTATCTAATTCATGAGTGAGCGATTTTGTGGAAAAAAGCCCAGATTTATTGTGAGCCCAAATTAACTCGTCATTTCCATCTTGATCCAGACACACGTGCTGTAGCAAGGCATCCAGATTCGACTTTTCAATCAATTCTTGAGGACGGAATTCTCTTTGCCACGCAAAACTCCATATCCAATTGTATCCCTCCCAAAAACCATGTGTTGCCACAGTTGCATTTGAATTGATTGCAATCGAAAAAAGCCTTGGAAAAATTCTTTTCAATGGTTGAGAATTAATCCAGGGATCATGCCAAAACAAGGATCTATGTCCATTCCCAATACTCTTGCGCACACCATTCATCAAATGGGATTTCGCATCAGGGTGAAGAAGGATGGCAGCACATATTTGCTTCCACGGGCCACCCTTCTTGGGGATGGTTAGATCCGAAAGAGAGAGAGACGGATCATATTTATACTTGCCTTGTATGACCTTGCACCAAAGAGAAGATGGATCATGGAAGACTCTCCATATCCACTTGAATAATAATGCCAAGTTTTTGTGCATTATATTACCAATACTAAGCCCCCCGAGGCTTTTTGGCAATTGCACGAGTTTCCATGAGAAAAGTGGAACTACTTTTTTCTCCGAGCTTCCACACCATAGGAATTGTCGGATGATCTTGTTGATTTTCTCTATCACTCCTTTAGGAATGATAAATATAGACATGTAGTAGAGTGAGAGATTTAATAGAGAGGATTTGATGAGAGTAATCCTTCCACCAATTGAGAGCATTTTTCCTTTCCAAGTTGCAAGTTTTTTGGATATTTTCTCAATGACGGGATCCCATGCTTGGATGCGAGAAGGGTTTCCACCTATAGGCAAGCCTAGGTAGGTGAATGGAATGTTGCCAACTTTGCATAAGAGTGTGCTTGCGGCGCTCCGACATCTCTTTGCCAATCAACAACATCTTCAGTATCAACCCATTCGAACTTGTTGCACCCTTTTCTGCCCAGTTTCATGGTTGTAAAACTTGCAAGTGAGAACCTTTCTTCCTGGACTCTCATGTGTCCAAGAAGTTCTCTTTGCAAGTAATAGACCACACTCCCATGTCATTTGACCCATCAATACAAGCACAATCTACATTCAAGAACTACATTCACAAAATTCAGAAAAGCAAATTAGGGGAAAAAAACATAGCTTTAACCAAATTCACGAAATTCAAGCAAAGAAAATTGATTGAAGATAAAACTTACATGGAAGTTGACGTTTTGGCTCCAATTGAAGGATGAAGTACTATTACTGCAAAAATAAAGTCAACCACCTTCAACAAAGATGGAGGAAATTTCGTAAAATTTGGGAGGATTAATGGGGGTGGGGTTTTTGTCTCCTGTACTGTGAGGGAAAAGGCAGGGAGAGGGTGAAAAGGTTAGAAATTTCGTGGCATGTGAGATGCACATGGGGGTTTGATGAGTCAACGCCGGAATTCGGGAGTCTACGCCGGAAATTTAATTAAGGTTGTTTGTCACAAAGAAAAAAAAAATTAAGGCCTGAATTTGCCAAAAAAAATTTAAAAGGTTGTTTTGACAAAAAGTGGTATATAAAAGGTTGTTTTTGACAAATTTTCCTAAAATAAAACTTCCTTTCTATAAGAATTTGCCAATAAGAGATATGTTGCAAATATTATGAAACATCCTAAAAAGGAATATATATGTTGTATGTATTAAGAAACGCATGTAGTAAAAAAAATGAATAAATTAATATTAAATATGCATAAACTTATATCTAATATGCATAAATTGATGTCAAATATGCATAAAATTTGCTATCAAATACTTAATCTGTTTTTTAGACGCATCATCTGTCATTTGGGCAATATTCATCAACCAACTTTGGCTATATTTTCTCACCGTTGTATAAGAAAAAAAAACGTAGTCAAGTGAGATCTTATTAGTTGTTACATTCGTCTTATTAGTACGACAAATTCAAAATATCAGATTTTCATAATTTTTACTTATGTACAAATTAGATATTACAGAAGCGTGTTGGGAAACGTAAAAACTAAATGGTATATATAAAAAAAAGCAGAGATAATATATATAAAAACACAAGTATAAGCTGATATCAATTGTGTTAAACTCATAACTCTATCAATCTGTGTTGAAAGAAATTACTAAACAAAATGGGAGATAACATTTCATAAAATATCAGATCATAGACCTTCAAGTATGCATGTGTTTGGGCATACAAGTAAAAATGAAACCAGTAGAGTGCGTGTCGACACCTAGCTAGTCCAAAATTGTCAAATACTTCATGGTTCATTGTTTTTTTCCCTTTGCAATAGCAATAATATGTTTGACTTTATTTGTCGAATAATAAACCGCAGTTTGTGCGCATAAACCGTATGAATTGTCTTAGTTATTCTGATTGAGGCATGTCTTATTGGTTTGATGGAGATGATTGAAGCAAGACGCGAAGAAGAATGAGCGAAGAAGAAATCCAAGGAGCAGCTGCCAGGGCAGGCAGTAGGTGGCCTGAGCGGCCGGGCGACTTTGTGGTCCGGGCGGGTGCATGTGCTCTGTAGAATTCCTGTTTTGGCTGAAGTAGGCCGGAAATTTGGGAATTTGTTCCCCTGGCGGGTGAGCCTTTTTTTCCCGGCGAGTGGTTCCGGGCTTGGGCGGGCAATTTATTTTTCTGCACGTGTTTTTCAGATTTAAGTTTTAATCATGGCTCTTGGATTGCTTTTAATCCTAGGAGTATAAATACCCTATTTTCTGGTTTTAGAGAGAGCAACACACAATTTCATGGTTCAAGCTTAATATCTCATCTTTTATAGGGTCTTAGGAGAGAGAGAGAGAGAGTTTGCGGGAAAGTTGTGTTGTTCACCGTACCCATTGTTCTCTAGTGTTCCATAGTGCAAGTTTCTGGGTTTTTCTCTCACAGTTCGGGTTTCCCACGTTAAGATTGGTGTGTTCTTTCCTTGCTTTTTCTTTCTTTGGTTTGCTTGGTTGTTGTTTTAATTTCATGCTTCTTCTTGATTATTGTTAATTGCATGATTAGTTAGCACTTGATTTTAAATCACAACAATTGGAATCAAAGCCAAGGTTCAATATGGTGGAAAGTGGTTTAGTCTTGTGTGGATAACTAGGATCTATGGTTGGAAAATCAAAGTTTGGGTTTTTTTGGTGTAGAAAAATCAAAATTTTGATTTTTTGGGTAAAAAATTAACAATGGAAGAAGGAAAGCTGAGGTTTGAGTGATTTGATGGAAGATATTTTGGATTTTGGAAGATGCAAATTGAGGATTATTCACTAGTAGAATAATAGCTTATTGCTGCGGTCATTAAGTGGCCTATTGCGGCGTTTTTGACCGCGCAGCAATTAAGGGCGCAACAATAGGTAATTAACCTATTGCTGCGGTTTTTGACCGCAGCAATATGACAAGATATTGCTGCGGTTCCTGGCCAAAACCGCAGCAATATGTTACACCTATTGCTGCGGTTGTGGCCCAAAACCGCAACAATATGTACTGATACAGGTAAATTTTTTTTTTTTTTTTTTTGCATTTTGCCATGAAATTTGAAAGATAGAAATGTAGGACGAAAATAAAACAATACAAGCCGGAGGTAATAGAAAAGAATTGCTTATTCGACTAAAAAAAATAAAATCCAACATATATAAAAACAGATATGATAATTAGAAAAGAACACATTAAAGAAAAATATAGAAAAAATGAAAATTACAAAAAATGAAAATACAAAAAAAACAAAGAAAAGGAACCACGATGCTCAGATATAATAATTACAAAAAATTACAAAAAATGAAACTCAGATCTGATTTCCCTTCCGCGTGCTTCACCGTCGTGCTTCACCCTCGTGCTTCACCCTTTCGCGTGCTTCACCCTGTCGCCAATCTGATAGCTGCCGCGAAACGATGAACGACGTGTGGTTGAACGACGAACCACGAACGACGAGGCTTTCGTGTGGTTGAACGACGAACGACGAACGACGAGCGGCAAGGTTGGGACACTCTAGATTTCTTCGTGCACGACGAGCGGCGAGGCTGGGAGACTCAAGATTTCTTCATGGGGTCGTGCAACGAGCCCCCGCCGGCGAGGCGAGATAAGCTTAGGGACGAGAGAGGCGAGACAAGAAGAGGGGCGAGAGAGGAGATGAGAGAGGAGAGAAGAGAGAGAAGTACTGAATGAGAGAAATGGGGCGTTTAAGTGTTACAATTCCCACATCTGGCGTGCTTGAGGCGTTTAAGTCTTGAGTGAAGAACCCTAATTGGGGCATGTGTGTCATCTTTTATAAATTAAAAGAGTCTATTGCTGCGGTTTTTTGTAGGAACCGCAGCAATAGGTTCAAATATTACTAAAAAAATACTATTTTAATCTATTGATGCGGTTTCGACTGGAAACCGCAACAATAGATCTGGTCAAACAGTCAATCAAATTTGAATTTTTTTTCCGTTTAGACCTATTCCTGTGGTTTTGGCTGGAAACCGGTCAATTTTATATTTTACCTTTTCTTTTTACGTGATTTATTGCTGCGTATGGGTAAAACAACAGCAATAGCACTGCAGCAATAAGCAATTATTCTACTAGTGATTTGTACCAAAATAATCTTTATCAATCTCTTGAGGGAAAAAAACCGAGTCGTATGCTTGAGGATGAATGGAAAGTTCTTGACTGGAAAGCACAAGGTGTTGTAAGATTGACACTAGCCTAGAATATGGCTTCTAATATCAGGGATGAGAAAACAACGGTAGGATTGATGGAAACATTGTCAAGTATGCATGAGAAGCCATCTCTATCAACGAGGTATACTTGATGCGCCGCTTATTTGACATGGAGATGATTGATGGTCATTCGACCGCTGAACACATTGATGAGATCAATTCAATTTTGGGCCAATTGTCTTCGATGGGTATCAAATTTGATGATGAAGTGAAGACATTGATTTTGTTGTCTTTTTTGCCCTTATCATGGGAAACTATGGTGTCTACCATTTGCAACTCCTCCGGTAAAGAGAAGTTGAAGTATAACGATGTGATTGACTTGATTTTGAGTGAGAGCATTTGAAGGAGAGAGTCCGGTGAATTGTTGGGTAGTGCTTGTAGTAGTGAAAGTAGGGGGAGAAAGAATCAACAAAGGGGAAATGCTAGTTATGGAAGATTAAAGTCAAGAGGGTAAGGTAATTCGAACGTTGGGAGCTCATGTGGTGTGCTGGGGTTGTGGTGATGAGAGGCATTTGAAGAGATAATGTCCAAAAAGGGGGAACAGAAAAGGGAAGAAAAAGGTTCAATGTAGTAATGATGATGAAAATGCATCAACTAACTTAATTTCGGAGTAAGATTCTAATGCTTTGGTCGTAAGCATGGGTGAACCGAAAGAGTTGGTTGGGTGCCCGGGATCAAGGGTCTTGGATTCAGATTCTTCACATCATTCCTCACATGCAAAGAGTTGTTTTGATATTTCAAATTCGAAAAACTTGAAAAACTCTATCTTGCGGATGGAAAGGTAGTGGAAGTCATATGGAAATGTGATGTGAGTGTACGTAAAACTAACTCATGGTGGCTTGTTGGAGTTGAAGGATGTCAAGTACATCCCAAAGTTGAAGAAAAGCTCAATGTCAGTGACTAAACTTGCCAAATCGGGTCACAAGGTTGTGTTTGATTGTAGTTTTTAGAAGATTGTCAAGGGTGCTATGGTTATAGCTCGAGGGACAAGAAGTAAAACACTCAACAACACAAGAAGCACAAGAAAGGGAACCGGAAGGGGGATAATTACTTCATGTAGGGTGTCGTTTGGTCGGAAATCTATCGATAGTGCGCCAAGGAATGAGAACCGTGGTGAAGTGGTGTCTGGATGGCAATTTGACCGGTAAGCCCACAAGGTGAAGGCGGCATACATGTATGTTGTGTCGGAAATCCTAAGTAGAGCAAAGGGTGTTTTGTTCTGGTGGGAGCAATGTGAGTTTGTTCCTAGAACAATGAGAAACTTCTTTGGCTTAGGTGCTGTTTGGTTTGTTGGTGTTGGATGAGAATTCAATTTGTGTCCTTGGTTGGAGAGGAAGTGGTTCATCTTCCTTGGTTAGAGAGAAAGATATCTTCATTTGGTTTTAATTGTCTCCTAGATAACTGACCTTCGGTGTAAGAGGGTGTCTAGGTTTATGTAGAGATGGTACAACGGATTGGAGGTGGTGTTGGTGAGAATCAAAGTCAGTATAGACTTCGATGTCTTTGTATCAAAGTTGGTGCAAACTTCGATGACATGTCCTTGGAGTAGAAGAAGTGTAATGTCACGAAAGATGTTGCATCAAGGTGGGATCATGGTGGTGATGCTTGGTTTGCATCTAGGTGAGAGGGTGAGCGTGATGGGTTTAGAGAGATGAAGAATCGGGGTTGGTTGAGACCTCAATGTTGCTTCATTGGTGAAAAGGAAGCGCTGATGGCTATGGGCAATGTATAAAGAGATGATGATGATGGCCTCAGGTTTTTAAGATAGGATGTTCTCTTTCTTAAACTGATCTCCAAGTGGGAGATTGCTGGGTTTAATGGAGATGATTGAAGCAAGGCACGAGGAAGAATGAGCGAAGAGGACGACCAAGGATGAGCTCAAACTGGAGGCAAGCGGCGGGGGCGGACGTCCAGGTAGTGCAAGCGGAGGGCTTTGTGACCCAGACAGGCTCCAGTGCTCTGTAGAATTCCTTTTTTGGTTGAAGAAGGCATACACTTTGAGAACTTGTTCCCTGGGCGAGCGATTTCGGGCCCAGATGGGAGATCCAGTTTTCTGCACGTGTTTTATGGTTTCAGTTTTAATTGTGGCCTTTGGATTATTTTTTAATCCTAAGAGTATAAATTAGGGGTGTTCATAACCGGGTACCTGATTTTTCAGGTACTCGGATATACGGGTACTCGCATTTACGTGTATTTTAAAAGGCGGCCCATGATCCGACCCGGAAAAATCGGGTACCCATATCGGGTACCCGATTTTTCCGGTTCGGGCCATAGGGTACCCAGTTAAAGCCTGCCATAAAGAGATTTCAGTGAATCAGGTAACTAGCTAAGCACAAATTAATGCATTTCCTATTCTGAATATTACACAATTCAAATTTAAGGGTGAAGCAATGCATATACAATCCGAAATTCAGAATTGAACTAATCCTAACATTAGATAATCAAAGCAACTCCGCATGTTGAAGTTGAAGAAGTTCTTTGGGATTGATGATTAAAAAATATGAAGTAGGAGTTAGAAAAGCGTGGAGAGGGAAAAGAAGGAAAAAGAGTTGGAGAGTTACTGCAACTTTACTTTTCACTAAAATACTAAAATAAATCTTCCACTCCCTGCAATTAATTACTTCATATACAAAAAATTAAGCAACAAGTTATCAACACTGTGAAAGAATGAAAACACCAGAGTTGTAAACTCTATAATCGTGACTCCTGCAGTTGTGATTTGTGAAATGCAGCAGTAGTCATGAGAGAAGATGAAGAGTGAAGACGTAGGCATGCTGGTGAAATCTTGAATTGTTGAGAAACCCTAAATAAAAGAGTACATGCAGTAAATAAACTTTTCAAACTGTGGGCCTAGGAAGTAGGGAAACAAACTAGGGCCAATCCAAAAGACAGTAAAAAATTATATACGGGTACTAGGGTACCCGATTAACCTCGGCCCATTACCCGACCCGCTTATTGTCAATTTTCCTAGGTCGGGTACCCGACTCGTTAAAAATGGAAATTTAGTTTTTACTACCTAGTTTTTAGTTTTGGGTAGGTGGGTCGGTGGGTCGGGTAATGCGGGACGGGTTTTTCTAAACACCTCTAGTATAAATACCCTATTTTCTAGTTTTAGAGAGAGCAACACACAATCTCATTGTTCAAATTTCGTATATCATCTTTTTTAGGGTTTTAGAAGAGAAAGAAAGTTTTGTGGGAAAGTTGTTTTGTTCACCATTGTTCTCCACTGTTCAATAGTGCAAGTTTGTGGGTTTTTATTTCGGAGCTCGGGTTTTCCACGTTAATTTTGGTGTGTTTTCCCCTTGCTTTTCCTTTCTTTGGTTTATTTGCTTGGTTGTTGTTTCAATTTCATGCTTCTTCTTGATTATTATTAATTGCATTAATTAGTTAACACTTATTTCTAAATGACCACACTCTTTAGATTAAAGAATAAACATTATGTATTTTTATTATTTATGGACTGTGGAAGTATTTAGTTTATTATTTTAGCTGTCTAGAAAAATTGGAAAAAAAACACTATGAACACTTGTAAAAATTTAAGTGCAAAAATAATTATATTTGCTAGTTGCGTGACTCAACAACTTAGGATTTGTTTGGTCGACATAAAAATTCATGGGAAGTAGAACTTCCTAGGAAGTAAGATAAAGTAAAGTTGTTTGGTTGACAAAATGTAGGAAGTCGTACTTCATAGGAAGTTCTACTTAGCACAAAATGATGGAATTTACTTACCTAGGTCCCCCTAAGTAAGTAGAACAAATCTTCCCATGATCAACCAAACCACTATTATACTTCCTAGGAAATGAAACTTCAAAGAAAATACTACTTCATAGGAAATACTAATTCCTACCTGCAACCAAACAAGCCCTTACTTTAGCTTAAGATGTAGTAATTCGTTTAGGGGTATTTCATGTGCAGAGTTTGTACAAATTAGGTGCTAGGAAAGTACTGGTAATGGAGATCGGTCCACTTGGTTGTATTCCAACTGTCGCAAGACATCCAAGACGTTTGTTTGGAGGGCACAAGGATGAAAAGTGTGACGAAGATGCAAATAATGATGCATCCGCCTTCAATAAGCAACTTCCTTTTATGATCCAGAAGTTGACCTCCATACTCCCAGGCTCGGTCTTCACCGTTGGGGCTGTTTATCAGACGAGTCATGATGCTATCATGCATCCTGCTAAATATGGTATGCAATATCTACAAATATCCTTTTTATGTACTTTTATTGACAACTATGAATATAAATTTGATATTTATTGCAGATGTCGGATGTGTATTTATATAAGAAAAATGATATATGTAGCCCTAAGGGCTACACATGAGAAGTTAACAATGAAAATTTTAAGCAATAAATAAGCATTAATTATGTGGTTATGTCATAAATTCTTAAATTAATACTATTATAAAAAATACATTTAATGATTATATGTAAGTACAACCTTAAGGGCTGCATATATTAAAAATTAGGAAAAATTGATAAGATCAGTCCCAACTATGGAAACCCTGACAAAAACAGTCACAACTTCAATTTAATATTGTTCAGTCCTAACTTTGGGGGGTCCTTTATAAAAATGGTCCAAGTTAACCACTAACTAGTCAAATCGATTTAAAAGCTTGTTGACTTTTTTTTTTCAAAACATAGGGGAAGGGGTGGGGAGGGGGTTTCAAGGGAGGCGGATGGGGTGGCGGGGAGGCGGATGGGGTGGTGGGGGAGGGGAGGTATTTTTGGGGACGAGGTGAGGGAGTGGCGGGGCAATGGGAGGGGGTTTCGGGGACGGGGAAGGAGTTTCGGGGTGGGGGGGGAGGGTGGCATGGGAGGGGGGGGGGGGAGGGATTTTTAGAGGTGAGGGAGGGGGTCACCGGAGTTGGGGAGGGGTTTGGGGGTAAGGGAGGGGGTTTCGAGGGGCGGGTAGGGAGTTTATGGGGAAGAAGCTCGGGGCGGGGAGGGGTGGCGAGGAGGGGAGGGGTGGCGAGGGCGGGGATGGGTTTGAGGGCATTAGATGGGGTTTCGAGGGCCGAGAAGGGAGTTTTAGGGGCGGGGAAGGAGTTTCAGGGGTGGGCCTGGGGAGGGGTGGCGAGATAGGGGATAGAGTTTTATGGGCGGGGAAGGGGTGACCTGGGTAGGGAGGGGGTTCGGGGACGGGGGAGGGAGTTTTAGGGGCGGGGGAGGGGAGGGAGTTTTAGGGTGGGGGGAGGGGTAGCGGGGGAAGGGGAGTGGGTTTCGAGTCTGGGGACAGGGTGA
The DNA here is from genome assembly GCA_947648045.1 of Beta corolliflora. Lineage (NCBI taxonomy): Eukaryota > Viridiplantae > Streptophyta > Magnoliopsida > Caryophyllales > Amaranthaceae > Beta > Beta corolliflora. The sequence continues at coordinate 864,155 of CANSZD010003716.1, forward strand.
GGGGTGGTGGGGAGTGGAGTGGGGTTCGGGGGCAAGGGTGAGGGATGGCAGGGGAAGGGAGTGGGTTTTGGGGATGGGGGAGAGGGTGGCGGGGAAGTGGTGACAATTAGGGGAGGTGGGGAATGTAGGGTTCTTGGGGAGAGGGTAGAGGAGGAGTTGTGGGAGGGGGGTAGTGAGATGGAAAGGAGAGGGGCTGGTTTGCTCGGGAGAGGGGATAAGAGAAGGAGGGAGCAAGTGAAGGAAGGAGGCAGGAAAGAGAAAGAGGAGGAAGAAGATAGAAAAAAAAAAGAAAAAAATATATCAAAGTTTTAGCAGGTCAGAAACCTGCCGGACAACTAATATAGAAGGGGGATCAAAATTGGGATCGTTCCATATTAAATTGAAGATGAGACTGTATTTGTTAGGAGGGCTATAGTTGGGACTGCTCTTTTCAATTTTTCCTAAAAATTAATAAATTAACATCATCAAATATTCTATTTGAAAAGGGCAATATCCATTTTATGCTGATTATGGTTCTAATTTTTATGTACTTCCTCCGTTCCAATTTAGTTGTGACACTTTCCATTTAGGAAGTTTCAAATTAGTTCTTACACTTTCATTTTTGGGTAATAACTTCTCTCTATCTCTCTCCTTTCACATGGGACCCGTTTGTTTTCTTTCTCAATCTCTCTCCTCTTCAAAAATTGCCTAGGAGTCCGTGATTTTAAAAGTGTCACAACTAAATTGAAACGGAGGAATTAGTTAAAAGCCATGTCGCATTTCATTCCCTTGACGTGCGTGGTCACGTGAGTATCTGGTCAGTGGATTCTTTTTTGAGGGACATTTGTAAGATAATCTTCCTTTCTACTCTCAAGGCTCAACTGCTCAAGCGATGTTTGAACTGGGTTCATGTGTCAAAATGGTAATCTGAAAATTTAAAATGGAAAAGAATGAATTTAAGTGGAGGTAGTCGTATAAGGAATTTAGTAGTGATGTAAGGAGAGATGGATGAGGATTTATACTCTCGTTTTAAGAGCAGTAGGAACCCACCAATCACCATCACCATCACCATCACCCTTATCGGTGCGTTTGGTTAATGCATCTAAAATGGTGGTAATAAGAATGGGTTTTAGTGTAATTTGTGAAGATATTCTCAAGTTAATATCCATGGTAATGAAACTTGATGTCAAAATATGGGTTTTCCTTTCATAAATTTTCATTACCACTCAATACCACATTCCAAATTGGTAATAGATGGTAATGAAATTTTAGGAAGAAAATAGGTGTTTCGGGATAAAGCAGCATTACCACATGGATGTTGACATGGGAAATGCCTTCACAAATTTACACTAGAAACCATTATCATTACTATCATTTAGTACCACTAACCAAATCGACCGTTAGGGTAATTATATGTCATCACTAGTTTTTTTTATCTACTATCACCACCAATCATATGCAAATTGTTAGGTGATTCGAGAAGCACCTAAAATTATGTGCTCCCAAGCATAATTTTTTTTACACATTGTCATATAATTTGCTCAAATGAGCAATACGTAAAATGGGCAAATATGAAGTATGCAAATTAAAAGATGTGAGGGAGAATTCAGTTCTAGTTTCATTTCCATTCTCTTTTTCGTGTCTCTAATTACTCAAAATTCAAACATGCCCTCATAGCCTATTCACTCTGTCTCTTTTTGGTATTTGAAAAACTATTGCTCCCTCCGTTCCAAAAAGATCTGAACACTTGTTTTAACACGTAGTTTAAGGTGATAAGTTGTAATGTGGTTATCAAATGTTATTTTATTAAAAAAAAATTAGATGTGATACGAGTTGTTGGGGTATTTTTTATTAGAGAAGAAAGAAAGTTGGATAACTTTTTATTGATAAAGGTAGTGTGTAGGGCAAAGGAGTGTAAAAGAAATAATATAGTAATTGTGGGACCATACCAAAAATGAAAGTGTTCAAACTAATTTAGTGACAAACATTAATTCGCATTATTTTGGAACGGAAATGTAGATTGTAAATTTTGGCTTCCATAAAATGCATATTTTTTTAAAATTTAAAATGACTAGACGTCTCTAACCGCAGAGTTCAGTGACAGTAGCAACCCGTGTTGCACGACATGGCTGAATGGCATGTTCTTATGTGTTCAGGACCAAGCAGTCTGTCCAGACAGTAGTAAACACATCTTTTGGGACGGCTATCATCCTACAGAAGATGCGTTTTCTAAGTTGGTAACTCAATGGATCGAGGACTCTTCAACTTGTTTTCCAATTGGTTTCAAGCAGTTTATTGAAGCCTAAGATATGCTCAATTAGACCACCCAGACATATATTACTGTTTCGCAATCGATAACATTGGGAGGAAAAAAAATCAATTGTATTTGGAAATAGTGTATAGCTGATATTTATTGAATATATTTTTATGGATGCAATATCACTGCTAAGGACTTGTATTTTGTTGTTTTACTCTGTTAAGAACCTATACTTTTCGTCTTGTTCCATTAAGAACTTCATGCTTAACATTATTAACTTTTTCGGTTTATTTCAACGACAAAGCAGATAAGTAACTAAAAATGGATTCTATTTTTTGCATATATATAATACAATTGGTCAATTAAGGGCTAGAATGAAAATTGTTATAAAAAATCTCCAACCATGTTTTTTCACTTTTCACACTCCTTACAACAATTACCTCAAATTTATACTAGACAAGTTTCCTTGTAACATATGTAATATTAGAAGCCACTCAACTTCTCCTTCTCTAATACTCCATCCGTCCCGAAATATAGTTCCCATTTTCCTTTTTTCACGGTAATTTATGCAAGTAGAATCTAAGAGGGATAATAAAGATTGTTTGTTTATTTAAATAAATGTTGTATGAAAAAAGATGATTTTAGGAGAGAGAATAGAGAATAATTGGTAAAAGAGCATTAATTGTAACACTTGGGTTGAATAAACAAAGCAAAAAAAACAAAATTCAAGAAGCAAATAAATGATGGGACACGGTTTTTCTAGACAAATTATGGAAAAATATGGAACTAAATATGGAAATGGGAACTATATTTTGGGACACCCAAAATGAAAATGGGAACTATATTTTGGGATGGAGGGAGTATTACTCAGTAATTGCTACTTCATTGTAGTGTTTTTTTCAGGAAAAATGTACTTAATTTGACAAAAATAAATATAACTATATCCCCTTAATTCAACAAAGGTAAAAAAAACTCAACAAAATCAACAGCTTAATTACAATTTGATCATTAATTGAAGAATCTAACCAAAGCTTAAACACCATCCCAAAACAATAAAGTTATCGTGATTGGAATTTGAAAGTTAAATACACAATTGTAAAATTAAAGTGAAAGAAAATACCTTTAAGTAGTAAAATATACATTTTATCTTTTGCTTTTTAGAGATTGGAAATTAAAAAATTGCTTCTAAGATAGAAGAGTTAGATAAAAGATTCTCCAAACCATTTGAAAATTATTAACAAAATATTCACATTACTATTAATTGGAATACATTTCTACCACCTTTATTTTAATCTTATATTTCACATTGCCTTTAGATGAAAATTGATTGATTCAGAGATTGAGTTAGTAGAAGTCCCCACATTCTGAACTTCTATTCATCGCCCTAAAAGTACTTAAAATCGCCCCAAAAAAAGTTGAAATTACATCTCTAACCTTTTCCTTCTTTTTCCCTAAACCACCACCACCACCCACCACCACCCACCTCACTCCACCACCATCCACCTCCTGCCACCACCACCCCATCGCCACAGCCACCCACCAGCCACTGGAAGCCGTCGAATTTTTTAGACGTTCGCTCCATGGGGCAAACGTCCGGCCTCGGACGTTTGCCCCATGGAGCGAACGTCCGAGCGAACGTTCGCCCCATGGTGCGAACGTCCGTGCAGCGACGTTCGCCCCATGGAGCGAACGTCCGAGCGGACGTTCGCTCGATGATCCAAAAAAAAAATTGACGGCTTCCAGGTGGGTGGTGGGGGAGGTGGTGGGTGGCAGTGGGGAGGTAGATGATGGTGGGTGGTTGCAGGGGGTGGCAGGTGGTGGTGGGTGGTGTGGAAAAGAGGAAGGGTAAAATAGTCTATAAAAATAAATTTGGGGCGATTTTAAGTAATTTTGGGGCGACGTTTAACAAACCCCCCCCCACATTATATGAATGTGAATATAGAGAGTGAGAGAAAGTTAAATGGTGGAGGAATCACATCACATTAGTTGAGTAATTCAGGTGGAGTTGAACTTTTCCATTTAAAGTAATAAGACAATTATTCATGAACTAATCAAAATAGTATACGTGACAATTATTTGAGGAGGGAGGAAGTATATACTATTTTTTTTAGTGAAAGGAAGTATATACTTCATATCCTAACTACAACTCACAAAATACTCATCGATATAACACAACTACGACTGCTCTAATTCATTGAATCGATTATCATTGGGTTGCAATCTGCATAATGAACTTTAATAACGCATCATACTGATAAGGATTGACTAAGTCATTTCCTATCCTATCTCTACTATACTTAACTGTTGTTATTTATCCTATCTTTACTAATACTTAGCTACTGTATCTAATTATTCAACTTGTAATTATCTTTTCCTAGTTTCATGCATTACGTAACTTAGCCTTGTATATTTATCTTTTTCCTAATTTGTAGCTAACAGTTGTAACCTCCTCTATAGCATGTATATTTATATACGTGAAGTATCAATGAGAATTATTCATCCTCTTTAAAACACACTCTCTCTCTACAAACCTTATATGGTATCAGTTTCGATCTTTTTCCACCACCGAACTTCTTCATCCATCCATGGCTGCCTCCAACCCTACTCCCTCCTACCAAATACCCAACGGTGCTGACCCATCTCGGCCCTTCATCTTCCTCAACATTCACAACACCATCAAACTTCAATCCACCAATTATCTCTCCTGGAAACTACAAGTAGAAGCTATACTTATTGGCCATGATCTTTACAAATTTGTTGATGGTACATTTCCCTGCCCATCTCCCATCATTACTACCGACGGTACCGACACTCCGAACCCCGACCATATCTACTGGGTCCGTCAAGATAAATTGCTATTTGGAGCCTTAGTTGGCACTCTTTCCCAACCTCTTGTTCCCTTAATCTCTCGCACCACCTCTTCTCATACCTTGTGGGAAACTCTTGCCAAAACATATGCTCTTCCAAGCAGGGGGCATATTAAACAACTAAAAGACCAACTTAACCGCACCACCAAAGGAACCTCCACCATTACCGAGTTTATGCATGCTATTAAGGCTTGCGCTGACCAACTCGATTCCCTTGGCAAACCTATGGACCATGAAGATCTTATTGATCGCATTCTAATCGGTCTCGATGACTCGTACAACTCAGTTATCGAGTCCGTCAATACCCGTGAAACTCCTATCTCCTTTGAGGAAATCCATGAGAAACTCATAAACAAAGAGCTTCTTCTCAATCAAACTCGCTCCGACATCTAACATCCTGCCACCGCTCTAGCCGCAGTCACCCGTCCTAACAACCGTCACCATGGCCGTAACCTCAACCCCGGCATCCTCCCTCATCCCTCTACTCATCCTCCCTCTCGCTCTCAACCTTGGCCTTTCTTAGGCAAGTGCCAGTGGTGTCGTGAGCAAGGCCACGTAGTTTCTCAATGCCCTCTCTTTACTGTCCGGTTTCCTACTGCCAACCCACCCCCTCCATCTCACAACACCCACCGTCCCTCCTCCTCTAAACCTCAAGCCAACGTTGCTCACCTTTCCTCCTCCTCCTCCTATCAATGGCTCCTTGACAGTGGTGCATCTCACCACGTTACTAATGATCTCAATAACCTATCTCTTCACACTACGTACGATGGCACGGAGGAACTCATCATAGGTGATGGTACGGGCCTTCATATCTCTCACATTGGCTCTCTTACTATCTCTTATCTCTCACACTTTATTACACTAAATAATGTCTTATATGTTTCTTCTATGTCTCGAAATGTTGTCTCTATTTCACAGCTTTGTCTTGATAATAATGCCTCTATAGAATTCTTACCTCACTCTTTTGTTGTGAAGGATCTCAAAACGGGGGCATCTCTATTCCAGGGTCCGGGTAAATCGGGAGTCTATGAATTTTCTTCCGTGTCTCCTCACGTTAGTTACGTAATGCATGAAACTAGGAAAAGATAATTACAAGTTGAATAATTAAATACAGTAGCTAAGTATTAGTAAAGATAGGATAAATAACAACAGCTAAGTATAGTAGAGATAGGATAGGAAATGACTTAGTCAATCCTTATCACATACTTCATATTCTCTGTTTATATATTAATTTATTTCATCTATATGATCGAGCCATCACATGATCGGTGGTTAGAAGTCTAAATTAAAGCAATAATCCGAGAGTATAACTGCGACAATTCGTTTCGGCAACAAAATCTTATTCTAAAGATCAGATTACCCCTTAGTTTTTCATAACCTGTAGCAAAATTTTGAAAACCATAATTTGACCAAAGCTAGAGACAGCAAAAGAAATCTTCATTCTTTTTTTTTATTTTTTTTGACAACGGGAAAACGTACAAACAATGGAAGGGAACCTAAAAAGACATAAAGGGAAATAGAGAGGAGCGACAACGTTTAGCCAAATTATGTGCTGGAGCGACTTCATCCCTGTGGACCTTGATGATCAGGCACCAATCAAATCGGGTAGCAAGAGAGCGAATGGCTGAAATAGTGTGATGGATCGAAATATCTCGCATTTTAGAAGATTGAAGAAGAGTAACTAACATACTCGAATCCGTTCGTATTCTGAGCCAAGTGAACGATCTAGTAGTAGCCCAAGTGAGCGCAAGGAGACATGCTCTAGCCTCCGTATGAAGAGCTGAACAAGCAATGAAACGCTGAGCATGACTGTTGTAATTTGGTATACCTGGTGCATCAGCTACCGAAGCGGCAGCACCATGGAGTGTATTCTTCACCCATGAGCCATCTATACACATATTAAGTTCGGGTGTGCCACGCTTCTGACGACCAATATTGGCATAGAAAAAACCAGGGGCCGGCCCTCCTTCCAGAGCATGCTGCCTATCAGCCCTCACATCCTGGGTGAACACTAGATGTTGCTGCTTACTCCTCTCGATATGTTGCTGAAGAACCTCCACGGTTGCACGAGTCCTTCGGAAGATCTGCTCATTACGAGTTGTCCATATAGCCCAAAGCGTACCAATGTAATCACGCACACGGGGACTGTTCACTCCACCCTCATTCATGAAGCAAAAAATGCATTGCATGAGCCAATCCGTAAAGGTAGTGTGACTAGAAGCGATATCTGGGCCCAGTATATCAGTAATGGCCCAGGCTTCTAGAGCAAGAGGACAATCCCTGAATAGATGATGAAGACATTCGGCGGCCCCCAAGTAAATCGGGCAACTATCCGAATCAGATAATTAACGTTGAAATAAATTGGGTGAAGTCGCAAGACTATTGTGCCAAAGTTTCCAAAGAAAAAGTTTCCATTTTGGCATGATGTTCAATCTCTAAATTATGCGAAAGAAACGTATATGAGATGGAGTTGTCATGCTGCAGATATCGTTTTGCTAATGTTTGATAAGACAAGCGTAGGCTGATTTAGTAGAGTACTCACCAGATTTTGTAAGCGGCCAATATAAGGTATCCTCTGTATTAGTATCAGTGGGGAGTTCCAGACCTAACATTTGGCGAGCACTAGACGGGACAAAAAGACTTCGAACTTTTATTGAATCCCAATTTGCACTATTAGGGGAGATAAGATCAGAAACCTTAAGTCTAGCCGCCACAATAAGAGGAACTTCATCTTTCATGATTGGGATCTGCCCATTCACCAATTTATTTTTTGCGGCCCAAATGTGACTTCCACTCCCAACTTTCCAGGCACACTGCTGTTGTAGAATATGATGCGCTCTTAAAATCCCGCGCGCACCCCAAGAGGATTTCGTTTGTCGAATAAACCCTCCATTAGTATTGTAGACTCGAGATAGCAATAATTGCAGATTCTAGTGAATTTGCCATGCCTTCCGCATTAATAAAGAATCGTTAAAAGTGCCCACACTTCGTAGACCAAGACCCCCAAGGCCCTTTAGGAGATGCAGAACCTCCCTTTTCCTCCAGTGGATCCCCCGGTTTTGCAACCTAGACCAGAAAAACCCGGCGAGCATTCCATCAAGTTTATTAATAATGGTTCAGCGGAACACTGTTAACTGGTGCATTATAGTGCCAATAAGAATAGAGTTGATGATGATCATCTTTGTTGACTGAGATAATGAATGATGACGCCATTGCGAAATTTTGTAGAGACCTTGTCAAGGAGTGGAGTAAAATGCTGAATCTTTGAATCTTGAATATCCACCTGGATACCCAGGTACGTACCTAGAGAAGAATGAGACTCCATCCGGAGGATATTCTTATAAACTTGCTAGTGATGGGGTGAAATATTAGGGCTAAATTTGACAAAAGATTTTTGCAGATTCAACATTTGCCCTGAAATGCCGCAAAATCGCTCTTATACCAATAAAGCATCTAAGTTGTCCTAGAGTTTTAATAAAACTCTACAAGGTAGAGTTGTATCTCTCCCCTCTCTTCTCTTCCTCCAAAAAAAACCCTAATCCTTTTCTTCTAGTTTGGGATTGCCATCATCCTTTCGATGATGGTAAGCCCCCAATTCTTTTTTTTTCTTCTAGTTTTTATTGTTTTTGTTATTAATAATCTTCCATTCTCTCTCTTTTTGAGAGTTTTGTACCCAATTTTTGGGTTCTTTCTCTCCTCTTATGGGTGTTTGGAGTTTAGTTCTAGTCTCTTCCCACGTGGAAGTTTAAAAATTGGTATGAGAGATTGTTCCTATTGGTTGAAGTTCAAGACCATCAACATGGAAGTATTGGAAATTTGGATGCGGTCAACATGGTCAAATCAAGAATTTTCTTCCCCAAACTATGTCAGAATGATAGACTTCCCCATCAATAGCTGCGTGATTCAGCAAATACAAGGGGGCTGCGCTGTATTACTCGATCTGGTTCATTGTAGTTTCTTCAAAGACGAAATTGATTTGATCTTGTCTGATTATATCTTGTTTTTCTTTAATACTTATTGTAGATGCCGTTTGGCCTTCATTTAATAAAATTTCTCTTTCTTTCAAAAAAAAAAAAGCATCTAAGTTGTCCAATATCCACTTAGTTTATCAATATGAAGCATTAGAATCAACTTAGAAGTATAATCCTTGATATGTGCTTGATATAGGTTTATCATTCATCAAATTACACTACTACAGAATTGAGAACAAGGAACGCAAGATAGAGAACGGTCAAGTAAGATGAGCGTTTTCCATAATAAAAGAGAACGCTTTTCTTAGATCACTGTTATGTGAGGAAAATGATATAAAACGCTTCCTTTACCTACTCGTTTTGTTTGTTTTTTTACAATAGAAGAATACTTACAGAAATATAGTTTACAAAATATACAAAGGCATTTTGAGCTATCTGTTTAGTATCTTTTGGAGATTCTATTCAACCAAAAAAAAGTAAATTCAATTTAAAAAAATCAATCTATGTAACTCCTCCTCACCTGCTCTGTCAAAGCAGTTTTTTTTACTTCATCTAATCTCACCTCTCTATTTTTTTCCCTCATATGAGTAGTCATTCACAATTTCATACTCTAATATTTACAATTTATTTTTTTAATTCTCATACATCTACAATTTAATCTTCTAATATCTTCATCGTTCCCTCTTCATTTTGGTTATGTACTCCGATGGACCTCCTTTTCTTAAAGCAATAGAAAATCAGTCGATTCTGATTTGAGTACCAACATAAGGAGTGATAGAGATGACTAAGTCATCTTCTGTTATGTTGTGATAAAGATGACCAAGTCATCTACTATTATCTTGTTAATACTTTGTAATTATCCACATGTAACTTATTATCTTTTTGTTATACTGTATCCTACCTACTGTTAGTTAGAGATATCTTAGCTTTTATTGTTAGCTGTAGCTATCCTTTACTCTAGAGCTGTATTATAAATACTTTCATCATATAATGATAATATTAAGCTTTCTCTCACTCTCTTCTCATAACTCTATCATGGTACCAGAGCCAGTGTGACATAAAGGTCACGGGTTCAAATCTCATCCACCTCTCCTTTCTAAGTGGAATATTTAGCGCCAGGTATGAGGGAGGCCTGTGCTGCATCCACACTTCAAGCCCAATGGGCTCTTGCGTGAGGGGGCGTGATAGAGTATAAAACAATTCCTGGGGCCTCAACCATCAGTTTAAGCTTTTGGTTGAGTTGGTCCTCTGACATGTTATGAGAAAGCTTCAACCCAAAATCACACTTCCGCTCAACTCTTTTGGCACCCCGTATTTCATATACCAAGAGATGCCAATTATCATTTTTTTTCCTCCAAACCCTTTACGGAGACACAATCCCTTTTCGGCACCCCCGTAGTTTGACTACCAAGAGCGTTGCCGAACATGAAATCCCTTTCTCCCAACTTCTATGGAGAAACATTAACAATCTCAACAATTATCACCATTCCATCATGGATACCCTCCTCTCCTTCAATGGTGATAACTGACAATATGAAACCTCTTATTGCAAAGTTATCTATGGATGCCACTATGCGACCATCCAAACACTCTCCTTCTCGGCCTCATTCCCTCTTCCTAAAACTCCATGAAGAAATTCAGCCTTTTTGATTTTCTATCCTTCCTCTCTCACGTACCAAATTTTTGGTGGCCTCCCACCCAAAAGGCCAAATTTTTTTTATAAAAGCTCTTATCTCCAATGGCCGTTACCTCCATTGCCATTGCCAAGAAGCTTGTCAACATCATTACTTTTTATCACCGATCAAGCGGCCATCACGTACTCATCTTTCAAGATTGGACTTTCCCTTTGGCCGTCCATCTTGCGGGGGAATGATAGAGATGACTAAGTCATCTTCTGTTATGTTGTGATAAAGATGACCAAGTCATCTACTATTATCTTGTTAATACTTTGTAATTATCTACATGTAACTTATTATCTTTTTGTTATACTCTATCCTACCTAATGTTAGTTAGAGATATCTTAGCTTTTATTGTTAGCCGTAGCTATCCTTTACTCTAGAGCTGTATTATAAATACTTTCATCATATAATGATAATATTAAGCTTTATCTCACTCTCTTCTCATAACTCTATCAAGGAGCACAGACAAAAGGGGTGAACACAATCCACAATTAAAAGGATGTAATCGAACCAAAGTGCAAGAAAGCAACGAATTAAGAAGAACACGAATGCCGTTGAGAAAACGCTGTGTTGTTGTGGCTACTGCTCTAATTTAATTCTTAACTTACTTTTTCTCAATTTTAAACTCAACCGACTTCTCTTTTTACGCCTCAAATTCTTTGGAAATGTGAGATCTCAATAAAATCGAGATCAAATTAAACAATATAAAAACCTAAACCCCTGAAAAATTCTCATGTTTTTATTTGTTGGTGATGCAATATATGTTTGTTCTCCGCCCACACCAAGATCTGGCGCAGGTGGCACCAACACCGCACTAACCCATACCGTTAGATTTTTTAAGAAGGTTTAATTTTAAATTAGGTTGGATATTAATATAATATATTTGCTTTTGGTTCTCATATATGTTATTTTAGACGATTTTAATTCTCAGATCTATTATTCCTTCACGAATTCTTATATGTGGCAGGCCACATGTATAATTATAGGTGTGGCCGGCCCAAATACAAAGCTCTAGAACAGTTGTCTTTGCTTCACTACTTCCGGCTGCTTGATTTATTCTCTCTCTCAGCTTAATATATCCTCCATAATTATGTGCTCGTTGCATACTCTTCTTTTTTGGGTAATCAACTGATGACAACCCAATATTAGATTCATCATCACTTCTCTCAAAAACTCCAAATTTGTCTTACCATCGAAGATCTCATGTTAGGGAATGCCTAAATTGACCTGCAAAACCTGTTTAATTAATTACTGGGTGTTGATGGGTTTTGTGTCCCATCTTCAATTACTGCTAAGCCTTTCAGAATATTTTGGATGTTCTAAAGGGAAGGAAGCATCTCAAGTGTTGACCCTTAGTTTTGGATGATGACTGCCTTGCAAACTTCCTGACATATTGGTTTGTTTGATAAATAGTGTTTTAGTTCTGGAGTAGGAACTTGATTGTCTAAGTGAGTTCCAGGGTTGGAATCTTGGATGGCGTGGCACTTATAATCAAGACAAAGTAATATATACACAACAACAAGATTTAATCTACAAAATGATGTTTTATGATTCAAGTTCCTGATCACAGTTCCTCAAGGAACTGTCTGTTGATCTTGAGCTGGGACGAATGGTCTTCAGAGTTGAAGATTGAAAGAGATGGCGTAACTTCTAAGTCCAAGAGTCTGTATTTAGGATTTATGTAAGTAAATTATATTGCTTAAGTTTAGGGAACTAAATGGAACTTATTAAATGTAACAAGTGGTTTTGAAAAATATTTAATTGTGAGTTTTTAGGAAATATTGTAAATAAATAAAATAATTTTAATTTTCTAAATAAAAATCTTTTTTAATTACTGAGCAAGTAAAAATAAATTTCCTAAGTTAACTCCTTGTTTTTCTCAACTACTAAACCACTTACTGTTAGTTGGTTTGAACATGTCTTTACTTGTTCCTCAAGAAGTGTGAACGTGGGAAAATAATTCTACGTGGGTTACTGCTTCACACTTAGTGGAGGAATAAGTGGAACTAACATGAGAAGACTTCACTATAAAAGGAGAAGTCTCTCTCATTACAAACTACCAACTGAAAACATATTGTCTAAGTCTAAATCTTAAGAGTTTTCATAAAAAGTCAATTGCATTCAATAAGTGTTCCAAAGTTCCTTAAATATCTAAGTTCAATATATTTACTAGTGTGTTTCTTAATTTGAGTTGTAATTTGGGGATCAAGGGTTGAGTGACTCTTGTAAAGACTTAGAGTTAAGTCAGTGAGTGTAGGCTTCGGAGTAGAAGCGATAGAGAGAAAAGTTCCAATAATCAAAGGGGATTATTGTGGGAACTTGAGTTCGAAAGGAACTCGAGTTGTAGAGAGTGGTTGTAATAGAGTTATTGCAATAATATAGTTTTTGAGGTTTTCCCTTCTTGATAAGGTTCAAGAAGTTTCCTCAATTTTATATATTTCTATCTCTCGTATCTCTGTTTCTTTAAAGCCTTAATTCCGCGAGAAACTTTACCAAAAGTTCCAAAGTACAATTCACCCCCCCTCTTGTATGTGTTCCATTGAAGTATCAATTGGTATCAGAGCCGGAGCTCACGTAATACAGGAAACCCTATTGAGTAAAGTTCCTGAAGAAGATGGATACACACGAGAAACTCGAAGAAGGTTACTCCACGCAAAGGCCACCAATGTTCAACGGAAAGTTCTATACATATTGGAAAAATCGTATGAAAATTTTCATTAAGGCAGAGAACTATCAAGTCTGGAGGGTTATCGAAGTTGGTGACTTCGAGGTAACAAAAACCAATGCCGAAAACGAGGTAGTTCCTAAACCAATGACTGAATTTTCAAAAGAAGATTTTGAAAAATATGAAATCAATGCTATGGCTGTAAAAATCTTGAATTGTGGTCTTGGACCTCATGAACACAATAGGGTCATGGGGTGTAAGAGCGCAAAGCAAATTTGGGATCTCTTTCAAATCACTCATGAAAGAACTAATGAGGTTAAGCGTTCCAAAATCGATCTTCTAATGTCTAAATATGAACGTTTTGAAATGCAACCAAAAGAAACAATTCAAGATATGTTTACACGATTTACTAACATTACTAATGAATTAGTTTCTCTTGGAAGAATTATTCCCACTGATGAACAGGTTAGAAAAATCCTCAGGAGTATGCCTCAAGATGAACGTTGGAGAACAAAGGTCACTGCCTTGTTTGAAACTAAGGACGCTACCAAGTTCAGTATTGAACAATTGGCAGGATCATTGATGACCCACGAATTGCATCTTGGAACTGCTGTGCCTGAGAGTTCCAAGAATCGAGGCTTGGCTCTTAAAGCTGAAGAAGAGTCAGAACCTGATGAAGAAGAAGCGACCATGCTAGTAAGGAAAATGAAAAGGTTATACAGGAACTACAAACCTGGAAACCAAAAAGGAAGGAACTCGTTCAAAAAACCAACGAGTTCCAAAACTGAAAATGGCTGCTACAAGTGCGGAGAAACTGATCATCAAATAAGAGATTGTCCTCTTTGGGAAAATGAGAAAGGAAAAGGCAAAGGCAAGGAACTATCCAAAGATAGATACAACAAGTCAACCTTTGCCAAACCTAACTTCAAGAAAGCCATGATTGCTACGTGGGGAGAAACAGATTCTGAAGATGAAGAGGCACAACGTCATGAAGAGACTGCCAACCTTTGTCTAATGACAAAAATAAATGAAGATGACAAAGTTCCATCTAATGAGGTAAATTCCACTACTCTTCAATCTCTGTCAAAAACCAAATTAATTGAGTTATTGTTGGAAACACTAGCTGACTATAAGAAACTTGGAATATTGAAAAGCCAAAGTGATAAGGCTGTGGAACTTAGTAAGAATCATATGGCCTACTTAACTAATGTCAGATCAGATGTACAAAGTAGGTTCTTTGATTTGCTTGACAGGAACACTTTACTTAGTGAGTCCTTTGAAAGAGTTAAAAATGAAAACATTCTGCTTAAAGTTGAACTAATTAAGTCAATACAAGATGCTAAGTTTAAGTCTAGATCCCACAAAATCTACTGAGATAAGTATGGGAATTTTTAATGTTGATCTAGAAAAGTTAAACATTGAATTGACTACTGCTAAAGAACAAAATGAGAAGTTAGAAAAGGAACTAGGTATAGCTAAGGCTAAGAAACAGTCCCTTAATATAACTCCTCAATGGGTTACATATGCTAAAACAAAAAGAACAGAAGGGCTAGGTTTTTCTTACAAGAAAAGTCATGTGAAAAAGAAAAAATATGTGGATCTATCTAATGTTAAAGCCTGTTCCTTTTGTGGAAGTGGTAACCATGTTCTAAATGAATGTACTAAGAAGAAAGAAAAGGACGTCAAAAATGAAAATTATATGAAGAAAATATGAGTTAAGAAAACTGATGTGGTGAAAGAAAAGGAACTCGAGGAAACCCGAGTTCCTACAACTGATCACTGATTTTCATGCAGGTCCTAGTGAGGGGGAACAGCTCGTGGTATCTCGACAGCGGGTGTTCCAAACACATGACAGGAGACAAATCTAAATTTCTCTCACTAGCGGCCTATAATGGAGGAACTGTGACCTTTGGAGACAATAAGAAAGGTGAAATAATTGCCATCGGAAAAGTAGGAAGGTCAAGTTCCCACTCAATAGACAACGTGTTCTTAGTCGAGGGTTTAATGCACAGTCTGCTAAGTATTTCCCAATTTTGTGATGAGGGAAACTCGGTAAGTTTTACTTCTGAAAATTGTCAAATTGTAAACAATGACAGTGGGAAGGTTAGTTTGGAAGGAACCAGGAAAGGGAACACATATACTGTGGATCTCAACCAAGTTCCAATAGCCAACTTAACCTGCCTAAGTGTCATTAAAGATGATTCACTTCTTTGGCATAAAAGATTCGGTCATGCCAGTCTTTCATTGCTTGAAAAATTAAAATCCAAGGAACTTGTGAGAGGGCTTCCTTCAATCAAGTTCATAAAGGATAAAATATGTGATCCCTGTGCCAAAGGAAAACATGTGAGAAGTTCCTTTAAACCTAAGAAAATGGTAAGCACTTCTAAACCACTAGAACTGATTCATATGGACTTGCGTGGTCCTATGAGAATACAAAGTAGAAGTGGAAAAAGATATGTCATAGTGATTGTTAATGATTATTCTCGCTATACTTGGGTAATTTTTCTAGCAAGTAAAGATAAAACTTTTGATGAATTTGTTGCTTTTGCTAAGAAAACACAGAGAACCAGCGGTCATCAATTAATTCATTTAAGGTCGGATCATGGAACTGAATTTGACAATGGCAAGTTTGATGATTTCTGCAAGGAACAAGGTATGGATCATAACTTTTCTGCTCCTAGGGCTCCACAACAAAATGGAGTCGTTGAAAGGAAAAATAGAACCTTGGAAGACATGGCCAGAACCATGTTAATTGCCAGTTCCTTACCAAGGAACTTCTGGGCTGAAGCAGTTAATACAGCTTGTTATATAATTAATAGAGTCATGATTAGATCTTTATTAAATAGCATAAATTTTATACCTGTCCAATTAATTTCGAAAATCATAAATAGCATATAAAAGGAACACCACCAAGATGCACAACAGCAGCGGCTACTCACCGCACCACCAGCACCATCAACGGCAGCGGCAACTCCGGCGGCGACAGCAGCACCGCGGAATCGAAAGAGAGGAAAATGGGTCAGCAACCCCAACAATTCAGATGAGACCCACGAAGGAGAGGAGAAAGAAAACTGAACGAGCAAGTTCGAAGAGCATTCGAATTCCGGCGAGGCCACGAGCAGCAGCGAGTCGGGACTAGAGAACGAAAAGAAATCGGCGGCGGAGGCTCTGATGAGGAAGCCCGAAGGTGGGTGAATAGAGAAATGAGAGGGATGACAGTGAATGGGAAGGTGGAAATTGGGTATGGGTTCCTTATATTGATAATGAAGAGGTGTGATAATTTGACAACAAAGAAGAACATGGCATTATCAACACAAGCCACAAAAGGAAATTTTTTTTTTTTTCTGTTTATTTATTTATTTATTTTTTTAGAACACCAAATTGATTTTAAAAAAAATCCATCAAGTCATACTTAAAATATCATAATTAACTCAAAATAAGTAATTAGCCTGTAATCAGACTTGCTTAAAATATATGGGCTGTTACATACTACCACCCTTAAAATAAGTTTCGTCCTCGAAACTTGAGTACACAAAACATTTGAACATTTGTAAACGAATGAGATCACATAAACATGTTTAATCAAAAATCAATCAAGTCAACTCTTACTTAACTCCAATACCTCAAGAGATTAATTACTTCTTGAACATATAATCACTAATTGAGATTCTGGAGAATTAGGAAATTTTTCTTTTGAGATATTATAGTTCGTTATGAGTTCTTTTGATTTGATTTTTGTGAAAATGTTTTCTGTGATGTACTCATTATGAAATGATATAAAGTTTTAAGTTTTTAAATTTCGAGGACGAAACTTATTTTAAGGGTGGTAGTATGTAACAACCCATATATTTTAAGCAAGTCTGATTAAAGGCTAATTACTTATTTTGAGTTAATTATGATATTTTAAGTATGACTTGATGGATTTTTTTTTTAAAATCAATTTGGTGTTCAAAAAAAAAAAAAAAAAAAAGAACAATTCTCTCACATCTCTTTCCTCCTCGTGTCCTATCTTCAAGAAGCCAGAGAAATACTCTTTATCTTCGTGTCTTCATAATCAAAAGCCAGATCATATCTCACATAGATCAAAACTTCTCTTCAACATTTTAGTTTTTGTTTGTTTTGTATTTTTTCCCCCTGTTATTTGCAGGTTTATCTTGGAAGCTCGAAGTGGATTGTAAGCGAGAGTTGGATTATGAAATTAGATTAGTGATCTCGAAAGTTGTATTTAGAGTATGTAATTGATAGTATTCAAGTGCTTATTTGAGAATATAATATTCTATTGTTTTGGAGAATCGAGTATTGTGTTCTGTCATCTGATATTTGGCTTTAAGGTTATTATGTTGTGGGCCCTGACCCACAGGTCCGGATCGTATAAAAAGGTTTTGTTTCCGCTACAAGTTAATGTAATTCAAGGTTTATGAATGATAATTGGGATTTGTGTATCTTAAGTATGTTTAGCTAGCAGCTCGGAAGTGCGTGCTGTTACACACATAGTGCGTTTGTTATAAACTCTATAAGCTTTACTGTTTAGGGCATATCCTAAGAAGACTGCCTCATCACTTCTTTCATTAAATTTTCCTAAGTTCCTTTTTCCATTATTGTGAACAAAGCACTTACACCCAAAAATTCTAAAATAAGAAATATTAGGTTTATTTCCTTTCAAAAGCTCATAAGGTGTCTTATTTAATAAAGATCTAATCATGACTCTATTAATTATATAACAAGCTATATTAACTGCTTCAGCCCAGAAGTTCCGTGGTAAGAAACTGGCAATTAACATGGTTCTGGCATGCCTTCCAAGGTTCTATTTTTCCTTTCAACGACTCCATTTTGTTGTGGAGCCCTAGGAGCAGAAAAGTTATGATCCATACCTTGTTCCTTGCAGAAATCATCAAACTTGCCATTGTCAAATTCAGTTCCATGATCCGACCTTAAATGAATTAATTGATGACCGCTGGTTCTCTGTGTTTTCTTAGCAAAAGCAACAAATTCATCAAAAGTTTTATCTTTACTTGCTAGAAAAATTACCCAAGTATAGCGAGAATAATCATTAACAATCACTAAGACATATCTTTTTCCACTTCTACTTTGTATTCTCATAGGACCACACAAGTCCATATGAATCAGTTCTAGTGGTTTAGAAGTGCTTACCATTTTCTTAGGTTTAAAGGAACTTCTCACATGTTTTCCTTTGGCACAGGGATCACATATTTTATCCTTTATGAACTTGATTGAAGGAAGCCCTCTCACAAGTTCCTTGGATTTTAATTTTTCAAGCAATGAAAGACTGGCATGACCGAATCTTTTATGCCAAAGAAGTGAATCATCTTTAATGACACTTAGGCAGGTTAAGTTGGCTATTGGAACTTGGTTGAGATCCACAGTATATGTGTTCCCTTTCCTGGTTCCTTCCAAACTAACCTTCCCACTGTCATTGTTTACAATTTGACAATTTTCAGAAGTAAAACTTACCGAGTTTCCCTCATCACAAAATTGGGAAATACTTAGCAGACTGTGCATTAAACCCTCGACTAAGAACACGTTGTCTATTGAGTGGGAACTTGACCTTCCTACTTTTTCGATGGCAATTATTTCACCTTTCTTATTGTCTCCAAAGGTCACAGTTCCTCCATTATTGGCCGCTAGTGAGAGAAATTTAGATTTGTCTCCTGTCATGTGTTTGGAACACCCGCTGTCGAGATACCACGAGCTGTTCCCCTCACTAGGACCTGCATGAAAATCAGTGATCAGTTGTAGGAACTCGGGTTTCCTCGAGTTCCTTTTCTTTCACCACATCAGTTTTCTTAACCCATATTTTCTTCACATAATTTTCATTTTTGACGTCCTTTTCTTTCTTCTTAGTACATTCATTTAGAACATGGTTACCACTTCCACAAAAGGAACAGGCTTTAACATTAGATAGATCCACATATTTTTTTGGTGAGCTTGCCCAATTTCGAAATTAATTGGACAGGTATAAAATTTGGGTTTAAGTTATTTCATCAGATGTAAATTGATTTATATGCTATTTATGATTTTCACAAGTATAATTAAACTATGATTGATTTGCAAAATCAGTTTTGATGAGAGTTGTTAAAGTTAAAAATTATATCTTTACTCTTTGTTTAGAACATTGAGCATATATGATTTCTGACTTTGCAATTCAAGTTTCGATTTTCCTCAAGTTAAGTTACTAAATCAGATTTTAAGAAGATATGCTCCTATGAATTGAGTCATTATTATTTGCATGTTTCCAATAACAGTTGTAATTTTCCGGAATGGGATTAATTAGAGTTAGCATGTGAAGAATGATAAATGTGAGTTAGATTGGTGAGTTGGATTAGTAGAATGGGTTGCATATAAGGGTAGTGGTAGTTTATGGAAGAGATTAGAAGTGTGAGTAAGTTAATTTGTTTATCTGAAACTACAATGAGACTAGTTGTTAATTATTGGTATTGCTGTTGAGGTATAATATGGATATCAATGTATGGAGCTCAAGTATGTTGGATGAACCAAGACTCCGTATGGAATAGAAGTAGAATTCGGAGATCGAAAAGGTACATATTGTCCTTCCACCTTATGAACTTAATTACGTTTCTACAATTGTAAGCTCTATGAGTTTCATGAGTTATACTCTGTTGTAGATGATTGTCTAATTCAGGTTTAGTTATCGATAATCGTAATTTGTGATTGTTAAGTGTGATTAGCTAGCAGCTCGGAAGTGCGGGCTGTTACAGGATTAGTGATCTCGAAGTTGTATTTAGAGTATGAAATTGTTAATATTTAAGTGCTTATTTGAGAATAAAGTCTTCTCAAGGTTTGGGTATTATGTAATCCGATATATGGTTTTGGAGTTGTTATGTTGTGGGCCCTGACCCACAGGTCCAGGATCGATTTGTAAGGTTATGTTTCCGCTGCGAGTAAATATAATTCGAGGTTTATTAAGTGTTAATTGAGATTTGTGTATAATAAGTGTGATTAGCTAGCAGCTCGGAAGTGCGGGCTGTTACAGGTGGTATCAGAGCAAGGTTGTTTTAGAGTTGTCGTGATCTTCATATCATGGCATATGAGTTTAAGAAAGATATTTGGAATTGTTGAAATTGATTTGGGTTATTAGTAAGTTAAAAGTTGAGGAATAGAGATTGAGATATTGAGGGTTGAGTATTGAGAATGAAAATTTGCAAAAGTGAAAAGTTCTATTTAAGTTTTAGATTTGAGTGGCTATTAGAGAAAGATTGAATTATATTGATTGCAATTGTAGAGAATTTGGATTTGAGATTATTGATTATTTGTTTGGGAAGCAAATCTTTCGAGGTATTGGAGTTGAGTTAAGATCGAAGTGATTTGATTTTCCTTAAAAATGTTTTATATTAATTCATTCGTTTTCAGGTGTTCAAAAGTTTTATGTTTTCAAGTTTCGAGGACGAAACTTCTTTTAAGGGCGGTAGTATGTAATAGCCCAGAGTTTTCAGTTCCTTTAATTAAGGATAATTATATTTTATTAATTTTGGTTATATCGTAATGTTGGTATGATATTATTTTAAGAATTATGATTTATGGTTTAAATTATTTTCCCAAGTTCAATTATGAAATTAGTTGGTTCTATTGAAATAAGATCACTTAAGTTGGGTAGCTTAAAGAAAAGAAAAAAAAAAAAAAGAACAATTCTCTCACATCTCTTTCCTCCTCGTGTCCTATCTTCAAGAAGCCAGAGAAATACTCTTTATCTTCGTGTCTTCATAATCAAAAGCCAGATCATATCTCACATAGATCAAAACTTCTCTTCAACATTTTAGTTTTTGTTTGTTTTGTATTTTTTCCCCCTGTTATTTGCAGGTTTATCTTGGAAGCTCGAAGTGGATTGTAAGCGAGAGTTGGATTATGAAATTAGATTAGTGATCTCGAAGTTGTATTTAGAGTATGAAATTGTTAATATTTAAGTGCTTATTTGAGAATAAAGTCTTCTCAAGGTTTGGGTATTATGTAATCCGATATATGGTTTTGGAGTTGTTATGTTGTGGGCCCTGACCCACAGGTCCAGGATCGATTTGTAAGGTTATGTTTCCGCTGCGAGTAAATATAATTCGAGGTTTATTAAGTGTTAATTGAGATTTGTGTATAATAAGTGTGATTAGCTAGCAGCTCGGAAGTGCGGGCTGTTACAATGTGTGTAGAAGAGAGTGTGCATATTATTTTTGATGAAACTGACAAAGTGGATGTAGTTCAAGAACAGGAAGATTTCGAAATCGGTCTAACTCATTTTTCAGATAAAGATGAAGAAATCTCTCCAACAAGGCCAACCAACATTGTTGATGTGCCTAGAAACCAAGAAGCAGGAGTAAATGAAGAAATTCCTGTGGCAGAGGAACCAGAAGAAACTGAAGCAGTTCCAAATGAGCAGGATGAACAGCAGGAACAGGAGGATCATGGAACTGAGGTGACCGAACCTCAGTCAGAAACAGTTCCTGCAGCAGAGTTCCATCCCAAACCATGGAAACATCAAAGTTCTCATCCAATGAATCTGATTATCAGCAACATTCGAAAAGGAACTCAGGCAAGATCTCAACTAAGGAACTTCTGTGCTTTCCAAGCGTTCCTATCCATAATCGAGCCAAGGAACCACACTCAAGCATTACAAGATGCTGACTGGATTACTGCCATGCAAGATGAACTTAATGAGTTCAAGAGAAACAAGGTGTGGCATTTGGAACCCAAGCCAAAGAATCAAAAGGTAATTGGTCTCAAATGGGTTTTCCGTAACAAGCTCGATGAATATGGCACTATCGTAAGGAACAAAGCAAGGTTGGTTGTCAAAGGCTACAATCAACATGAAGGTATAGATTTCGAAGAAACTTTTGCTCCTGTTGCTAGATTAGAAGCCATAAGAATCTTAATTGCTTTTGCTTCTTTCATGGGTTTCAAGTTGTACCAAATGGACGTCAAATGTGCTTTCTTAAATGGTTATTTAGAGGAAGACGTCTATGTGGAACAACCTCCTGGATTTATCGACTCAAATCTTCCTGACCATATCTATAAACTTGATAAAGCTCTCTATGGACTTAAACAAGCTCCTAGATCATGGTACGAAAGATTATCGAAGTTTCTTTTGCAAAATGATTTCAAACGAGGAAAAATTCATAAAACTTTGTTTTTGAAATCAAAAGGAACTGATCTTTTAGTAGTACAAATTTATGTTGATGATATATTATTTGGTGCTACTAATGAAGTTCTGTGCAAGGAATTTGCAGATTTAATGAACAGTGAGTTCGAGATGAGTGTGATGGGAGAACTTAACTTCTTTCTTGGTCTACAGATAAAACAAACTGAGAAAGGAATTATGATTCACCAACAAAAATATGTCAAGGAACTCCTCAAGAAATATGACTTTGAATCTGCTAAAGTGAATCACACTCCTATGGGAACAGCCACTAGATTAGATGAAGATCCCAAAGGAAAAAGTGTGAATCAAACAAAGTATAGAGGAATGATTGGATCATTATTATATCTAACCGCTAGTAGACCTGACATTTCTTTCAGTGTAGGTTTATGTGCTAGGTTCCAATCAAACCCAAAGGAGTCACATATGAGTGCTGTGAAAAGGATACTAAGGTATCTTCGAGGAACAGACGATCTATGTTTGTTCTATCCTAGAGATGGTGCTTTTGATTTGAAAGGCTTTGCTGATGCCTTGATTATCTTTGGAGATTTGGTAAATAGAAAAAGCACTTCTAGTATAGTTCAATTTTTGGGTTCCTGCATGGTTTCTTGGAGTTCCAAGAAACAGAATACTGTTGCTCTATCCACTGATGAGGCTGAGTACGTAGCTGCTGCTGCATGTTGCTCACAACTACTTTGGATAAAGCAACAGTTAAGGGACTTTGGCATAATATATGATTGTGTTCCCATTTATTGTGATAATACTAGTGCCATTTCCAAAGATCCAGTTCATCATTCTCGAGACAAACACATCCATATAAGGCATCATTTTTTAAAGGATAATGTGGAAAAAGGTTTAATCAAATTAGATTTTTGTGAAACTGAAAATCAAATAGGCGATATTTTGACTAAGCCTTTAAACGGGGGAGAAACATGAGAAAATGAGGCGGAACTTGGAACAAGTTGAGATGATTGCCTATGAGATCCCCCAAGGTAAAAAAGGATAGATTTTAATACATGGCATTGTTATTCCAACACAATTAATTATGTGAAAACATATTCTAAGTTTTCCATTATAGAAACTCATTTTCACTCATAACTTGTGCTAGGTAAGCAACTTCTTTTTATTTTAGTTATATGTTATACAAGACTAAGCAAGTTTTTTTTTCTTATCTGTATATATGTTTCTCCTCTTCAAATTTCTATCTTTTCTTTTTCTATTTCTTATTTGTCATTTGTTATCTTTCTTTTCATTTTTTTTATTTTTTTTCCCTCTCAATTTTTTTTCCCACGTTTTTTTTCATTTTTTTTCTTGATTTTTTTTTCTCCTTCTACACGGTTAAGGAGATATTTTTTTTCACTCCTAAATTCACTCCATCACTCCTTTTTTATCTCACCCACTTTTATTCTTTTTATTATTTTTATTTTTACCACATTCATGTTCCAACTTTAATTAATTAAGTGATAAAAAAATTAAACCCCTCTCTCTCTCTCTCCTTCATCCCCCCTACACGCCTAACCCCAACTAATACCACCTCTTCATCTTCCTCAAAGAAACTCAGGATTCATCCTCCCTTCCAAAATTTTCTCTTTTTAAATCACCATGGTTATCACAAGCCTTAACACAAATCTTCTATCCCACAAATGAAAAAGAGACCCTTCATCTTCAATTCCCATGGAAACTTCACCATCACAAAATCCCTCACCACTCCAAATTGAACCACCACCCCTCGCCATAACCGCCGGGTGGGGTCTCCAGTTCAATCGCCCGCCAAACACCGACTCCCAACGTCTTTGGCATTTGATGTGCTGCTCGATCTCCGATCGTGTTGCCTCGGCGAAGGCACCCGACGGTACTATTTCGTCGCCCAAGCTCTCCCGCAACAAGAAGCGCAAAACGGCCGAGGGTACGAAATCCGAGCCAAACTTTCCGGCGGTGAAAGAAAAGGGTCCGAAAATATTTGCATCTGATATCAAATCAAAACTTCTCACGCAAGGGTTTGCTATCAATTATGGGTGGTGCAAATCAGAAAAACTTGAAGAATTGGTGGAAATTCTTGATCTTCAACAATGGGTAAATATTTTTGATACTCATGCTCGTCTTCCCATTTATCCTTTAGCTATGCATGAGTTTTGTAAGAATTTCTCTTGTGAAAATCTGGTTTGCACTAGTGAAGTGAATGGTACTGCCATATCGTTTGATCTTGAATATTTGGGAAATCTGTTTGGTGTTCCTGTTGAAGGGTTTGATGAATATGTTAAAGGAAAGATGAAAGTGAGGATTAATAACCTTGAGAGTGCCGAGATTGTAAGGAAAATAGGGGGAAACTATGAAAAATCTTCCACCACAAAACATAAATTTCTATCTCCTTTGCAAAAGCTCGTTGTTCAATGTAGTTTCGAGAGGTGTAGTTCCTCGTACACAAAAAGAGGGATGATGTCAACTTATTTGATGCATGTTTAATTTATAGCCTTGAAAATCATGTTCCTATCAATTTTCCTGTTTTAATGATTAAACATCTAGCCCACTGCATTCCTGGAAAGTTGAGAGTTTGGCTATGGTTCCCTCCTCACTGCCATTTTTAGGAACCAAGCAGTTAACCTTAGTTCCTATGAGGAACATGTGGTTTCTAATGCCCAAATCTTACAAAAAGGGTTTCTCTCTAAGTTGAATCTGGAAGTGGTTGATAAGTGTGTTAGGTTTCTCAAGGACAAAATGAAGAAGTGGGTACTTCGATAAAGAAGAAGAAGAGGGAGAAAAGAGGCAAGTTTACGTGTCCCAAGAGGAAAAGTGTTCGCATAGCTAAGAAATCTCAATCCTCTGTTTTCCTGAATATAAGTGATGAGGAAGATGCGATGTTATCTTGGAGGTTCGGGGAGGAGAGGAGCAGTTGGGTTCTCCTAGGAACACCACTTCCGGTTCTGTGAGTTCACCTTCTGTTCCTAAGAAGAAAGGAACTTTGAAAAGTTCAGTTCCTCATGGCTCAGGAACAGTTCCTGCGAGTGTACCCTCCGATTTTGCAGGTTTCTCTGGGTTCCCTGGGTTTGGTTCAGAAACTACAAAGGATGAGCAAATCAAGGAACTCCAACTCTTGTTTTCTCGGATGAAGGAACTACAGGGAAGGAAGCTGTTTCTAAGATCGAGTTCCTGCGAGGAACAAGTGGGCTCTGGTTTCTCCAGTCAGGAAGCTGCAAGCCTCATTTCACGGCTTCTCTGCTCATACCTCCTCCTCTCATGCTACTCTACTCCAAAAGATTGATTACCTCACCATTGAAGTAGTTCAAGAAACCTCGGAGCGATTGATGCTTAGCTTTTCCTCTTCTAGCCTCCTGCTTCTCTCTTTTGTCACTATGTTGGTTTTTGTTGGAACAATTTAAATTTTTTTTCTTTTCTTTCTTTTTCATTTTGGTTTGCATTACTTTTTGTGGGTGTTTCTCTTTTTGGCCTTTCCTAAAAAAACTTGCTATGTTATGTATTCCTATGACTATCATAATTAGTTGTTGTTTCAATTGCTTCATAACTTGTGTGAATGTGTTTTTGTTTTGGATTCACTTGTTTCTACCCACTTTCATAGTTGGGTCTTTGTGTTTTGGAATATCTATGCCTGTGTTGTCCTCTTTTTGTTAATGCCAACAGGGGGAAAATCATTGCAAACATCTTAAGGCGGTTACACCATTGTTCCATACCTCATAAACTCTTGTATCCTGTGAAAACTAAAAATTGGTAAATTTTATTTCTTTTTGTTTGTTGGGGATTACATCATGAAGTATTCATTTATGTTTATATCTTTTGTTGTGAAAAGTTTGCTTGTGTTGTCATCACCAAAAAGGGGGAATATTGTTGACCCTTAGTTTTGGATGATGATTGCCTTGCAAACTTCCTGACATATTGGTTTGTTTGATAAATAGTGTTTTAGTTCCGGAGTAGGAACTTGATTGTCTAAGTGAGTTCCAGGGTTGGAATCTTGGATGGCGTGGCACTTATAATCAAGACAAAGTAATATATACACAACAACAAGATTTAATCTACAAAATGATGTTTTATGATTCAAGTTCCTGATCACAGTTCCTCAAGGAACTGCCTGCGTTCTGAGTTTGGGACGAATGATCATTAGAGTTGAAGATTGAAAGAGATGGCGTAACTTCTAAGTCCAAGAGTCTGTACTTAGGATTTATGTAAGTAAATTATATTGCTTAAGTTTAGGGAACTAAATGGAACTTATTAAATGTAACAAGCGGTTTTGAAAAATATTTAATTGTGAGTTTTTAGGAAATATTGTAAATAAAAAAAACAATTTTTATTTTCTAAATAAAAACCTTTTTTAATTACTTAGCAAGTAAAAATAAATTTCCTAAGTTAACTCCTTGTTTTTCTCAACTACTAAACCACTTACTGTTAGTTGGTTTGAACATGTCTTTGCTTGTTCCTCAAGAAGTGTGAACGTGGGAAAATAATTCTACATGAGTTCTTGCTTCACACTTAGTGGAGGAATAAGTGGAACTAACATGAGAAGACTTCACTATAAAAGGAGAAGTCTCTCTCATTACAAACTACCAATTGAAAACATATTGTCTAAGTCTAAATCTTAAGTGTTTTCATGAAAAGTCAGTTGCATTCAATAAGTGTTCCAAAGTTCCTTAAATATCTAAGTTCAATATATTTACTAGTGTGTTTCTTAATTTGAGTTGTAATTTGGGGATCAAGGGTTGAGTGACTCTTGTAAAGACTTAGAGTCAAGTCAGTGAGTGTAGGTTTCGGAATAGAAGCGATAGAGAGAAGAGTTCCAATAATCAAGGGGATTATTGTGGGAACTTGAGTTCGAAAGGAACTCGAGTTGTAGAGAGTGATTGTAATAGAGTTATTGCAATAATATAGTTTTTGAGGTTTTCCCTTCTTGATAAGGTTCAAGAAGTTTCCTCGATTATATATATTTCTATCTCTCGTATCTCTGTTTCTTTAAAGCCTTAGTTCGCGAGAAACTTTGCCAAAAGTTCCAAAAAGTACAATTCACCCCCTCTTGTACGTGTTCCATTGAAGTATCATCAAGGAATTAAATGCCACTTGTAATTACCTTGATTCCTAAGTCTAAGTGTCCTAGTAATGTAAGTGACTTTAGACCCATCTCTGTTGCAACACAATTTACAAATGCATCACTAAAGTCATCTGTGGTAGATTGAGAAATGTTTTACACGATATCGTAGGTGAGAACCAAGGTGGGTTTGTTCATGGTAGATACATTATTCACAACATCATGGTGGTTGAAGATATTGTGAAGGCTTATAGTAGGAAGTCTGCTAGTCCAACTTTGTATGATAAAGTTGGATTTACAAAAAAGCTTATGATAAAGTTGATTGGAGGTTCTTAAAGGAAATGTTGGAGCATTTGGGTTTTCTGAGCATTTTATTGAGATCATTATGGAGTGTGTCACCCTCCTAGATTTTCTCTAATGGTGAATGGTAGTATGCATGGTTTTTTTAGCTCTGCTGAGGATTAAGACGGGGGATCCCATGTCTTCCCTGCTCTTTGTTGTGTCTTTGGAGTACTGTCTAGGATGTTGAACATTGTGAGTAACATGCCTCAATTCCATTTTCACCTTAGATGCAAAGCAATGAAGTTGTCTCACCTTTGTTTTCTTGATGATTTAATTCTTTGTTGCAAAGGTGAGTTCACTTGATCTATCTTTTGTTGCAAGCTTTTAAGCTTTATCTTATTCTTCGAGGTTTAAAAGTTAATGTTTCTAAGTCTTCTTTGTACTCTTTTGGGATGTCTGGTCAAGTTATGCAGAGAGTGGTGGATGTGTCAGGTTTAGCTAGAAGTGCCCTTAGCTTCCTTTTAGGTACTTAGGTGTCCTTATTTGTTCGAGAGAATTTCGGTTGCTCAATGTGATTGCTTAGTGGAAAAGATGATAGCAAGGATAAGAATGTGGAGCTCTAGACATCTTTCATACTCATCAAGAGCTCTATTAATTAATACAATGCCGATGAGCTTACACATGTGTTGGGTGAGATTTATGTTCTCCCAAAGTGCGTCCTTCAAGATATTGAAAAGATTTGCGAGCTTTCTTGTGGAGTGGTGATTCAACTGTACTAAGCTCGGGAATGTTCTTTGGGGAAAGATTATGTTGTGGCCAGTCTGCTAGGTGTCTTGGGCTTTAGAAATATCATAAAGCGGAACATGACAAGTATGGGCAAGTATGTATGGGCAAATGCTACTAAGCAAAATAATCTCTGGGTTAAATGGATTCATTTAGTGTATCTAAAGGATGATGATTGGTGGGACTATACTCCTCGTTCTGGAGTCAGTTGGTATTGGCCTAAAATATGTGAAATGAAAAATCATGCGAAATCTTATTACTCCGAGAGAACATTTCTATGCTATGGCTCAAAATAAGGTAGGGAAGGTTTATGATAAGGCGATGGGGGATCTTCCTCATGTGCACTAGGACTCTATGGTGCGGAATAAAGCTGAGTTATTCCCGGACATAGATTAATGGATGGCTGTGCAGCAAAGACTGCAGACTACAACTAAGCTAGCTCGAATTGGTGTGAGTTTATCTTATAATTGCTTAATTTGTGCAAATGGTTCTAAAACACATGAGCACTTATTTTTTAGTGTCGATACAGTTTGATTTGCATCGGAGATGAAAAGATGGCTTGGTATTACTCGCTGTGACTCATGAATTAATAAGATTGATTGGTTGGATTTCCCGAAGCGGAAATCTAAATTTCGAGAGCTGTGTGGTCTTACGGTCTCTCTCTTGCTTCGGTGTATAGTATATGGAGATGTAGGAATGAAGCTTACTGGGAGCAATTTATTCCCGAGGCCATACAAGCTGTTAGAAAGTATTGAAAGGGTTGTTAAAGAGAGAATTAGTGTTACTCCCTCAAAAGATATCAAGGAGAGATTATAATTGGTTTTTGACTTTATTATAATTATACTTTTATGAATAGTTCTCTTTCTCTAATTTAGAACTCTTTGTTCCAGTTAGAGTGGTGTTAAGGTTGTAAATGTTTTGGTGCCTTGATATATACTTCATCCGTTTCACAATGCGTGCCCCATTTGTTTTTTCACGCACTCCAATACTCTTCTTTGGACATTAATATCTTTAATTGTGTATAAGTGAAAATTATATAAAGTTGATATTCGGAATCCTCGAATTGAGACGAATTTAACAAAATTCCACTTGACTATGTTTTTTCTTACGTAATGGGGAAAGAAAAATTGGCAAAGTTACTTGGTGAATAGTGCCTAAATGAGAAATGGTACATGTATTGTGAAACGGAGGTAGTACATACTTACTTTCCTAGCAAAAAAAAAAAAAGTTCCTTTCAGAATTCATACCCTCAATAATTCTGGGTTTAATGAGTAGGCCAAGATTTTAATTTGTATTCCTAATTTCCTATTGCTGCAATTCGATTGGTGAAATTTTGGTTGACTTTGTTAGTTGAGTATGTTGTTACTTTGATTGTAATTCAAAGGGTGGAAAGATAAACATAATCCTATGCATGTAAATGGATTCTAGATCTCATCCATAAAACACATAGTTTATACCTGTAGAACTATTTTCTAATGTTGGTAAAAAGTTAG
This sequence comes from Beta corolliflora, assembly GCA_947648045.1. NCBI lineage: Eukaryota > Viridiplantae > Streptophyta > Magnoliopsida > Caryophyllales > Amaranthaceae > Beta > Beta corolliflora. The sequence goes on from CANSZD010003716.1 coordinate 894,317, forward strand.
CCACCTTGACACTACGGGTGAAATTATTACTATAATAAACTGGAGTAACCTCGTTTAGTAATACGAGTAATCTAGTTTATATTTAATCATACTAGTAACCTTATTTAATTCATACCAGTAACCCATTCAATCATATGATTAACTCCAACTGTTCATAAAAGTAACTGCATTTATTCATACGATCCGTAACTTGATTCGTTTATAAGAGTAAACTCATTAGTATCCCCTTTTGTTTATAAAAGTAACCTCATATGATTATATGAGTAATCGCCCTTTTATTGTTAATGCGTAACCTTAAAAATATTATATCCGTAACCTCAATTGTTCATAAACGTAATATCATTTATTCATAAGAGTAACCCCGTCCGTTCACAAGCGTATCCCCATTTAATCATAAGAGTAACCCCAATGGTTCACAAAAGTAACCCCGTTTATTTATTTTTACACGATTTATACACTTTTGTTATACACAATCTAATATGATTGATATGTAAGGTTAAAAGTAACCTCATTTGTTCATATCGGTAACCTTATTTATCCATATTATACCATACCCGGTAACCTCATTTATTCATATGAGTAACCTTATTTGTTCCTATCAGCAACCTTAAAATATTATATGAGTAACCCCATTTATTTTTTGTAGTAACCTCGTTTAGTTTCTGGAGTTCCCTTGTTTAATCGTATGAGTAACCTATTTTAATCATACGAGTAACCTAGTTTAATCTTATGAATAATCTATCTATTTAATCACATAAGTAAACTAGCTAAATATTATGAGTAACCTTATTTATTCATACCAGTAACGTCATTTATTTACACCAATAACCTCATTTATTCATATCAGTAACCCCAATTGTTCACAAAAGTGACCCCCATTTATTGATACAAGTAACCTCATTCGTTCATAAGGAGTAACCTACTTTATTCATACTAGTAACCCCATTTAATCATATGAGTAACTTCTTTTTGTTCACATAAGTAATCCCATTTTTTATAAGAGTAACTCCTTACATTGTTACGCTGTTACGCGTAACCTTAAAATATTACTACCTTCGTTTCATATTAATCTACACACTTACACTTTTGACACTATTCACAAATTTCCCTTTGACTATCATTTGTGAATTATGGTTAAGAGAAAATATAGTCATGTGGGGTCTTGTTTGATTCGTCTCGATATGTAGTTTTAGAATATCGACTTTTTATATTTTTTACAAATACAAAATTAGAGATATAAATGCTCAAAGTAGTGCATCGGCATGCGTGAAAAGTGTAAGTGTGTAGATTAATATGAAACGGAGGTAGTATATGAGTAACTACATTTATTTTTTACATTAACCTTGTTTCGTTTTTGGAGTAATCTTGTTCAATCCTATGATTAACCTATTTTAATCATATGAGTAACCTAGTTTAATCTTATAAATAACCTCATTTATTCATACCAGTAACCCTAATTGTTTACAAAAGTAACCCCCATTTATCAATACGAGTAACCTTATCTATTAATACGAATAACTCCAATTGTTTACAAAAACCACCGTCATTTATCAATACGAGTAACCTTATTTATTCATACGAGTAAGCTCGTTCGTTCATAAGAGTAACATCATTTATTCACACCAAGAACCTCATTTATTCATATCAGTTACCCCAATTCTTCACAAAAGTAATCCCATTTATTAATACAAGTAACCTCATTCGTTCATAAAAAAGTAACCCAATTTATTCATACTAGTAACCCCATTTAATCATATGAGTAACGTCGTTTTATTCACATAAGTAATTCCATTTATTTATAAGAGTAACTCTTTCTATTGTTAGGCTGTTGCATGTAACCTTAAAATATTATACGAGTAACTACATTTTTTTTACAATAACCTCGTTTCGTTTTTGGAGTAATCTTGTTTAATCCTATGATTAACCTATTTTAATCATATGAGTAACCTAGTTTAATCTTATGAATAACTTCATTTATTCATACTAGTAACTCTAATTGTTTACAAAAATAATCCCCATTTATCAATATGAGTAACCTTATCTATTCATACGAATAACTCCAATTATATTGTTCACAAAAACAACCGTCATTTATCAATACGAGTAACCTTATTTATTCAACGAGTAACCTCATTCGTTTATAAAAGTAACCTCATTTAATCATATGATGATGCTATTTAATCATACGAGTAACCCCAACTGTTCACAAAAGTAACCCTATTTATTCATACAAGTAACCCCATTTCTTTATACGAGTAACCTCACTTAATCATACGATGACCCTATTTAATCATACAATCAAGTAATTAATCCTAATTGTTCACAAAAGTAACCCCTTTTCTTCATACGAGTAACCTCATTCGTTCATAAAAGTAAAGTGATTAGTATTCCTTTTAGTTATAAAAGTAACCACATTTATTTATAAGAGTAACAGCCTTTTATTGCTAAGAGTAACCATATATTCATACAAGTAACTCTATTTGCTCATAAGAGTAATTCCATTTGTTTATAAGAGTTTGTGCACAAGGGTCAACTTCAAAGGGCTATATCTCCACGGAACATTCAATATTTTGGGAAGATTCAAATTGTACATGAAACTTTGGGGCGATAGCTATCCAACGCCTGGTCAAAAGCTCAATTCCGATGAGAAATGAGTGAGATATCATTTGAAAATGAGCCGACGGGCTGACAGGGTGTCGCGCGTGCCGCAATACCTATATTTATAGGTCTGGCCGGTCGTACGCAAGACGCTTTGCTATTCTTTATGTTTTTTTGAAGTGAAATTTTATTCATTAATATGAAGTCATACGACATTTACAATTGAAGTCATCGGAAACTAAAAATACGGATCATTTGAAAGAAACTCAATTCTAATATGGCAAAACCATGATAGTTGAGCAGAAATAACCCGTCTAAATACCCTTTTTCACATCGTTGTATGATTCAACCTTCTACGAGGGGGTCTAATGATCTGATGTAGTTTTGATGTAGAACTAGAGTTAATTTAACTGATTGTACGTGAAGTACAGACCGTTGTTGCAATCCCGCACATAATCTTATGAACAAATCAACCTTCTCAACTGGAGTGAGGATCCAACCCGCTAACACACATAGAAAGCAAATTAATAAACCCACCATAAAGGGGGTGACTACAAAACCCAAATAGGGGACTAAAGCCATCACACAGATGAGACTTATTGAAAACGACAAAAAAGCGAAAAAGAGTAAGAAAACAAACTAGAAACTGCAAAAAAGGAGTGAAAGAGGGGCTTACCATAGACGAAAACATCCATGACAGCCTCTCTAGAGAGTTTTCTCTGAAAGAGGAATGAAATAGAGATGAGAGGAAGGGATAGCGGCTAGGTTTTCTTAATGTTATTTTGCAATTTTTGTATAGTTCATATTTTTGATGACATAATAAGAGAGTGATAGGTCAGGTATTACTTCAACGTATGGTGGTTTGCTTGTTTATATGAATGGCAATCTCTCTGGAAATTTGCGAATGTTTTGGGCTTAGAATATGATATTTTTTGTTTGTTTTGATATTTGTGGTTGAATTACTTGATTTGCGTGATGCAATCTATTTGGGCATGGCGCAAATATTTTTTATAAAAAAATGGGAAAAGAAAATGGTTGTTTAAGGCAACAATTCTCTATTGTAACTTTGTAACGCAATTAAAATAGAGCAATTAAGTATGGTAACCGTTGCCTATTTCTTCTTCATTTTCGAATTTTAGGAAAGGAATGGAGAATGGTCATGTTAAAAAACTGTTCTCTATGACTAGGCCTACAAAACGCCTCTTCCACCCTTTCTTTAAACTTTATAGAGTGTTGAGCAGGAGAACGGTCCTAAGACATTCTACAAAACCTATTTTGACTTAGTTTATCAATATGAAGCATTAGAATCAACTTAGAAGTATATTGCTTCATAAGTGCTTGATATAGGTTTGATCATTCATCAAATTAAAGTGGAGTATCATAAATGCTTGATATGTGCAACAAGATTTCATCTGGACCCGTGCGATGGATGCAGATTTGCTCTCGAATATCCCAATGATTGTTAACTATGTTAAACACAAAACTCGAATTTGGGGGTGATGTGTCAAAAAACATACCCATGACTAGGGCTGCACACAAACCGGTTCGGACCGAAATTTGGACCGGACCTGGGATTCCGGTCCGGTCCTCGGTCCAAGTGAAAAGTGGATTTTGGTCAACTGGTCCGGTCCGGGTAAAAACCGGGGGAAACCGGTCCGGACCGGTTGACCCGGTTATTTATGAAAAAGAAAAGAATTTTGTAAACATGAGTAACTTTTACTTATTCCTAAACCCTAGCCCATTTTGTTGTTCTCCATACGCACTCCCCACCAACCCCCTTCTCTTCTTTCTCTGTCTTCTGCAACGCCTCACCTCACACTGCCTTCTCCGACGCCTCACCTCCTACAAGGCTACAACAGTCCTTTGCAGATTCCATCACTGATGCGGATGCTAAGGCACTTGTACTTGAAGAACCTATAGACTTGGTTATGGAGCAAATGGGATCTCAGTTTAGAGGAAACAAGCAAGTGTTCGCGTGTGTTGTTACTTGGCTTGTTGAAGAAGAATAGTGAAGGTAGAAGAAAGCTTGGAAAGAGAGAGTCCTAGTTCTGTTAGGACTTGGTTGTTGCATAGACTTCTAGTTCTGTTAGAAGTGCTATGTATTTTAAATACTTTTGGTTAGTTTTATTCGGTTGTTAGGAGTTTTATGTTGGTTAGGACTATAGTGAACATCAACATGTTAAAGATATGAAGCGTGTGGTGTCTAGGAGTTTTATCTTGTTTTGTTTTATTCTTATCTTGTTAAGCTCTAGTTATAATAGGAGTGTAGCCAATATAAGGCGTTTTTAATTATTAATGGTAATTTTAGATTGCAGTTTGTTTAAAAGATTTACTCTTGATTATTGTTTTGCTTGTAAGCTACATTAATCGAACCATTAAAGACTTTTCAGGAGTGTTAAGTGTTTAGTGTTAAACATCTTAGTTTCAGGAGTGATCTTAGGAGTGTTTAGATTCTTGCTTAGAGTTTAGGAGTGATCTTTAAACCAAGAAATATCCGGATACTTGTTACTTTGTTCGAGTGACTTGATTCTTAAATCCAAGAAAGTTCAAGATTCGTAGTTCTAGTTGAATATTAAGTGTTCTTGGCTTAGTAATCATATCAAATTGGTATCGAGCTACAAGAAAGAAAGGCGGAGAAAGGTGCTTGATTTCGTTCCAGATTCATCCAGAATTTGGTACGTTTTGTTCTTTCTCGTTCTCCTACTAGGAAACGAATTTTTCGAAGTTTCTTGATTCTAAACTGGTATATTTCAAGTCTAGTTTACTGTCCTAAAATTTCGTGCAATTTGGAGTTCTTTGGTATGGTTTTTAGATAGTTCTTGTGAGTTGTGTTATTTTGGTACGAATCTGGCGCGTCTGACTTTGAAAGGATACTGCAAGCAGCCTGTTTCGAAATTTTGAATGATTTCAGTTGGAGGTGTCACCTAAGATCCCAAGTTTACTTTTGTTAAAATTTGGTAATTTTTTTCCATTTGTGAAATCTGCAGTTTATTATTGAAGTTAGGTCAGTTTCTGGATATTCTGGGCAGTTTTTCGATGACTATTTGCAACGAAACCATGGTGAACTGGACTGTCGTTGCTGATACCCTTAGTAAACTCAACCTCACAGATGCAATTACTTTTCTACTAGTTACCCTTGCTGATAATTTTCTCACCAAGATGGACAGAAGAATTCTTGAAAGGGAATTATCTTATTTACTATATGACAAAAAAATTGAAGATAGAAAGAAAAAAATTGAAAGGCAGCAATTGGTAAAGGACATGAAGGAACGTCTGGTAAAACTTGAAAAGTCAACTTCGGTTCCAGAAGTACTAGTTGAAGAAGCCAAGATTGAGGTTCTTCCTACTTTTTCTGAGTCTACTCTAGATGCACCCCTAGTTGTTGAAGAAGTTACTGAAGATAATGTTGCACACGGGAATATAGTTGTGGAACAAATTCTCGAGGAAAAGCAAGAAGAGCAGATTAGAGAAATTTCTAGCAGTACTTCTCTTGTTGTCAATGTTATTGAAGAGTCGTCCAACAATTCTATTATCTGCAACTTGCCAAGTAAGTTGTCGTGAGAGATATTGATACTTCGTTAGCTCATTCTTATGGGTTCGACAAGGGTAAGGTTGATCATGATGTTCTACAGTTGAGATTCAGTAAAATTCGAGGTCGAATTTTTTTCCAAGAAGGGGAGAATGATATGGATCCGATAAGAAGATTGAAGATAACTAAATTAGTGGATCTTATGAATTATTGGGCTTGGATCATCTTACAATTGAAGGTTGTGAATAGTGCTTTGATGTTAATTTTATTTGTTAATGATCCATATGAGAGATGGTCATTTCCTACAAATCCTAGTTCTGTTAGGATTTGTGTTGTTTTCCTAATTCTAGTGGGAATAGGACTCTTAATATCCTAATCCTAGGAGGATTAGAACTCCTAGTTTTGTTAGGAGTCTAATAGCTTATAAATTCTAGTTGAGTTAGAAATCCAAATCCTAGTTGGATTAGGATTCTAGTTGGAGTAGAGTTATATCTTTAATAGGAGTCTAGTTAGTAGGCGCCAAGTTGAGCTTGTTCTACTTGGTTTAGGAGTTTGTAATTTCTTTATTATCTTTTATGTTTTCTAGTCCTAGTATAATTAGGTATTTGTAATGCCTATATAAGGCTTTATTTCGATCATTAAAAAGAGAGAGAATATAGAGAGTTTATGAAAGTTTATTTCGTGAGTTTAATTACTTACAAACCATTAATTAATATTATTCAGGAGTGTTTATTAGTTAGTGTTAAACAACTTAATTCCAGGAGTGGTTTGAGTGTGTTTAAGAACCATTGAATTCAATTCAGGAGTGATTTGGATTTAGTGTTTGATTAATTAGGCCAGGAGTGACTTAATTAAATCAAAACCCTATTTGATAGTTCAGGAGTGTTCAATCAAATAGTTCTATCCTTTGTTCGAGTATTATTCGAGTGTATTCATTAAAGATTCAACCAAGAAACCATCAAGAACCAATCTTTCTTTCAAGATTCTTGGGAATTTGAAAACTTCACTAAAGTGTGGAATCACATCCACATCACTAAGAGCATTTGTTACATTTGCGTAGTTTGTTTGAGAAACTTAGAGAGCAGCAACTATATGGTAAACTAGAGAAATGTGAGTTTCTTGTCTCTAGTGTGGCGTTTTTGGGGTATATTGTTTCCAAGGAGGGAGTTCATGTTGATCCTGAAAAGGTGAAGGCTATTTCTTCTTGGTTAGCACCTAAGAATGCTTCGGAATGTAGGTACTTTAATGGTTTGGCTTCGTTCTATCGGAGATTCATTCGAAACTTCTCCTCTCTTATGGCACCTATTACTGAGTTGTTGAAGAAGGGGGAGTTTAGTTGGACATCCGTAGCACAACAAGCTTTTGAGGAGGTGAAGGGTAAGCTTTGTAGTGCTCCTGTTTTAGCACTACCCGATTTCCACAAGTTGTTTGAAGTGGAGTGTGATGCAAGTGGTGTAGGCATTGGTGCGGTGTTATTGCACTAACAAAGGGCGCAAGCAACCAGTTTTCAAGGTTGGTGATCTTGTATGGGTGCATTTGAGGAAAGAACGGTTTCCTAGCAAGAGGAAAAACAAGCTAATGCCTAGAGCAGAAGGTCCTTTTGAGGTGGTTGGTGTCATTGGGGATAGTGCTTATAAGATTGATTTGCCGGATGAATTTGGAAGTGTGAGTGCCACGTTTAATGTGGGTGATTTGTCTCCTTACTATGATGATGAGAATTTGAGGGCAAATTCATTTGTGGAGGGGGAGAATGATGCGGATGCAAAGGCACTTATACTTGATGAACCTATAGACTTGGTTATGGAGCAAATGGGATCTCAGTTTAGAGGAAACAAGCAAGTGTTGGCGTGTGTTGTTACTTGGCTTGTTGAAGAAGAATAGTGAAGGTAGAAAAAAGCTTGGAAAGAGAGAGTCCTAGTTCTGTTAGGACTTGGTTGTTGCATAGACTTCTAGTTCTGTTAGAAGTGTTATGTATTTTAAATACTTTTGGTTAGTTTTATTCGGTTGTTAGGAGTTGTATGTTGGTTAGGACTCTAGTGAACATCAACATGTAAAAGATATGAAGCGTGTGGTGTCTAGGAGTTTTATCTTGTTTTGTTTTATTCTTATCTTGTTAAGCTCTAGTTATAATAGGAGTGTAGCCTATATAAGGCGTTTTTAATTATTAATGGTAATTTTAGATTGCAGTTTGTTTAAATGATTTACTCTTGATTATTGTTTTGCTTGTAAGCTACATTAATCGAACCATTAAAGACTTTTCAGGAGTGTTAAGTGTTTAGTGTTAAACACCTTAGTTTCAGGAGTGATCTTAAGAGTGTTTAGATTCTTGCTTAGAGTTCAAGAGTGATCTTTAAACCAAGAAATATCCGGATACTTGTTACTTTGTTCGAGTGACTTGATTCTTGAATCCAAGAAAGTTCAAGATTCGTAGTTCTAGTTGATTATTAAGTGTTCTTGGCTTAGTAATCATATCAATCACCAAGCAAGCACTTTTACACCCAACCACTTTATTCCCCCTCTTCACTTCTAATGCTGAAGGACAACAGACGTTCAAATTAGCATCACATTTAGCGACACCACATCCAACCCCTCCTCCTACAGCTCCCACTGCTTTCTCCGACGCCTCCACCATTTCACCGCCTTCTCGAAGTCTATAACGCCTTCTCCAATTCAGTTTTATTATGTTCTTTTTTCGTTTTTTCATTTTTTATTTCGTCTTTCAATTGAAAAGCTGATTTCGTTTTTTTAGTTTTCCTATTTGAATTTCTGTTTTAATTTTGTGCATAATTGAGACGAATTTCTGTTTTTTGGTTCTCATTTCGTGTTTTTATTTTTCAGCATTGAATACCTTGAGTCCTTGACTGCTTGACATGCGTGTTGCCTAGTGCTTGTATCAACAGCTTTTTCTTTTTTTTTGAATTAGGAAGAAACCCCCAAAAAAAAAAAAACGAGTCCGGAGACTGAGCTGGACCGGAAAAGCGAGTCCCGGTCTAGACCGGAATCGTACCCGGTCCGGTCCAGGTCCGCGCAAATTCATTGAACCGGTCCAGTCGGTTCCGGTCCGGTCCGGTTCAGGACCAGTGTGCATCCCAACACGACCACGTGAGAGCAGTTAATATATGGAAGTTTGTAATTGGCAGGGGGATGATCTATAAGGATACCTATCCTTTGGAGATGAGTATGATTTTGGCGGGGCATATCATGTGAGCTTTGATGTGGAGGGTTTGGAGAATTAAGGTTATTCATTTTCAGTGTGGTAAATGCACAGGAGATAAGGTAGAACTTGCAATTTAGTGAATTATGTTATTCAATCCCTACCTAGTTGCAGGTATCTTTACACTTAGTTACTCCATTAAATTTAGTTGTTGTGTTTGTTTTGTCATCAATAAAAAAAAATGCTGTAATATCTTCTTGAGCGCATCCCTTGTGGTAGTATCATCTACTTCGTCAAAGTTTACCTAAGGTGTTTGATTGTTTCCCTATGATTTAATAGTGACATTAACAGTTGTTTTGACTGTCATAAAGAAAAAAAAATCAGATCATGAGTCATATCTCATGATCAGGCGCACCATCATCACTTATACAAAAGACTTATACAATACACAAGACTTATATAGTATCAAAGACTTGTACCATCATCAGTGGCGCACCATCTGTAAGATTATAAGTACTATAAGCGGAATTTCATGAATCACATTCATAAGCACTTAAAACAGGATCTGATGCATAAACATTCAAGGATCACATAATAATTAAGAATTAAACTTTGACGCGTGATTTCCACAAAGCTCTTCGAGATCCGGAGATAGAACCGCAATTGAGATTCCTCTACTAGGTCCACGAATCCAGATCAATGCTCCACCAATGCTAGTTGCAAGGAAGAAGGACTCTTCTATTTCTTGGAGCAGTATTACGTAACTTTGAAAGAGAGAGAAAAGAGGAGAGAGAAAATAATGAGAGAATAAACCGATCGCTTTATTTTTCTCACCCACACCTAATTATAGGAACTAATTAGGTTAGGAGTCCTCCCCTTTTCTACCTCCTTGGCCGGCCACTCCTAGAGTCCTACATGGGCTCTAGGTCATTCTTTTTATTGATCTGGATTGTGTAAGTGTGACCTTTGTAGGATCCATCTAATTGGGCTTCGGGTTTATTGTTTACCAAACGTGAAGTTCTATAGCATCCTCTAGCAAGGCGTATAGACGACCCAATTTAATGAATTTATTATCTCCATAATATGATCCACGTTATATTTAGTAATTGCATTAGAGTCAAGGACACAATTCCTTCAATCTCCCACTTGTCCGAGACGAGTGTGCAATCTTCAAATTCCTTAAGTCTCTTAGTGTCCAATTTGATAGTATGACCATATCACTATATCATCCATACTAGTCTTCAAATTAATCCTTGAAATCCGAGTTCGAATTAACAAACAAATGATCATCATATAATCCATTTGAGCACGGCCATGCATTTTTCAATTCTCACTCTCCAAGAGGCCAAGACACGCTTCCTATCTCATATAGGAGGACTTTTCAATCTTGTGGCAACCAAAACTACCACTCAACTTTTAGCACAACCCGAACACTGCCTTTATAGTCCCCTTTTACGGCATGACGTTTGACAGCATCAAAGTTATACCAATCATTAGGCTAAGTAGTTTTCCACTCATGTCTTAGGAATCCACTAATATAATTACGAAGTTATAGAAACTTCTAAGTAGGTCTATTCGATCATGTATCAACTATACATGTCCATATGATTGACTAAACATCTCCATGTTCCCATAGCCCATGAAACGACGCTATCAATCAATCTTATATGCTAATCCTTTAATAAGTCATTTATGTCCAATTTAACGACTCAGATTAGGAACTACAATATTGTATGAATTCTGTTCACTTATGGTGTTTCATTCATCAAATCACATATTTGACAAAACCATTGAATTCAAGATATATTTTGGACATTTTATTTAACACCAAACCAAAATTAAATAAGATAAAATTTTATTTCTCATAAACATAAAATAGCAAAACCATGTCTCTACATTGTAATAAGTTTCTCAAAACCTACTACAATCTAAAGCCACTCTAACATTTGCTTCAAGCCTATAGCCCTAGCGTGACACTCATGCTTGGGTTGAGGTAGTGGTTTAGTGAGCCGGATCGACCACATTCTCATCCGTGTGAACTTTGCAGATCCTGACATCCTTCCTGTCAACAATCTCCCTAATGAGGTGATACTTCCTCATTACATGTTTGGATTTGTTATGTGATCTCGGTTCTTTTGCTTGCGCAATAGCACCATTGTTATCACATAACAACTCAATCCCTTCGAGCACTAGGTATAATATCCAGCTTGGCCAAGAACTTCTTTATCCAAAGCTGCTTCTTTAGTCGCTTCAACAGTTGCTAAATATTCCGATTCCGTCGTAGAGTCTGCTCTTGTGCTTTGCTTTGAGCTCTTCCGGCCACCTTTGCTCCTCCATTTAGACAAAAGACGTACCCCGACGAGAGCGGTAATCATCTCGTCGGTTTGGAAGCTCGCATCAGTATAACCTTTAACAACCAACTCACTTTCACCTCCATAGACTAAGAACATGCCTTTAGTTCTTCTCAAGTACTTAAGGATGCTCTTAGCTGCAATCCAGTGTGCTTCCCCTGGATTTGCTTGGAACCTGCTACACATGCTCAAGGCATATGCAACATCTGGTCGAGTACTTATCATGGCATACATGATAGACCCTATAGCCGAAGCATAAGGTATGCTACTCATTCGCTTCAACTCATCAGGCTTAGTTGGGCACTGACTCTTGCTAAGCGATATGCCATGTGACATGGGAATGAATCCTCTCTTCGAGTTTTCCATGTTGAACCTTGCAAGAACTTTATCAATATAAGTTTCTTGACTTAGTCCAATCATCCTTCGAGACCTATCTCTATTGATTTTAATTCCCGAGTATGTACTCAGCTTCTCCAAGGTCCTTCATGGAGAAACAACTTTTCAACCATTCCTTGACTGACTCAAGCATTGGTATGTCATTTCCCATGAGTAGTATGTCATCTACATACAATACCAAGAAGACTAAGCTGCTCCCACTAAACTTCTTGTAAACACAAGACTCTTCTTCGCTTTTGAGGAAACCAAATTTCTTGATTGCCTCATCAAATAGAAGATTCCAGCTCCGAGATCCCTGCTTCAATCCATATATGGATCTTTGAAGCTTGCAAACCCTTTTAGGATTTTCTAGATCCTCAAAACCTTCGGGTTGTGTCATGTACACATCCTCATTCAAGAACCCATTCAAGAATGCAGTTTTGACATCCATCTGCCAAATTTCATAATCATGAAATGCAGCAATCGCTAAAAGTATCCGAATTGACTTAAGCATTGCTCTTTTGGAGAAAAGGTCTCATCATAGTCTATACCATGAATTTGTCTCGAATCCTTTTGCAACCGGTCTTACTTTATAGACATAGACATTTCCATCTTTGTCCGTTTTCAATTTGAACACCCACTTGCATCCAATAGGGTTAACCCCATCAAGTGCAAGTCGACCCAGGGTCCAAACTTTATTCTCAGACATGGAGTCTAACTCGGATTTCATGGCCTCGAGCCATTTCTCAGAGTCTGGGCACGTCAAAGCTTGTTTGTAGGTAGTAGGTTCTGAATCCTTTCTCTACTAGACCTACACGGGGCCTGAGCATCAAGAGAAATGTTCTCTTCAACTTCTTGAAGATCTTCGCTTGAATTAGATTCAAGTGGGACGGTAGGAGGTTCACGCGTTGAATACGTCATCTCCTGAACTAGACTTTCGTCTTGTCGGGCCGTCTCTGACATGGTGTGAACCACATCCAATTGTTGCTCATCTCGAATTTCTTCGAGAATTATTTTACTCCCACTTGTCTTTCTAGAAACAAATTCCTTTTCAAGAAAGACACCATCACGAGCAACAAACACTTTGTTCTCTTGACGGTTATAGAAGTAATAACCCCTTGTCTCTTTTGGGTATCCCACAAAGAGACATTTATCTGACTTGGGTGCAAGTTTGTCTGACAGTAAACGTTTTACATAGACCTCACATCCCCAGATCTTAAGAAAAGACAAGTTTGGAGTTTTTCCATTCCATAACTCATATGGAGTCTTTTCTACAGCCTTTGACGGGCTTCTGTTTAGTGTGTGTGCAGCTGTTTCGAGAGCATATCCCCAAAAGGAAATCGGAAGATCAGCAAGACTCATCATTGATCGAACCATATCCAATAAGGTCCGATTCCTCCTTTCAGATACACCATTTAACTGTGGTGTTCCTGGTGGAGTCAATTGTGAAAGAATTCCACAACCCTTCAAATGATCATCAAACTCTTGGCTCAAATACTCGCCACCACGATCAGATCGCAGTGCTTTAATTGTCTTACCAAGTTGATTTTGTACTTCATTCTGGAACTCTTTGAATTTATCAAAAGATTCCGACTTATGTTTCATTAAGTAGACATATCCATATCTACTCAAATCATCAGTGAAGGTAATGAAGTAGTTAAACCCTCCCCTTGCCTTTGTGCTCATGGGACCACAAACATCTGTATGTATGAGGCCCAAGAGATCGCTGGCTTTTTCACCCTTTCCATTAAACGGTGACTTTGTCATTTTCCCCATCAAGCATGATTCACATACATCAAATGATTCAAAATCAAATGATGGAAGAATGCCATCCTGTTGTAACTTTTGGATGCGCTTTTGGTTTATATGACCCATCTGACAATGCCAAATGTAGGTTAGGTTTGATTCATTTGATTTTTGTTTCTTGCTATCTATGTTATAGACTTGTAATGACCTATCAAGCACATATAAGCCATTTATCAATTTAGCACTAGCATAGAACATATTATTGTAAGAAATGGAACAACATTTGTTCTTAATCTCAAAACAAAACCCTTCGGAATCCAATACAGAAACAGAAATTATGTTCTTAGTTATAGAAGGAACAAAATAACAATTATTTAATTCTAAAACAAAGCCAGATGGCAAATGCAGACTATAGCTTCCTATGGCAAGTGCAGCAACCCGTGCTCCATTTCCAACGCGAAGCTCTACCTCGCCCTTTGCCAGCCTCCTACTTCTTTTTAGTCCCTGCACATCATTAACTATGTGAGAACCACAGCCGGTATCCAATACCCATAAAGAAGTAGAAGTCAAATTGATTTCTATAACAAATATACCTGAAGTGGAAGCCCCAGACTTCTTTTCCTCCAAGTATAGAGGGCAGTTCCTCTTCCAGTGTCCTATCTTGTGACAATGGAAGCACTTGCTTTCCGCGGCCACCTTTGGCTTGGCGGTTGGCTTAGGTTTTTCAGCAACAACGACAACTTGCTTGCCTTTGTCCATCTTTCCTGCCCATTTCTTCTTAAAACCCTTTCCCTTCTGAACCATTAGAACCTCTTTCTTTGGTTCTTTAGGGATATTCCTCTCAGCATTGACCAACAACCCGTGCAACTCTTGCAAAGTCTTTTCAGACTCATTCATGTTGAAGGTCATCCTGAACTGATTAAAGTTGTCAGGCAATGAGTGGAGAATAATGTCGATGCCAACTCCAACCCCGTAAGGGAATCCAAGTCGTTCCATGTTTTGAATAGACCCATCATACCGAAAACATGGGGCCAACTGCCTGCCCGGCTTCATGTGACATTCTAGTATCTCCCTATTGGTCTCATACCGCTCAACTCGGGCCTGTGTTTGAAACATAGCCCGCAGTTCTTGCATGATGGTATAAGCATCCTTGGTTTCGAACCTCCTTTGGAGGTCCGGCTCCATGGCTGCTATCATCAAGCAAGTGATCGGTACAGACCTATCATTGGCCTGCTTAGCACGACGTTTGTCGGCTTCAGACGACTCATCAGTAATCACAGGAAGTGGGGTTTCTAAGACATCCTCTCGACCCTCAGACCTCAATACAAGTCTTAAGGTTCTTTCCCAGCTTGATGAAATTTTCACCATTCACCTGTCCTTTTCAAGGAAAGGACGAATGTTGGAAAACGGAGTTGTTGTTGTTGTTAGACATAGTATCTACAGACAGAATAAAACAAAGTTCAATATTATATTTATAAAACAACCTAAAACATGCAAAGGTTTATAGGTTGATCACCGATTCAATTTTAATGTCCCATTTGAATAAGTGAATACAAGATCCTATCAACATGCAACACTAAGCAGACGGAGGCCTTATCTTAACGTTACATTCTCAAGGTAAGTAAACTCCTTTACTAATTATAACACTTTATAATTCTTGTTTAGATTGGTAAACATCGCATGTTTAACTATCTCTTGCTTCAAAACCCAAAACGCTTTTGATGATTTTGTTAAGGATAACCAAACTAAGTAGTAAAATTCGCAATTTTACCTTATCTCCCAAAATTAATGATAATACCCTGCGGAGGCATGACCTATTACTATTAATTAAGGGTTAATAAGCACTTTATGTTTGGAAAAGCCAACCTTAATATTTGCGGGACCTAAGTTTATTATGTTGTTATGAATTAGTGAACTCTAGCGCATCAACAAACAACATACAATAAACTTATAAGCATTTTAAATAATAAAATGCGAAAATAAAATGATCTAGTATGGCCCCTAATCCTAAGAACTAAGCATCATGGGCTCCTCCTTGGACTCTTCATGGATCTCCATCCATTTAGCCATGGGCCTTCTCTTGATGGGCTTATCTTTGGATTACATAAGTATCAAAATAATTTAAATAATAGCTAAATTAAATAAATTACAAAAATACTTAACGATACGCAGATCGTATTTAAAATTACAAGAATACATCACAATACGCAGATCGTATTTTCTAACTTAATTTGGGCCATACAAGTCATACATAGCAATTATATCAAATATAAAATGCCACATCATAATATCACATATTATTCTTGCCATCAATCAAAATATCAAATATTCTTAATTAAAGAAAGAGGATAAAATATTTAAGTAATTCCTAACTACATAAAGATTCTATCCTATGAAATCTAGCCTACTAATTTTAATTAGATTAAAGAATCAAATTATGGATTTTAATTTATGACCCAGTCAAAATTAACATAATTAACATAATTGGAATTTGCTTAATCTACTCAACAAAAGGATTTACAAAATTTCAAAATAAAAAAATCACCCAAAAAACATGGCTGCCAATATGCCATTCCTCCACATTTTTTCTTTTTTGTTTTTTTTTTTTTAATGAAAACTTCAGTCAAATGTTTTAACAAACTTCCCCATAATGAGGAACTATACCCGCGAATTCAGCCCCATATCATGAAGCCGAAAACCACGAGATCTTCAACATCTTCAAGCGATTGAAGATTCGCCACGGCGGCAGGGATGAATCCCACCACCGCAAAGAACCACACGAGGCCGCCCGGCGCGTCTACCGTCCAACCCAACGCACCGCCTGCACTTCAAATCTCGGACACGGCAGGGGGAGCCTCCCCACCACCGCTTCGCCATGTTCAACGTGAACACCGGGCGTTTCCGCGGTAACCGGCACGGCCACCGCACGCCTGGCAGCGGGCTGTCGCGTTGTAACCAACAACACCACCGCACTTCATTTCGCTTTTCTTCATACACCACGTACCACCACAACCACCGTGGCTGCACCGGAATGCGACGCGCCACCCAGCCGTGGTATGACAGTCAATTGCTTCAAATTATTGTAACAATTACAGGAATTGAAGTGATTGCTTTGTGACTTAGAGTTTCGAAATTTTGTGGGCAAAATTGATTCCGAATTCATTCGGCATCAAAAATCAAATTCTTGGAGTTTGTTATTAGTTATTTTGGATAATCAAATTAAGCATAAACAACTAAAATTTTAGGCCATTTGAATTCCAAAATTAAGCAAATTAAATCTCCATTTAATTAATCCAATTAAATAATTCAATCCATAATTCAATTCCTCCCCTTAATCAAATTAAAATAGGAATACACATCAAAATAAAACTAATTATTATGACCAAAAATTTATATGCAAGAGGCTAGCTCTGATACCACTGTAAGATTATAAGTACTATAAGCGGAATTTCATGAATCACATTCATAAGCACTTAAAACAGGATCTCATGCATAAACATTCAAGGATCACATAATAATTAAGAATTAACCTTTGACGCATGATTTCCACAAAGCTCTTCGAGATCCGGAGATAGAACCGCAAATGAGATTCCTCTACTAGGTCCACGAATCCAGATCAATGCTCCACCAATGCTAGTTGGAAGGAAGAAGGACTCTTCTATTTCTTGGAGCAGTATTACGTAACTTTGAAAGAGAGAGAAAAGAGGAGAGAGAAAATAATGAGAGAATAAACCGATCGCTTTATTTTTCTCACCCACACCTAATTATAGGAACTAATTAGGTTAGGAATCCTCCCCTTTTCTACCTCCTTGGCCGGCCACTCCTAGAGTCCTACATGGGCTCTAGGTCATTCTTTTTATTGATCTGGATTGTGTAAGTGTGACCTTTGTAGGATCCATCTAATTGGGCTTCGGGTTTATTATTTACTAAACCTGAAGTTCTATAGCATCCTCTAACAAGGCGTATAGACGACCCAATTTAATGAATTTATTATCTCCATAATATGATCCACGTTATATTTAGTAATTGCATTAGAGTCAAGGACACAATTCCTTCACCATCATCACCATCGTAAACACCATCATCACTTACTATTTCAAGTTGCGGCACAATAAGAAAATCAATTTCTTGAGTTTAGTTAATTAGTTTCTTTAGGTACAATAGTAAAGTCTTATACAAAAAGGGATTTTGGGTAAAGATTTAAGTATTAAAGTTGGAACAATTGTTAATGAATTATAGTGTATAGATCAGAGAAGTTCAAAAAAAAAATCAGATTATATAATTGCGTAGTTGTGTGAAAATCACGCTTTAGAGGTACGTACTAGTACTAGGTATTACTAGTAGTGTTAGGCCTGGTTTCTTTTACACTGAGAGAAAGTGAACTGAATTGAACTCAAATGAAATAATAATAATAATAATAATAATAATAATAATAATAATAATAATAATAATAATAATAATAATAATAATAATAATAATAATAATAATAATAATAATAATAATAATAATAATAATAATAATAATAATAATAATAATAATAATAATAATAATAATAATAATAATAATAATAATAATAATAATGATGATAATAATAATAATTAATATTAATATTAATATTAATATTAATATTAATAATTTAGATAATAATTTATTATTAAATAATAATAATAATAATAACTAATAATAATAATAATTAATATTAATTATAATTATAAATAATAATAGTTAATATTGATATTAATAATAATAAATAATATGATAATAATCATAATATTAATAAATAATATCATAATAAATAATATAATAATAATAATAACTAATATAATAATAATTAATAATAATTATTATTATTATTATAATAATTATACAATAATAATAATAATTTTAATTTTAATTTTAATAATAATTATTATAAATAATAGTGTAATAATAATTAATAATAATAATAATAATAATAATAATAATAATAATAATAATAATAATAATAATAATAATAATAATAATAATAATAATAATAATAATAACAGAACTGAACCGAACTGAAATTAACTGAACTAAACTAACTGAACTGAAAATAAGTCCAAAAGAACAGGGCTTAGTTATCTATTTCAGAGCATGATGGAACTTAGAATCATGATTAGCGAACAAAAATTGTTTGTTATAATGTGGAAGTACTTATAATACATATGATTATCTGATCTTTATTCCTATGAAAGAATAGTCTTTATATTATTGTTTGTGAAGTAGTAACTTTTATTTGCAGTGGACATGTTATTTTATAGGAAAATTTGCTAAAAGAACCTTTTTAAAGTTCAATTTTGCGAAAAAACCCGTTTAAAGCATTCTTTGCAAAAAAAATACAACAAACTTGATTTTTTTTGCAAGATGAAACCTATTTCCATTTTCCGGTGTGGTTTTTAAGATGAATAGAAGTGCTACTGCAGTTAATGGAAATAGGGAGTTAAAGGAGATTAGAAGGGCCACCCCCATACATCTCAAAAAACACATCGGAAAATAGGAATAGGTTTCATCAATTGCAAAGAAAATAAGTTTGTGGGTTTTTTTTTGCAAAGAATGCTTTAAAAGGTTTTTTTTCCGCAAAATTGAACTTTTAAAAGGTTTTTTTTTTACAAATTTTCCTATTTTATATATCATGACTATTTGAGTTAGTATCATGATTAGGGTTGTTTATGAGCTAAGTCTATAGCCTATTCACGTTGAAAGTGCAAAGTTTGCAATATTTAAGAGTCTTTTGTGACCATTTCAATTAGTTATGTTCATTGCTGGACAAGGTTTAATTATTCAGGGAGACTTTTAAGTCCCAAATACAAGGTAAAGGTTTAATAAAGGAGAATTATTATTGTGTGATCACTCTTTATTAATAAGATAAAAATAAATTATAAGTATTCGAATTTGTTATTATTTTTCTTCATATATACTAGTCGAACCTAAAAAAAAAATTACTCCTATTAAACACTTAAAGAGAAAGAGAATGGCATGAAGACTCATAGGATGGATCCCCTATTGAGTATTGAACAAGGGGGAGAAGTATTATTTGAACTACTTTCTCCTGCACATATTAATTTGTATGACGATACAGTTAATTATCCTATTATAATCGAGTTAGATAAGTTATCTAAGCTTTCTGAGTAAAGTTAGTCAAGGACACTTCTCGGGGGTATGATTATACTGAATTTCAAGGTTTATTTACTAAAGGCAGTCAAGGACGCTTTAGTTATTCAAGTTTTAGTAGCTCGTATAATTCCAAAGTGAGGACGGTTCCCATTCCATGCCATATCAACAGTAATAAAAGTTACAGAGTCATTTGTTTATTAATTCCTAAGTCAAGCATGATATGATTTTTACAGTTTTCTAGTATCATGTTTAGGATTTATATTCTATTAATTTGGTTAAGTACGTACTCATAGCTGACTTGTTCTTATGTGTTTGGTTGCATATTCTATAATGATCCATAATTTCTTATAAATTACGGTGAGCAGGTTAGTAACAGGTTATCCAGATTCATACATGAGAGTTAGCAGTTGGAGTTGATTTTCATTTTATTTCTATCATACATTGCATTTTATTTATTTCTTTCTTAAGTTTGGAATTTTGAATTTATGAGATTTTTAATAAGGGGCTTTAAAGGGTTTCCAACTTGTAGTTTAGTTATGTTATTTTCAAACGTTAGCAGGTTTGATTTCTAAAATTATTATTCAGCCGTATGCGTATCACCTTGGAGTAACACCTTTAGATTCCTTTCATTTACTTAGAATGATACTCCCTCCGTTTCTTTTTAATTTACTCACTTCACTTTGGGGAAGAACCAAGGAGGAAGTACAAAAGTATGAGAGAGAAACTGAAAAGGTGGAGAGATAAACTGAAAAGTGTGAGAGAGAAAGTAAAAAGTGGGTTAAAATATTACAAAGTGGATGACATGGGTGGAAAAAGAGGAGAAAGTAGATGTGACATGTTACCAAAAATAGAAAAAGCAACAGTGTGTAGATTTAAAAGAAACAAACTAAGAAGGAAAGTATGTAGATTAAAAAGAAACGGAAGGAGTATTTATTATAGTAGGGAGGAATTTTGGGTGTTACACACTAGCGCTGTCAGTTTGGTTGAAAACCGGTGGTTAAACTGCAAACTGTTGACCAACTGAACTGAATTGACCCATAACTGAAAAGTTAAAAACCGATAAGTCAATCAGATTAAAGTAAATTGCAATTAACTGAACTGAAATTGAACTGAAACTCAACCGAAACAAATTAAACTGAAAATTAACTGCATGGAAAACCGATTTAAACCGAATCGAACCGAACCGAAAATGAACCGAATTTAATCAAAACTGTTTCAAACTCGTTTTTAATCGAACCGAATCAACCGAATAAAACTGTTTTTTAATCGAATTGAATAAAACTGTTTTTAAGCGAATCGTACAAAACTGTTTTAAACAGTAACCGAATCAAACCGAATAAAATAATATCAAACTGTATAGAATAAAATTGTCTCAAACGAAACTGTTTCAAAATGTAACACCTAATTTCGTCATTGTTTTAATTTACCTAAATTATTGGCGTATAATTAGACAAAGATAAGAACACATGATTTCAATTTTCAACCACTATTTGTATTAAAAAGATGAATTCTCAATGGTAAAATTCAATACACAAGACCTTTGTGTATGTTAATAATGAACTTGTATGGACTATGGCGTTATGATTACTCATAAATTCATCTAACTAATTTCAATAAATCAAAAACATCATTTGTTGCAAGAAATGTTATGAATCTTCAAATATAATTCATGGAATCCATTCTTATTAATAAATGTTAATATTTCTTCCATTACACACCCCCACTTTAATTGCTAATTAATTTGTTCTTATTTACTTCTCCTCAGTGTTCTTTTTACCATTTTAATTATTTGGAAGGCGATTTAATAATTTCAGAAAGTTTAATGAACTATTAAAACAAACAATATAGAACAAAAGAAAAAAAAATAGTACCCAAATATCACAGATCAAATGTTAAAATACCAAGTACAACTTTTACTTTATATCACAATGTATTTTACAAACTATAAGTCTATAACTAACCAACAAATATAAGAAAAAACATATGAAATATTTCTCTTTACTTTACAATATATTAAAATACTGAAGACCTAAACCTCGCATATCCACTCTTTCCGCCCTACAAGACAAAAAACAAAGTTAAAAAGAATAACAAAAAAAAAAAAAAAAGATGAAACAATTTATGTAATAAGTAACTCACCAAAATACCAACCATACCAAACGTTATATTTTGAAACAAATAAAAAGTTTAAAATTGGGCTCTCAGAGTATTTTCATCATTGAGCACATGGCTCCAAAACATTTACCCAAATTGTCGAATACAATTACTTGAATCCATCAAGAAACTATGGGCATCACCTCACTATAGTAATCCAAAATGAGACAACATGTACTACAGTGAGAGTTCCCAACATAGTAACTTGGGTTTCAATTATTATAACCAACAAAATGAGACACGTTCTGAAACCTTATTCCGAAAAGGGACAATTATCAAGCTCAACAGAAACCAGAAACAAAACAAGCTCAACAAAATTCAACCATAACGACGTTACGGTCAAAAAATTAGAACTTTAAGATTAGCTCTCGGAACATTTTCGTCATCGAACACTTGGCCTCAAAACAATTAACAAAATGGCTGAATACTATAACTCAAATCCAACAAGGAACTATTGGCATCACCTCAATATAGTGAGAGTTCCCAACATAGTTACTTGGGTTAAAGTCATTATATTCAACAACATAGTTAAATGATTTGAAGCCTTATTCCAAAAAGGGGCAAATATCAAGCTCAACAGAATCCAACCAGCAACAATACAAGCTCAACACCACCTCAAAAGCACAACCCAAGCTTTAGAGATCCAACCAGCACCAAAAAAGGCTCAAACCAAGCCCAAGAGATCCAACCACCATCAAAACAGAACCATTTCAAGGCCAAAAAGCCAACAAAATAGCACCATACCAAGCTCATCAAGTCTCGTAAGAGGAGACCATATCCAACAAATGAATACCAAAACCAACAGTTTTAAGCCCATCAAAAAAATTCCAAACTCAATGTATCAAACTTGCCACCAGCTAGAAAATAAATACAGCAACCAATGGTTGCAAAACCAGCTCAAAACTGGAAATCTCACTGAACAGCAATAAAAACCCGATGTTCAGCAACAACGGGGTACAGCAGGCAGCAACAACACAAGGTGGTTATTCCACCTAAAAAATACTTAAATTAGCAATTTGATTGAAAACAAATATTATAATTGTTAAACATACTAAACACAAAACCTACCACGGGAAGCGAGAGAACATCAATATCATCATCCACACAATCTGTCTCATCCATTGCACTTAAACAACTCTCTAATTCTTCTTCTTTAAGATACCCAAACAACCAATTTTGCGTAGTGACAAAAGCCTCTACATTCTTAGGTAGTAAAGAAGACCTATATTTGGTCAAAACCCGCCCACCCATGCTGAATGAAGATTCAGAAGCAACTGAAGTGATTGGAAGAGCCAAAATGTCCTTGGCCATTCTAGAAATAATGGGATATGCAGAACATTGAGACTGCCAATACTTGAGCACATCAAAATTAGAACTACGTTGAATAAGAGGAGAATTAAGATAAGCATCAACATCAGATTGTGCACCCCCAACAGATGAATTACTGGCCTCAAATTGCTATGACAAGAATCAAAATAAAATACTAATTAATAACACAAAAGTATTAATAATAAGTAAGCTAGAATAAAGCCAAGTAGAAATAACAACCTCAAACATGTCCAACAACAAAAACTGGGTTGATGAAGAAGAAGATGAAGCACGATGGGTAGATGAAGCAAGAGAAGAAGTAGAATCGAAAGTGGAAGACGTGCTGTAAAATGCATAAAGCTCAACAAAAGCATCATATACGCTTTGCACCTTCTCCTCCACCTCAATAGGAACATAGAGTAAGTTTTACAAGTTCCTCACAAACCGGAGTTTGTAACGAGGATCAAGAACAACAGCAACAGAGAGAATAATAGAGTGATCCAACCAATACTTATCATACTTACCCATCATGTCCTTACACATAGTATGAATACTATAAACAGAATGATTATGAGCTACAACCAGCAACTTCTCAATTGCAACAATGTTAGCAAAATACAAATTTGCAGTGGGATAATCAGAACCAGAAAACAGATTGGTAACCTCATTAAAAGGTTCAAGAAATTTGCAAACAAACTCAAAAATTTCCCACTCAGATGGAGTAAGCCCATACTCAAAATCAATCTCCCTAGTTGAAAACAGATCTAAAGCATGTCTAACTGTCAATGCACGTTTCATCATATTATAGGTGGAATTCCACCTTGTACACATGTCATATTTCAGCTTACCAACAAAATTAGACCTTGCATCAATCACACATTGTTCAAATTTACATTTCCTAAGATCATAACCTTCAATGTAATTTACTGCTTCACGCAACTTAACCACACTTACATCAACAGTTTTCATACCACATTGAACAATAAGATTCAAAATATGCGCACAACAACGAATATGAAAGAATCTACCCATACATGGCAAAAGACAAGATGAATTCAAATAAGATTTTAAACGAGCAACCATAACATCCATAGCAGTTGCATTATCAACAGTCATAGACAACACTTTACCCTCCAAACGCCATTCTTTAATCAACCCCAAAACAAATGCATATATATCGGGACCTCCATGGGGTGGGGGAAATACCTAAAGTTCAAAATCCGAGACTTCAACACCCAATCATTATCAATATAATGTGCAAGAAGAGTCGGTATCCACGATTAGTAATGGCGGACCAACAATCGCAAGTAAAACAAATACGACTACTAATTCCAAAGAAGTTTATCACGCAATTTCAACTTAAGTTTCTCATTCTCCAAAGTACAATACCTAAGTATTGTATTCCTAGATATGTGTCTCACTTTAGGATTAAGATATGAATGCAATTTTCGCAATTTTTCATGCTCAACAATACGTAGAGGATATGCATGACACAACACAACTTCAAAGAAAAACACCGACAATAGACCTTCCGATCAAAGGCGTAACCACATTAAGGATTTTCGAAAGAAACGACTTGTATGCAAAGACAAGACTTAATGTGATTAGTAGCATTAGACGTACCAAAACTAGGGTCTGCTTTATACTTAGCTTTTTCACAATACCTACATGTGGCAAATGTCTCCACCTTACCTTCCATTTCATCCTTACCATTCACATATGAGAACACATAATGATCCCAAACGGGGCCCTTCTTCCGCCTTCGGGAGGTCCGGCTCGCTTTGTCTTCTTTGAAGGCGAGAAAGTGCATTCGAACCACTAGTGTCCCGATCGAAGCTTGAGAAAAAAAAAATCAGCTTAGTATAACTATGTTAAATAAAAGAAAAAAAAAAGTAGAAAGAGAGAGAATTACATGTATGAGAAGATGGAGGAGTTCGAAGGCCTTCAAATTGTTGTTCATACGGATCATCCATATCTAAAAATACAAAAAAATTAAAAAAGAGCTAAGAATAATTGACAAAAAAAAGAGCTAAGAATAATTAACAAAAATAAGAGCTAAAAATACATGGATCATTACTGGTCAACGTGGTGGTCAACGGTGGTGGTTAGGGGTGGCCAATGGTGGTCAGGGATGGTGGCCAGTGGTGGCCAGGGAAGGTGGTGGTCAATGGTGGCCATAAGTGGTGGTCAAAGGTGGTCAAGGTGGTGGTCAACGGTGGTGGTCAAAGGTGGTCGGCAGTGGTGGTCAACGGTGGTGGTCAATGGTGGTCGGGGTGGTGGTCAACCGTGGTGGTCGGGGGTGGTGGTCAACGGTGGTGGTCGGGGTGGTGGTGAACGGTGGTGGTCGGGGTGGTGGTCAACGGTGGTGGTGAGCAGTAGTTGTGGTGGTCAACGATGGTCGGGGTGGTGGGCAACAGTGGTGGTCAACGGTGGTGGTCAAAAGTGGTGGTCAAAGGTGGTCGGGGTGGTGGTCAACGGTGGTGGTCAACAGGTTGTGGTCAACGGTGGTGGTCAACGGTGGTGGTCATTGGTGGTCGGGGTGGTGGTCAACGATGGTGGTCGTGGGTGGTGGTCAACGGTGGTGGTCAATGGTGATCGGGGTGGTGGTCAACGGTGGTGGTCAATGGTGGTCAAGGGTGGTGGTCAACGGTGGTGGTCGGGGTGGTGGTGAACGGTGGTGGTCAATGGTGGTCGGGGTAGTGGTCAACGGTGGTGGTCGGGGTGGTGGTGAACGGTGGTGGTCGGGGTGGTGGTGAACGGTGGTGGTCAATGGTGGTCGGGGGTAGTGGTCAACGGTGGTGGTCGGGGGTGGTGGTGAACGGTGGTGGTCGGCAGTGGTGGTCAACGGTGGTGGTGAACAGGTAGTTGTGGTGGTCAACGGTGGTGGTCAGTGTGGCCAATGGTGGTCGAGATGGTGGCCAATGGTGGTCGAGATGGTGGCCAATGGTGGTCATAGGTGGTGGTGGTCATAGCTGGTGGTCAACGGTGGTGGTCAACGATGGTGGTCGGGGTTGAGGTGGTCGGGGTTGAGGTGGTCGGGGATGGTGGCCGGGGAAGGTGGCCGGTGGTGGCCGGGGAAGGTGGTGGTCGGTGGTGGCCAACGGTGGCGGTGGTGGTGGTCAATGGTGGCAATGGTGGTGGTGGTCGGGGTGGTGGTCGGGGTGGTGGTCAACGGTGGTGGTAAGGGTGGTGGTCGGTGTGGTGGTCGGTGGTGGCGGTTAGTGGTGGTCGATTGTGGTGGTTAGTGGTGGACGGTGGTGGTGGTTAGTGGTGGCTAGTGGTGGTCGGGGAAGCGTGGTCGAGGTGGTGGTCGGGGCCGGGGGGGGGCCGGGGCTGGGCTCGGGTTACCTAGGCATGGATCAGGAGTGGGCCTGGGCATGGATCAGGAGTGGGCCTGGGTAAGGATCAGGAGTGGGCCTGGGCATGGATCAGGAGTGGACCTGGGCATGGGTCAGGGGGTGTAAGTCAGTAAGTGTATTGAATCCGGGTCGGTCAAGGGTGGTGGTGGATCTGGGTCAGTTTCCTAGGGTTTCTAAGGTTAGGGTTTTGAAATTGGAGGGCCGTCATATAATAGAGATAAAAAAAAGCAGAAAATTCATTAAAAAAAAAGCAGAAAATTCATACTAATTTTCATAAAAAAAACCTACTTAATTGCATTTTTATTAATTTCTAAGGTGAAAAATTTAAAACGATGTACAAATAATTTAACAAATAAAAAAGCAGGAAATTCATACTAAGTCAATAACTATTTAGCCGTTAAAATTTCATAAATAAAAACCTACTAAATTGCATTTTTATTAATTAATAAGGTGAAAATTTTAAAAGATCTACAAATAATTCAACAAATAAAAAAACTGAAAATTCATACTAAATTACAAATTATTTAGTCGTTAAAAATTCATAAAAAGAAACCTACTGATTTGCATTTTTATTAATTACTAAGGTGATAATTTTATACGATCTACAAAAAATTCAACAAATATATAATCAGAATTATATTTTATTAATTATTTAGCCGTTAAAAATTCATAAAAAAGAAAAATTAAACAAATTAATGAAGATAATATACGAAATCCAACTTCCAATCCAAAAAAAAAAATCAACAAATATATAAATCCGAACTCCTAAGAACATCAAAATTCCGTGGTTCAAAAGAAAAAAAAAATTTGAAATTTGAGTTCTTAACCTGGATAGGTTTTTCTTCGAACTTGAATGATGATCTGTGTTTCGACTCGTCAAACTTCAAGAATCTCCTCTTCGTCTCTTCAATCTTCAATCTTCAATCTTCAATCTTTAATCTTCACCAATTTTCATTCTTCTCTTCGTGTGAAGAAATGAGGAGAATTAGAGTGTAGAAGAATCGAAAGTTAAGAGGCGAAGTGACAAAGAGTTTTTTTTGAAGATTTTGAGTTTGAGATCTGAAATGGTATAGACTAGAGAGGCGAAGAAATCAGAAAGAAATGGTGGTGTGCAACTGTGCGAGTGTGTGAGTGTGTGAGAGAGAGAGACGAATTCCTCAGGTCTAGATTCTAGGTTTTTTTTTTGTGTTATGTTTGTGTGGTTAGGTTAAAATTAGAGTATATATATGGAGGCAAGGCAAGAATAGGTTTTTATTTTGGGCCAGCCCAACTTCCCAAACACCTAACAAAGTGCAAACCAGTGATTAGTGAACCGTTACCATTTAGGCATTTACCACACCGTATTATTATTATTATTATTATTATTATTATTATTATTATTATTATTATTATTATTATTATTATTATTATTATTATTATTATTATTATTTTTATTATTATTATTAGTTAGATAGAATTATTATTATTATTATTATTATTAGGAAACAACGTATTATTATTATTATCTTAATTAAGCATCATTTATATATTTTTTAATATTGAACTTCTTGGTTTTTATGATTTTGTGTTGATTTTAAGAAATTATGCGTGTGTTGATGTTATGATGTACATATATCATAATGAATAGGAAAATTAGTCTATACTCGCATGTGTAGAAAGTTAAGAGAATAAATCAAAGATTATTATTATATTTATATGATACATGCGTATAGTTATGAGTCTTTCATTGTTCTTATTGGATAACAAATTGTTTCGATTCAATTAGATATTTTGAGTTTGAAAGTGAATAATTGAATATAGCTTAATGACGCTTAACGCAATGGACCATCAATTTATATTGGATAACAAATTGTTCTTATGAATGTACCATCAATTAGTGACTTATATACTCAAAATGCAATACATATATCTGCACAGTATACTGATCTAGTTTAGCCTAATGATTAACCAACTACACTGATTTTTGTCACATTATACTCGTATTATATTAGCTTGTGTTTATCGACTTTAATCATCATCATCATCATCACTAAATTATGATCATTTACCATTATAAATCATCACCACCTTGATCATTTATTAGTTTATACTCACATGTGTAGAAAGTTAAGAGAATACATCAAAGATTATTATTATATTTATATAATATAAGTGTACGTATAGTTATAAGTCTTTCATTGTTCTTATTGGATAACAAATTGTTTCGATTCAAGTAGATGTTTTGAGTTTGAAAGTGAATATAGCTTAATGACGATTAATCGGAATGGAGTATTGTTATTCTTAACAAACTTATCGACTTATATTGACACGTATTAATCTAATTTAATAACATGTTTACAGTTTTGAAATTGATTTAACTTAAATACTATTAACTTGAATGCAGGATTGATACTTTGTATGATTCTATCAACTTATTATAAGTCACTGATTGATGGTACATTCATATATCTCATCCCATGACAACTTGCATCAATTGAATTAGATGTTTTAGTTATGAAATGAATTTAACTTAAAGACTATTAAACTCAAATAAATGATTGTTATCTTGAATTAGTTTATCGACTTACATTGGCCTGTTCATTAATCTCATCCGACAACAACTTATTCTAATTCAATTAGATATTTTTAGTTTCAAAATTAGTTGAAATTAAACATGACTAAGTTAAATATAATATAGTTATGTTGAATCAACTTAATGACTTATATTTATACATCCATCTAATCCAATAACTACATATTAGTTCAATCATATGTTTTATGTTTCAAAATGCATTTCACATAAAGACGACTAACTCAAATATCGTATTGTTATTTTGAATTAGCTTAGCAGCTACCATTGGCACATTCATTATGTACAATAATAAATACTTGGATTATTTAAGTAGATGTTTTTTGTTTCAAATTCCATTATACACTGGAAGACGATTAGCCTAATGATTAACCACTTATATTAACTGATTTATAAACTAATGCATCATTTTCAATCATCATCTTCATCTTTGACCACAACCAATCACCAATTCATCATTGATAGTTACACATTGGAAAACAATAGAATAATGAAGAATTTGAAATTGAATTTTTCAATATCAGCCAAATGTTGAACCTTTAATAAAGTAATTTTACAGAAAATATAGCAACTTCAAAATGCGCTTTTGTAGACAAATATAGATACGTCTCTTGGTGCTATCGTTGTTTTCAATAAGTTTAACCGATGTGACAAAAGTTCAACTGAGTTGAAATTCCCTGCAATGAATAACGGCTTGACCCGAAGCGAGACCCGAAGGGAAAAGTTGTACATGGCATAACCGATATCAAATTTCACCCGAGCCGATGCGGGTTTACCTAAGAAACTGAAATTAACTGAATCCGAACTGAAAATAACTGTTTAACTGATAGTAATAGGTAAAAAGTCAACTGTTTAAACCAAAACTGTACGGGTCAAACCAAAAGACAACTGTAAACTGAACTGAACTTAACTGAAAATTGAATTAACTGTATGGATTGAAACTGAAACCGAAAAAGTTTAAACTGAATCAATTAATCTCGAAAAGATGAACTGAATTAACTGAACTGAAGTCAACTGAACTGTTTGGTTTGAACTAGAACTGAACTGGTTAACTGAATTGACACCTCTATTACACACCACTCCTCAAATATATGGCATATGCAAATCCAAAGTGGCGACCAAATGCCCCAACAACATAGTAAGTGCATCGGCAAAAAGTCGTAAAAATCTAAAACAATGCAAGGTTGAGGCCAACTCGTTGCATACATCCAAAGAAATTATGATAACTGATATGGTCTAGATTTATGAATCTACTAATGGTTCCAATTATGGGTGACCTGAATTTACTGGAATCAATGTCACTTGGCAAGGTTTCATTTGAAGAATTGTTGGGTCACTGCAATCAACTTTACAAACTCAGTCATTCTCATCTTCTCCACCTAATTCATCCCATCTTCGGTCATTGGCTTACATTTCCCCAAGTAATTTTACAAAAAAAAAATATATCCTTTTGTTTTTGGCAATATCATGTAAATTTGGATTACCAAGTTTTTTGGGGATCTTTTTTAGATATGTTTGTCATATTTATGGAGATAAGTTGAATTAGTTAGAAAATTGGTTCAATTTGAGCATTTTGGGAGGTGGGTTCCGAGTGGGGTTGTCGGTGAAAATTGATGGCGGGGAGGTTGGGTAGGAGATTAGGGAGGTGAGTTTCGGGTGATTTTGATAGTGGGTTGGGTTTTTCAGATGGGTGGGTGTTGGACCTTAGTGTACATATTTGGGCCTTGTGTATTGTTTGGGTCCGGTTCTTTTATTCTTTGTATATGTTTGTGGGTTGTAGCCTTGTTGTACATGAGTATAAATACTCCTACTAATTAATGACCAAGTCAAGGAATCACTTTAACCTATATTTCCTGTTATGGTATCAGAGCAAATCGCTTAGCAAGCTGCTCATATCATCGTCTTCTTCACCATCGTCATCTTCACCTGAATTCACGAGCAAGCACCAGCGTGCGTTTGTGTTCGCGATTCTCAATGACGAACGAAGAGAAAATTGATGTGACATCTCCTTATTATCTCGGGTCCGGTGACCAGCCCGGTAACTTGATTACCCATGTGACTCTTTCCGGCGACAACTACGTCGCTTGGGTGCGCGAAGGAAATTCGTGTTTGTAGATGGAACTATCTATAAACCATCTGAAAATCGGAAAGCTCTTAACTGGGAGACTGTGAACTCCATGATTGTGTCTTGGATCCTTCGAAGTATGGATCAAAAACTCGCGGGTTCGATTCCCTATTTTACCGAAGCAAAACCCTTGTGGGATTATCTTGAAAAACGCTTCTGTGTGGCCAATGGACCACGTTTACAGCAGCTGCGAAGTGATATTATTGATTGTAAACAGTTGAAATCAATGAGCATTGATGATTATTTTAACAAATTAATGGCTTTGTATGATGAATTGAGCCGCCTTAAGCCCTTACATGCTTGTTCTTGCGGTTTATGCACTTGCAACGTTGCTGGGAAGTTTGCCGTGGATAGGGACGAGGAGAAACTTCACCAGTTCCTTATTGGAATCGATGATGACCTGTACTCTCCAGTTCGCTCCAACTTACTGTCCCAGACTCCACCTGCTGACCTCGATCGCGCTTATCAAGCGCTCCTTCAAGAAAAAATCACGCTCCATCATGCGCGTAGCAAAGTCATTCAAGAGGACACTCAAGCTTTTCATCTCCATTCGGGTCGCGGGCATGGTGGTTCCGATAAATCTGGGCTCTTTTGTAATTATTGTAATAAACAAGGCCATGAACGCAACATGTGTTATAAACTCCATGGGTATCCCGAGGGTCGGGGGCCTCGTGGCCGCGGCCGTGGTACTGCTGCTTCATTATCGTCCACTGTCAGTGCCTCCCTTTCTACTGGACCTGCTGGCCGAGGGCATGAATCCTCTTCGCGTGCCAATGCCATCACCGACGTGGTTCCTCTTGGTGGTCGGGGAACTCCCTTGGATGAATTGAGTCATGAGCAGGTGCAGACACTTTTGAATATGATTAATGCTGAACATTCCGTCCCTGCAATAGAATGTATGTCTGGTACGTCTCCCTCCTTGGAATGGATCATCGACACCGAGGCGTCTCATCACGTCACCGGGAGTAACAGTTCCTTGACTCATACTCGTCCCTTGGATAATTGGCCTGTTGGTTTGCCGGATGGACAACGTGTTGTGGCCATTATGGTTGGCCGTGTTCATCTTTCTCCTGGACTTATTCTTGATAATGTTCTATTTGTGCCAGAATTAACGTGCAATTTGATTTATGTGTCTCAATTGATTGACGATAATAATTGTACCGTTCGATTCACTAACTCTTTATGTGCAATTCAGGGCCAACTCTCGGGGAGCCTGATTGGAGCCGGTGAACGACGGGACGGACTCTATTTCTTCCGACGTCTTCCTACTGTTCAAGCTGTCACTGTGCCCGGATTCACTGACTTTGAGCTGTGGCATCGCCGTTTGGGTCATCCTTCGGATCGTGTTCTCAAGTTAGTTCCTGCTATTAGTTCTAGTAGTGCTCCTAAATGTTTAAATAAGGCTTGTGTTGCTTGTCCACTTGCCAAGAAAAAACGTGATCCTTTTCCTGTTAGTGACAATAAAGCTAGTCGTGTTTTTGAACTTATTCACTGTGATTTGTGGGGGCCTCGTAGTACGCCTTCTACATGTGATGCGGTGTATTTTTTGACTTTAGTAGACGATTTTTCTAGAGCTGTTTGGGTCTATTTGTTGCGCAATAAAAGTGAAGTGCATAAAGTTTTTTGTTCCTTTCTCTCTATGGTTGAACGTCAATTTGAAACTACTATCAAAATTGTTCGTAGTGACAATGGTACGGAATTCACATGTATGCATGACTACTTCACTACCCATGGTATGCTTTTTCAAACATCATGTGTTGGCACCCCTCAACAAAATGGGCGTGTCGAACGCAAACATCAACACATCCTTAATGTTGCTCGTGCTCTCATGTTTCAAGCGCACCTACCACTTCGTTTTTGGGGCGAGTGTGTGCTTGGTGCTGTTTACCTTATAAATCGCACTCCTTCCGGTATTCTTCATGAGAAATCTCCTATTGAAGTTCTTATGGGTTCTCCACCTAATTTTGATGCTATGAGGGTCTTTGGATGTTTATGTTTTGCGCACAATCAAAAATCCAAGGGTAACAAGTTTGCTCCTCGAGGTTGAAAGTGTTTGTTTGTGGTTTACCCTCATGGGAAAAAGGGTTGGCGACTTTTTGATCTAGAGACGGAACAATTCTTTGTCTCTCGTGATGTGATTTTTTATGAACATGAATTTCCCTTTGCCACTAGCCCCATTGATGACATTGTCGACCCATTTGCGGATTTTGTTGGGTTAGGCGCTGATGACTCCACCCCTTTCTTAGCTGATGATTTGTCTCTTGGGCCTGATGAGCTCTTCCCTCCTCCTGGGTCTGCTGTCTCCACTCCTTCTTCTGGTCCCGCTGATGCTTCTGGTCCCACTGCTGCTACTGGGCCTCTTGATGCTTCTGGGCCGGTTGACGCTCCTGGGCCCCTTGCTGGTGAAGCTGACTTACTTGCTTCTTCCAGCGCCCCTCTTCCTGGGCCTGCTTCGTCTAGTGGGCCTGTTTCGCTACCTGGGGCTGCTTATAGCTCTTTGTCCACACCGAGTTCTATTGTCGATCCTGCTCCATCTCCTTTGGGCCGTGGGCACCGTGCGAAACGCTCCTCTGTCTTGCTTCGAGATTTTGTCACCCACAACGTCCAATCTTTGAGTCCCGTCCCCAGTTCACTTCCTCCGTCTTGCTCCTCAGGTACGCCCTACCCTTTAGCACATTATGTGAATTGTAATAAGTTTTCTGCTCCACATCGTCTTTTCATTGCAGCGGTTCTTAGTGGGGTTGAACCCCGATCTTTTCGCGAAGCTATGCGCGATGATGGTTGGCGTACCGCCATGCAGTCTGAAATTCGTGCATTAGAGGATAATGGCACGTGGGTCATGTCGGATCTTCCTCCCGAGAAACAAGCTCTTGGTTGCAAATGGGTCTATAAGATTAAGTATCGTTCTGATGGTACTGTTGAGCGTTTGAAAGCTCGCCTGGTTACCCTTGGCAATCATCAGGTTGCTGGTATTGATTATAATGAGACCTTTGCTCCCGTGGCCAAAATGGTCACTGTTCGTGCTTTTCTCATTTTGTTGCTTCGCGAAAAATTGGGAGTTGCATCGGATGGATGTTCACAATGCTTTTCGCATGGCGATTTGGATGAAGAGGTCTACATGAAATTGCCTCCCGGTTTCACTCCGCATTTGCCCCGGCCGGGGTTTGCGTCCGAAGAAGTCTCTCTATGGTCTTCGACAAGCTCCGCGCTATTGGTTTGCTAAGCTGGATACTTCTCTTCGTACTTATGGCTTCGTTCAGTCTTACTCCGACTATTCTCTCTTCACTTTTCAGAAAGGTGATGTGCATCTCAATGTTTTGGTTTATGTGGATGATTTGATCATCTCCGGTAACGACTCTTCCGCTCTCTTATCCTTCAAACAATATTTGGGTGATTGCTTTCACATGCAAGATTTGGGTGTTTTGAAATATTTCCTTAGCATTGAGGTTGCTCGCAGCTCGGACGGCCTCTTTCTTTGTCAACGGAAATACTCTCTTGATATTGTGGAGGAGACTGGCCTGCTTGGTGCCAAGCCCTCTTCCTTTCCTATGGAACCGAACCACGCCTTAGCTCTTGCTACTGGCCCGCTTCTGGCTGATCCTGAGCCTTATCGCCGTCTCGTGGGCCGACTCATCTATTTATCTTTCACACGTCCTGATCTTGCCTACTCCGTCCATGTTTTGGCTCAGTTCATGAACTCCCCTCGTCAGGATCATTGGGACGCGGCCCTCCGTGTTGTCCGCTACCTCAAAGGTAGTCCTGGTCAAGGCATTCTCCTTGACTCCTCTTGTGATTTGCAGCTCTCGGGTTGGTGTGATTCTGACTGGGCCAGTTGCCCCCTCACTCGTCGTTCCTTGACCGGCTGGTTGGTTTTCTTGGGCTCTTCTCCTATCTCTTGGAAGACTAGGAAGCAACACACTGTCTCTCGTTCTTCTACTGAGGCCGAATATCGCTCTATGGCCGCTGTCACGTCTGAGTTAAAATGGCTCAAAGCTCTTCTTCTTAGTCTTGGTATTGCTCATCCTCGAGCTATGAGTCTTTATTGTGACAGCAAGTCCGCTTTACATATTGCTCAGAATCCTGTCTTCCTTGAGCGTACGAAGCACATTGAGGTTGATTGTCATTATGTGCGTGATGCGATTCAAGAAGGTCTTATTGTCCCCAGTCATGTCTCTACTCATGATCAGCTTGCCGACATTTTCACCAAAGCCTTAGGCAGGCGTCAATTTTTGTACTTACTACGCAAGTTGGGCGTTTGTGATCCGCACGCTCCAACTTGAGGGGGGGTGTTGGACCTTAGTGTACATATTTGGGCCTTGTGTATTGTTTGGGTCCGGTTCTTTTATTCTTTGTATATGTTTGTGGGTTGTAGCCTTGCTGTACATGAGTATAAATACTCCTACTAATTAATGACCAAGTCAAGGAAATCACTTTAACCTATATTTCCTGTTAGGGGTTCTGGCAGCAGGATGGTGGTACTTTCGGAGCTACAGGGTGGTTTTGGGATGGTTAGAATGGTGGGATCAATGGTGGGGGTGGTTTTACTTAATGAAGCAGGTCATTAACGTGCTAGGACCATGAGCATTAGTTGGGACCAGTGAGAAATAATCAAAAGTTGGAACTGAAAATGGTGGAACGCCTATAATTGGGATAGTTCCTATCAAGTTTTCCTTTGCAGTTTGCACTATATAATTACACCTACAGGCTACAGCTTAGTAGCTTACAAGCTTAGTAACCGGTACTGCACTAATGATGAACGAGTGCTCTGAAAAGGTCAAGAAACTTGTTATATTTTTTATATGCATTGTGCAGCATGTTGCTTAGTTGCCATTGCAATTATATAATTAGACAGATTAGATGTCCTGCAATCCACCACTCTATTAGTTCGTCGTGCTTACATGACCTTCAAGTAGATGACACTAGCAATCTGCAATTACCAGAGTTATATAAGAAAACCTTCATGTCAACAATGTCTTCATCTTGTAGTTTATTGCTTAGAACTTAAGCGATCATCCTTTTGTTTATCTTTCTCGAGAATGTTACTGAATTTTCCTACTTATGGCAGAAGTCATGCCCTCTTAGGGCCAGTTTGGCTAGTTCTTTTAAGCTTTTTTATCCTCTGTTGGAGTAATTTGGTTATTTGTGACCCTCCAGAAGAACCCATCAAATGCTCTTCTGGAAACTCTGATTGCACCATCACCAATGGCTATGGGTCGTTTTCAGATCGCAGCATTTGCCGGGCAGCTAACGCTGTGTACCCGGAAAATGAGGATCAACTCATTTCATACGTCAGAGATGCAACGATGAACAAGAGGAAAATCAAGGTATTTTCGAGCGTTTACTGCGAGACATAAAATTACTTCAGACGAAGATAAATACAAAAAATTAAATTACTCTATCTGTTATTTTATGTGTTTTCCTTTGACTTATTGCACTTTTCACATATTTCACTTTGATCATGTTTTTTTAATAGTATATGTAAAAAAATGTGATTAGTTTAAAGTTGTATATGTACCCTTTAAGATTATTTGTCTCATCGTATATAAAAAATATCAAATTGTCATAATTTATAGGAAATATAAGATATAAAGTATCAACATTATACATTAACAAACGTGAAAAGTCGAACCGGATTGATTTCGCTTTTATAGTTACTGATGTCATGGCAAAATCGCTTCTAAGATACTTCCTCCGTTCCATAATAAGTGAAACATAGGGATTGGGCACAAGATTTAATAAACATCACTTTCAAAAGCCAAAAAGTCATAAAATACCCTTTTCATTATCAAAAGGAGGAGAGAGAAAAGCAAACCACACATGTTTGTGGTGGGTACTCTTGTCATTTTGTCACTTTCTTTTTTCCATTTAAGGTATGTTTCACTTATTTTGAAACGTTCTAAAATAGTAAGTGTTTCACTTATTATGGAACGGAGGAAGTACTCTTTTTTTTTAATTGGAGAGATTAATGGGTATTATTGTATATTTGTATATATGGGTTTTTACACAGTTAGCAAATGGAGAGATTAAAGGGTATTATTGTATACTTGTATGGGTTTTTACACAGTTAGCAAAACCTTTCTTTAGTCACTTCTATAGATCAAGGTTGTACTTTTCACTTTTACACTGTTAGACTAGTAATTAGAAAACATAAGTTAGAAAGTGAATTATTTAATTAGTACAAAAGTAAATAGCCCTAGCTGAATTCGTGGAGCCAGCCGAACATGTAGAAAAACTATTATGGATAACTTCCCTTTGATATAATTTAACATACCATGCCTACATTATGTGCAGTACAAAGGCAAACAATTTCTTCTAATTTAGGTTTACAATACATATATAATTAGTTTTAGTCTATAGAATAATGGGAGTTTGAACTCAAGTTATAAGTTGATTCCCTATGTGACACTATTTGAAATCCTGAAACTTTTTTTTTGTTTATAAGCACGGCTAGAAGATATGAAGAATAAATATATTTATGTACTATTGTTATAATCCTATAACTTTTATTGGGGCTAAGTCCCTCTTTTACACCAAAAAATATATATTCTACTATAACAACATTTTTTTTAGAAGGTTGCCTGAGTATGTTACATGGATAATAATTATAAGCATGATTCGAACTATCTTCTAAAAGTCTAAATATAATAATTTGAAATTTGAATTATGCAACAACATTTTTTTTAAAAAGGTTGCCTGAGTACTTGTCTTGTTCCCTCTTTCCATTTTGATATTTTATTTCTTTATTGCCTGAGTATGTCATGAAAAGTCTTTTTCTGTATTTCTTATTAGGTAAATTATTTTTTCCCCTCTCTATATATATATCTAACCTTCTCCTACTTATTGAACTCACTTTCCAATTGTCTCGCAAGTCATGACAACCACCTGCTTTCCCTTGTTTTTTTTTCCTGAAAAATTGCCAATTTTACATTTTCAGTAGTCACTTGCCACTTGGTGACTCACAACCTTTTCCAAAAAATAAAAAAAGTTATAAAGTACTTTGCTACCCTTTTTCAAATTTTTGATGGAACTTCTTTGCCCAAAATGACATCATAATGTATATTTACTCCGTTTCAAGATAGTTGACACGTTTAGATTTTTGCATTATTCACACTTACTGATAATGTATTGTGATCTCTAACATAAAGAAAACTATGGTCATGTGCGATCTATTTTAATTTCGATTTGACATATACTTTTAAAATATCAAATTTTCGTAGATTTTTCTTATACGGAATATCATATATTATTGGTTATGCATATCAATAAAAGTGTGCCAAGTATGTTAATATAGAGGAAGTATATATAGAAATTGTAAAGTCACATGCCATATATCCATTAAAATGGGAAGCAAGAGGAAATGATTCGGTAGGGTTAAGGGATTAGTATAGAAAAAATAGGTTGGTCCTATTTACTGAGAAAGGGAGGGAAAGAAAAGTCAATGTCGGAAAATTGACTTTTTGGTCGAAAAATATTGAGGTGGTCTTAAGTAACAAATACAAGTATTAGAATAGGTAATTTTCAAGAAAAAAGTTTTTATTAGGTCTTTCCCAACAAAATGGCTATTCTAATTGGTCTTTCCCAACAAAAAGTTCAAAAACAGATTCAATTAACAATTTCAGAGATTAGTACCACAATTATATTGAAACGCATAGGAAGAGAGAGAGAGGAAGCATATTGAGGGAGTTTTAATTTGTTTGAGTACTAGAGTTCGTGAGAACTTTTGATTAGTTTGGAATTTTGGGCAACAAAAATTCACACTTCGTGGCCCTATCGAGCATCGACTTTCATATTTCGTGGCCCAAAATCATGGAAGATGGGCTACTTAAATATAACTAGTTGCCTTTAAGTAAAGTTCGTTGCATACACCTTTATGGGCTGCGGAACAAATTTTTGTGCCTAAACATGATTATCAGTGGTTGACTTAGCATGCGAAACTATAAATTAACTTATAATGTGCAGGTAGCAACAAGACATGGTCACAGCATCCCCAAATTAGTATGCCCTGATGGAAATGACGGGTTGTTAATAAGCACAAAGAATCTCAATAAGATCATCAATGTCAACATGACGGAGGAAACAATGACGGTGGAAAGTGGGATGACGCTTCAACAACTAATCGATGAGGCTGCGAAAGTGAACCTAGCACTGACCAATTCTCCTTACTGGGTAGGGGTAACAGTTGGTGGAATGCTAGGCACAGGTGCTCATGGAAGCTCACTTTGGGGTCGTGGGAGCGCGGTTCATGACTTTGTCGTTGGCCTTAAGATTGTTAGTCCAGGCAATCCAGAAGATGATTATGTTAAAGTTCGTACGCTTACTGTGGGAGATGAAGATCTTGATGCAGCCAAGGTCTCGCTTGGCGTTCTTGGAGTCATTTCACAGGTATGCAATGACTACTAAGTAAGATTATATATGGTGTTTTAGAGAGCTCTTTGGTTTCTAAAAGTAGAAGGATATATATACTACCGGACAACGTTTACTCTTTTTTTTTTTGAATGGGAATGGGGAAATTATCATTAATAAAACGCCATACGGCATCTACAATCATAATAACCCTTACATAAAAGATAATCTAAAATATCAATCTGAAAGTTGTCATCCACGCTACTAATGTAGACGCTTCGGGACCGCTGTCGTGATATGGTAACATTCCAACCATAATCGAATTTAGATGACTCAACATCGTTAAAGCCTGATGTAATAGTAACCTAAAATCTGACCTTCATCTCGATATTCTTGATTTTCAGCCGGAAAGTATGATTTCCCAAATCTGTAAAACGATGCTTCACCAGTTCTACAAATCTGCAAGACAAAACTTCCAAATCTATTTCCTTGGATTCACACACAAAAAATAAACAAAAAAACAGGACTAATTGACCCACCACAAAGGGGGTGACTCCAAATTCCATGAAGGGAACAAAAGCCATCACACAGATGGGACTTATTGAAACTATAAACCTAGTGAAATAAAAAACAAAGAAAGAAAAATAAAGGGAAGGGGAAGAGGGCTCGACGGCCACCAGCTGCCGAGCCCCCCCACCGCTTGGGGTTTTCGGTGGAGCTGGGTTTCTTTGAAGAAGGGTTTTGAGAGAGAGAGAGAGAAAAGAAAGAAAAGCGGCTACTTCCTCCGTTTTAGGGATTATCGACAACGTTTACTCTTTTAGTAGAGAAGTACTTTATGATAAACTTATAAGAAAAGTGAAACAAGAGATAATTGGAAACGAAAGTATAGCTTGAATAAAACCATTCAAATGACAAAAAGGCCTAGTGCCTTTTAAATAGCTTACAATGAAACTAAATCTCCTAAAACCAAGCAACTATCTAACAACTTGAACGTGGAGTGCTTATGCTAGATTAGTGCCCCCACTTCTTTAGCTACCAACTCACATGAGTAAATAACGACTAATTGACTAAGTAAAACAAACTGGTTTTCTAGAACCCACTACTTAGCACTAATTACATAGAAATATGCATAAACATAGAATAATATTTTTGGAGCATAATCCAACACACACCCTTGCTCCAAAATTTGTAGGAGCCAACATTAAACATTATGTAACAATCTTGCTTGATGGTAATTCTTCCCACATGATGGACCTTCAATTTTTTTTTTAAATCTTCATGGAGCACTTCTCTCCATAAACATGGAAGCACTTCTCTTCCTAATGTAATGCACTTCTCTTCCTAATGTAATGCACTTCTCATTACCATCTTCAAATTTGTTGATGCACTTCTCATCAACCTTCAATGAATGGAGCACTTCTCTCCATAAACTCTCTTCGACGTAGTCTTGCAAATTTGACCACATCCATTACTAAAATTTCGGAAATCGTGTCTGCGTTGACTAAGACTTCCACCATTATCAGATTGTTACTTATCTGACTTCCACATTCGTAAAGATTACTTGATCTTTACCTCAAACAATTTTCGCCCTCTTTTCCACAAGATTAAAATCCATGTTCATGGGCTAAAAGGGAACCCATCAACACTTCGCACCCATACTAAAAAAAAATTGCTCACAAACAATGAAACTAAGCTGCGTTGCTTGTTTCTTTTTACTCAATTTTTTTTTTGAATACTCTCTTGCTCTCTTTATCTCTCCCTTTCTCTCTCTCTCTTTTTTTTTCATCTCTTTCCCTTTCCCGGATCTAACCTGGAGCTCTTGATACCATGATGAACTTATAAGAGAAAAGAAAACTTATGCATTTTATCATACTACTTGATTGAAAATAAAAGGAGGCCTTTAAATAGGCAAATACACCACTAACAACATCAAAAT
Source organism: Beta corolliflora (assembly GCA_947648045.1). Classification (NCBI taxonomy): domain Eukaryota; kingdom Viridiplantae; phylum Streptophyta; class Magnoliopsida; order Caryophyllales; family Amaranthaceae; genus Beta; species Beta corolliflora. The sequence goes on from CANSZD010003716.1 coordinate 935,999, forward strand.
AGAAAGTGATCCCACGATATACTCCATAACTCCAACAATATCAAAAACTAACCAACTAATCTTACTACTAGCTAGTCTACTACTATCATTTAGGAACTATAACAATTCAACACATGTTTATTTGACTAATTTTCTAATTGGCCCTAAAACTTGGAACAACTAACCAACTCAACTTGGAAGCAATATTCCAACACTTTATTCGTTTCTATTTAGTTGTTCCCTTTTTTACTTTCGCACTATTCATAATCCACTTTGACTCCTTTCTTTTTATAATATATAGAATTAATACAAACCAATAGTATCGTGTAGGATATTGGATTTTTCTCAATGTTTATTATCATTTAATATGATTTTTATGATATTAACAGTCAAATTATACATCAATAAATGTGAAAGTCAAAATAAACAACTACATAAAGACAGTGAAAATACATGTTCTATTACCGGTCATTACAACTCATTTATGTGCTTTCAGTTCCAATTGGTAACGCGCAGGTTCTATATTAATCAACATATTTTTTGGGTAATTGTAACAACCTATCATGTTTTTTTATTTGTTTAATCTTGAAGGTAACATTTAAATTAGAACCACTCTTCAAGCGAAGCATAACTTATATCACGAGGAATGATGATGACCTAGAGGTTCAAGCCCTGACATTTGGTCTCCAACATGAGTTTGCAGATATAACGTGGTTACCAAGCCGATTCGAAGCAATATATCGAGTAGATGATCGGGTACCCACTACAACAAATGGTGATAGCGTCTATGATTATGCTCTTTATCGTTCTGCATCAAAAGATTCTTTCGAATCTGTTAGGAAAATAGGTAAAGTCTTCGTTGTTTGACATCCATATATATTTTATAATATATCGTATTGAAATCTATCATCGAAATTATATTAAGAAATTTGTAATAATTAACATATTTTCAACAACTTCCATCTTTTGTCCTTGTGTGTTGTAATGGTTTATCGTAAATACTCTCTCTGTTTCTTTTCAAGTGCAGCATTTTAGCTTTTGCATTATTCACATACCTCACTTTGACCATATATTTTTACTAATTATTATATACAAACAAAAATGATCATAATATTATTGTATTTGTTTCAATGAATATCTTTATAATATTAATTTTTTATATCTTTTACAAATACATAATTAGAGATATTAATGATCAAAGTTGTATGTTGACAAGCGTGAAAGTCAAACTGTTGCACTCATTTAGAAAAAGAGGAAGTAATTTTTATCATTTTAGTTTGTTGCATTTTACTTTTAAAAAAGTTAGGTATTTTGCATTTTTTTGATAGGTTTTACCCTAGTGATGTAGACAAGATTCGAACCGAGGTCTTGGGTACCACCATTACAAGACCACAAGACTTTAGCAACAAATTAAATCAGATGACATATATTATTCATGTTGTAGATTTCTTTTATAATTAGTAACAACAAGGTTTTCTCAATTGGGTTTGGGAATTGGCATGAGGTGTTTAGTGCAACTGAACTAGAGTTTGGCCGGGTTGTATGAATCTTTTATTATTTTTTTTCTTTTCCTTATATCTAGTTGAAGTATTAGTCTAGTTCTTTTTTATTTTTCCCTTACACTTCATTCGTAAAGATGATTTAGTTTAGTGCTTTTTATTTGTGAGATCTGCTTTATTTACTTTCTTTTTTTTTATCAAAAACTCGGGAAACAAAAATAGCAATTATATAGGTGCATGGTAGGGAAGTACACTTATTACTCGTTGTTTTTACCCCACTCAGATGATTTTGAAGAATCAAATGGTTGTGATACATTAAAATGCATCAGTACAAAACCAATCACGACGGGTTACAACCAAATGGCATTTGGACTAACGAATGATGGTAATGCACTGTATTTCTCTCTGTTTTTGGCTCTTTTATCCCTAGTAGTATGTAATATTGATTGTTATAAGTTTATAACCTCTCTTTACATAGATCCACGTTTACCCAAATTATTCCTTAACTTGTATAATATTGATTTTTACTTCTCTGAAAAAATTTACGAGACACACGCACGCAAACATGTGAAATGTAGTATGATTTTAAATAAAAACGAACATTAAACGTTCCAACCACTCAATTATGTAAATAAGGATATTAGTGTAATATGTGAATTGACTAATATGCTTACCTGCAGGTCTCCTATTCACTGGCTACCCGGTTATTGGATATCAAAACAAAATGCAGTGTTCAGGATCGTGCCTTGATAATGCTATAGGTTATTGTGGATGGGATCCAAGAATAAAAGGTTTATTCATTTATAACGATGCTTTGAGTTTGCCTATGAATAAAGTGAAGAATTTCATTCAAGACATCAAAAAACTGATTAGTATAGAGCCTACATCTTTATGTGGTGTAGATCCATATTTTGGTATCCTAATGAGGTATGTCAAAGCCTCATCTGCTTATCTTGGAAAAGACGAGGATGGAATACAATTTGATATAATCCATTACAGAGCGAGAGAAGTCTTGGGTCATAGACTCTATTCTGATATATTCGATGAGATCGAGCAGATGATGGTCTTCAAGTATGGTGGGATGCCCCATTGGGGAAAAAATCGCAATATAGCATTTGAAGGTGTGATTAACAAGTATAGGGATGGAGGAAAATTTTTAAGGGTTAGGGAACGTTACGATCCTTTAGAATTGTTTTCATCTGACTGGACTAAGTATATCTTAGGGTTGAAAAATGAGTTAAGCAATGTTCCCGAGCAAGTAGGATGTGCCCGTGACGGCTTGTGCATATGTTCCAATAATAACGATTGCGGCCCTGGGTATACATGTGAGAATGGTCGAGTCTATATAGAAGCTAAAGTTTGCAGGAGAAACAAAAATAAACTCATTTCAAACAATTGTGTGACTAATATCTTCGATGGCATATAAAAATCACAGACTACGAACTACCAACTTTGGTTTTAGCTCAATACTCAATAGTTTATTTTGTAAAATCAAAAGGTTATGGCTTCCTATAGTATTCTCATCTATCAAAACTATTTACAATTATATCTTTGTTATGAAATATTGTATTTGATGTCTATAAAATACCTTTTAGAATATTTATTTTAGTTAGGAGACGTTGTTGAATATCCTTTTGATATGTTAATATATTGGAAGTTTCATTTTTCTTGCATGAGGTCGATATGTGTTAAGTTTCATTTTTCTTGCATGAGGTCAATATGTGTTTGGGCCCATTTCATGGACCGGCCCATCTATGGTGAAGTTACTAAAACACCCCTACCTCTAGGGAAGAGTATTCACCATCCGGTGGGTTATGACTCAAATACCCTCATTTATTGGAAGTCTCAAACTCTCAACCACTATAAATAGGGGTTGTCTCATCAGTCAAAAGGTCTTCAATTCTCACCTACAAAAATCAGAGCATCTTTCTCGACATATACTCACTTTCTCTCTCTACCTCAATCACATCTGACTTGAGCGTCGGAGGGAATTTCCTGGGTTCACCCCTGGTTAGTTTTTCATTGTATTTTGCAGGATTGTCGGAGACCTCTTTCTCGGCACTTCAGACCTTCTCGGGATTTCAAGACTCTCAACACTACACTCACCTTTGACAGTTTCTTGGCAGAAACAATATGTGAAGTAATATCAAGTTTACAAGTAGTTAGAAACCAAAACTCAAGTTATAACTAATATGTGATGGGAAAAATAGTCAAAATCAAGTTACAGCTATGATAAATTTCAAGTTCTAAGTGATAAAATTATGATTTTAAGAATTTGTTCATTTTTTTTAACATCAAACAAGAAATACTGCTTTAAACATGTGTATCAATGATTTATCATCTCATATGCTTATTCCATGATGGATCAAGACATTGGATCGTAGAACCGAACGCGCTAAAATCTTAGCACTCTATATTTCGATCCAAGTAGGATAGTAAGATCTAGCTTACAAGCATTAAGCTCCTAATAAAACTTCATGTCCAAAACATAATCTTGGATTGAAGAATCATAAAATTCGTAATATGGATTTTAAAAACCATGGGTACAATCACTCCCTCCAAATTTTATGTAGCTATACCACTTTGACTTTTTACTATCCACAATTCCACATAACCCAATATACCTTAATTTTCTAATACCTATATTTAAAAATAAATAGTATCATATAAGATGTTGGATTTGTCAGAAGAAAAATACTCCTACTTAAAACACCCTTTAAGATATACAATCCAATATAAAATCGAGAATATAAAATATTAAAAATACAACCTTTTACGACCATATCACCTCCTCTTATTATACATGCATCCGTATGATATGTATTGTGAATTTTATTTCGAATCATATTTCGAGTACTCTCGAGTAATATAAAATTCATAATATTCTGAATTATGTAGTAAAAGTTAAATTTCATTTACATAACATAATATCATTAGATTGTTATTCAAAACCAATCTCTAATTGTCACTTATCTAAAACTTTAATTTATATATGCATTTTTCTTATAGCTAGTTTCTTAGAATCTATATGTAGTATCAGAACTCGTGGAAAAGCATTGTAGCCCATCACGTGTCGCTCCCTTTCAACCATTGACAAGGCGTTGTGTCGTAAGTTTTATATGATATCTCGAACCTATGACTACTTATCTTTTAAATCATTATCTAACCACCAAGCCGCAACTTCTATTGTGACAAAATATCAACGTCAATTAGTATATGGCTTTTGCCTCTTTGGAATTATTAAACGAATAATAAGATCAAAGACTACAGATGTCATTTGTTATATAAATAAAAGCTACACCTAGCGCCACACAAAAATGTGCATGAGTAAGCATTTTAGCCATCACGTGTCGCCCCTTTTCAACCGCTTACAAGGCTCCATGTCAGTTGTAAGTTCGTACATTTTATTCCTTAAGACCTTCTTGTCCATGTTAACCACAATATAAAAAAAAAACAGTTTTTTCACCATATACCCCTAATAATTTTTTTTTGCACCGTATACCCTCGCAAGTTTCTAAATTCACCATATACCCTCCAATTTTCAAAAAATACATCAAACTACCCTTTTGACTAACAGTGTTAGACTTCCGTTAGTCATTAACCCCTAATCCCCCTAACCCTAATTAACTACCATAAACCCTAAACTCTAACCCTAACCCTAACCCCTAATCTAATACCCTAACCCTAACCCTAACTCTTACCCCAACCAGCCCTCCCCCCATCCCTTACCTCTTTCCCTTCCCCGGTTCCCCCTATTGCTCCTCCACCACAGCAGCCCCCTCCCTCTCCCCACCACCCCCGAAGCCCCCCTCCCCACCACCCCCAAAGCCCCACTCCCCACCCGGCCCCTCCCTCTCCCCACCCGCCCCGAAGTCCCCCTCCCTACTCCCAACGCAGCCCCGAATCCCCCTCCCCACTCCCCGTAACCCCCCTCCCCTTCCCCTTCCCCTGCTGAATCGCGGCCCCGAACCCTAAAAATGGGTTCAATTCGAAAAATCGGGTTGTTGTGTTTCGAAAAATTCGAAGAGCGTTGTTGAGTTCGAACATCTAGGGTGAAAAACGCCCAAAAAATCGGGGTGGGGGGTGTGGTGCGACAGACGATTGCGGGGAAGGGGAGGGGGAGGAGGTTGCGGGGGTGAGGGACTTTGCGGTGGTGGGGGAGGGGGTGGTGGGGTGGGAGATGCGGGGTGGTGGGGCAATGGGGGAAAGGATGGGGTGGGGGGACGGGTGGTAGTTGGGTGGTTAGGGTTAGGGTATTAGATTAGGGGCTAGGGTTAGAGTTAGGGGTAGATTTAAGTTAGTTAATTAGGGTTAGAGAGGGGATTAGGGGTTAATGACTAATGAAATTTAACTCCGTTAGTCATTAAGGATAAGTGGATACATTTTTTCAAAAGTGGGGGGTATATGGTGAATTTCAAATGTCGAAAGGGTATATGATGCAAAAAAAAATTTGTCAGGGGTATATGGTGAAAAAACCGTAAATTGTATGATGATTCATCTTACATTTTAAAAATTGTTCTCCATCTTCAAATGGATCAATTATATAATTTTGACATAATTAGAAAGGTAATTATGATGTCCTAATTGATTTTAGGCCGTTTCACGTGTCTCACTTTAAATGGCCAAATTCCGATTAACCAAACACAATCTTCGAGTTTGATCTCAAATTGATCATTTTTCTCAAAATGACTTAATAATCTTCAATTAAGATTATTTCTCAAAAAGCTTTCAATTAGGAAGCAAACCTCTTTCCTCAGACCTCTTGAAATTTATAAATGTGATCACTAATTAAGGTGGTTATTTCAATCCTTGATTACAAGCTAATTAGGGCAATTAACTCAAACTCTTCATTTAATCACTAATTAGAGTGATTATCTTAAACCTTAATAATCGTTAATTAGGGCGGTTATTTTTCTTAGTTAATCACTAGTTAGAGTGATTATCTTAAACCTTAATAATCGTTAATTAGGGCGATTATTTTTCTCATTTAATCACTAATTAGAGTGATTATCTTAAACCTTAATAATCGTTAATTAGGGCGATTATTTTTCCTATTTAATCACTAATTAGGGTGATTAGCTTAAACCTTGAATAATCACTAATTAGGGTGATTACTTCTTTCCTTCCTTATTAATCACTAATTAAGGTGGTTATCTTAATCCATCATATTTAATCACTAATTAAGGTGATCATCTTAATCTCATTTCAATCACTAATTGGAGTGATTACCTTATTTTCTAATAGATTCGTTTAATTCTAAAGGTGAGTTGTTCATATTCTATTTCCTTTTCTTCCCCCTAATGGAATTGGCCATTTAGGATGAGACATAAGATCGAACTACGATGGTTTTGATCCATGAGTGGATTTCAATCCCGCAATAATTGGTACGTAGTGCAACTTCAGTGCTCAAACCTACCATGTACAAATGATATATTGGTCCTAAATAAAAATGGTTGATGTGCATATGTGCAAATTATGTTATTTTCTTTCTTTTTAATAGCCATGATTACTTTAAAATGGAAAATAACGCAATTAATAAGAGCCCGTTCTGTAGAACGGAAGAGAAGACGAGTTCCAGATGTTCGCACCTCTTAACCTAAACCCCGAACCCTATCTCATGGTATGAAAGACCAATTTTCAAAAAAGCCTTATCCATATGAAGTCATCATCGTTTTAAATGATATTTGTTGAGATAATTTTAAAATGATTTATGAAATAAATCTGTCCCTATTCAGATATTAATAGGGTGGCGACTTCAAAGTTTTCTAAAACTCATAGTCTAATGAGAGACTTTTGTGGGATTCAGACAGTTAAAAATCGGGTACCACAGTCGTGTCATTTGTTAATTCTAAAAAAAAAATCGTTCAGGGCTTGCAAGCATTCTTGTATCAGATAGATACCCATAACTGGGTTCTGATGTATCGTATTTTTATATAGGTTTTAGGTGCATTTATGTTGCATTTTTGGAACATTTAGGTGCATTGTAGTTCATATTTGCATACTATTACTTAATTTGCGAAATATTACTCTTGTGTGTTTTTGGTATTCTTTGATGAATTTCAGGTATTGAGAACATATTTGGAGTATTGTTGGACAAGCTTGAGTATTTAGGAGCAATTGAGAGCAAGCTACATTAATAAGGATCGTTATGAACATATATGAGTGCAATTTGAATCTAAATTGGAGTTGGAATTCATAATGGCCTGTTTGGATTTGGTCATTTCATTTGTAATTCTGTATTTGGCCAAATAGCCTGTTTGGGAATCCAAACAATTTGGATTTGGATATCGCAGAATTCCAGGAGCAAATAAAAAAGCCCAAAAAGTTGGAATTTCAAATTTATCCTAAAAACCTGTCATTTGGAAATTCAGATTCTCAAGGTTCACCTTTCTCTCTTTATTGCGACAACATTTCAACATTTTCCAAACCCACTCTCTCTCCTCTTTCCTTCATTCTCTCCTCCATTATCATGGCATCCTTGAACCTTCAAACAAGATGAAAATCTTCCACTGATAATTGCTTCATTCTCTTTCAAAATCTGGAATTCAAATTAATAGATTTTGCCAAACACTAGATTTGCAATTAAATTTTGGTATTTCAATTTCAAGATTCGAATTCTAGTATTTGAAATGAAATACTAGTTGCCAAACACTACCTTAAAGAATTGCGGAAATCGAGTCATACTCACTCTTTTATCCATAACTTTTGACTCGTTAGTGATAATTGGATGATTCCACCGGTATTGGAAAGTAGGCTTGAAGAGATTTCCAACGATAGGTTGCACGGCCAAAGGCGAGCTATATTCTGAGAGATATGGGCTTCGCAAGTTAGCCCAGTTTTCCAGAAGCTTCCAACGCGCACGCGGTTTTGATAATTTCGGACCTTTAATGATTTATTTGGCCTTCCTTATCTTGTAATTTGGTTTCCTACTAGTATTAGGAGATATAACTTTATACTAGAGGATTTCTAATAAGATGAGGATATCTATTATCTATCTATTCATTATTTTTTTGATATCACGTTATTCTTCTCTCTAGATTTTCCTCTCTAGCTTTATCCTAGTTTATTTTCTATTGCTACTTTGGAGATTCAAGATTGAAGATTTCATATTTGTCTTCTATTCAAGTATTGCGTATCAAGTTTTAATCTTTCCTTTCTCTTTTGTTTATTTAATTATGTTTTTAAGTGAGTAGTCTTTTTATCTAGGATTGAGTTGAGCCTTAGTATGGATTGATCATATGATTTTTCTCTAATTCCCATGTTATTGACTTATATGTTTAGAATTTGATGAGATTGTTTTTATTGTCAAATTTGCATCTTGATTTAGCCCTAGTTTTATATTATCAACGAAAGTTGGAGTTGAGATTAGGAATATTTGTTTGATGTTAAATTGTTATTTTATTAATTGAGTTCATCAACGAAAGTTGGGTCTTAATTTAGATAATCTTGTCATTGATTTGAATTCTTTCATGAAAATAGGTGAGAACTAAAATTGGGAATTATTTGACATTGGTTCTTAATGCTTCTAATTATGTGTGTAAGCCATGAAAATAGGAGACATACATGTTAGTTAGGCCTTTTGCTATCACGAAAGTGAGTTCTAAGTATTGAGGAATGACCGAGGATTTAGTTTCGGTTTGAAGCTGTGCTTTATTACTGAGTCATAAGGGAATGTCAATCTCGTCTAAGCTATAATTGAATAACTGGGATGTGAGTTATGTTTTGATCAATTCATATTAGTGGTGATTCTTAATCTTAGTATTTTAATTATTATATTCATCGAGTCTGTCACATTTTGGTATTACTTTAGATATTAGTTACATAGATTTTCTTGATATTCGAATTGTGTAGCTATTTCATAATCTAAAATCAACTAGTGTTTAGTCTTGCACCTCCCTGAGTTCGACCCGTATGTGCTACGACACCGTTCACTTGCGGTATTAAAATAAAACCCTAACAGGTTCGGGGATTGAGAAAAAAGTGGTAGTCACTAATGTTTTGTTGGTCGAACTATCAAGTAACAGAGAGGCCCTCCTCGTTAAGCAAGAATACATTAAAAATCTTGTGATTTTTTTCGGATTGTGCTCTTGTTGTCCGGATGCTCAACAACTTTGATGGTAATATAAATGCCTACTTTACTAGTTTATGTATATGTAGGGAGCTATGCCGAAAATTTGATGAAGTTCATTTCAATTTTATCCTGAGGAGCAGGAATCGGATGCGGACAAGATGATGAAGGATTGTAGAAGTAGTTCTCTAGAAAGCAATGAAACTAGGATATATACCACTTCCCCTAGTTATTGTTAGAGATTAATCTAGAAAATTCTAAATGTTTGATGAAAAATGTGAGAAAAATATCTAATGTGTATCTAGAATTATCTTGTGAAAAATCTAAGATATTTGTACTTGAAAGAAAAATCTAGAAGGTAGGATACAACAACTATAAATATGTAATATGTGCATGAGTTGAAAATAGAGCCAAACAAGTGAGCTCCACACGAGATATTAGGAAAGGTAGAAACAAAGGGTTTTACCAAGGTGAATGAGAGACATGAGCTCTCACAAACACACTTGTACAATTAATTATCAATGAAAATGCAATTTTATGATACTATTCGGGTCTATCAAAATTTCCGCGTGCGCCCCCAAATTTCTATCATGGTATCAGAGCCGCAAAAGTGATTACGAAGAAGATCGAAGGCCCGAGAGATGGAAATCAAGCTTGTAAGAAGAGACTTGGAGGGCACAATTAAGGTAAGTATCTAATACAAAATTTCAAAGAAGATAATTCAAAAGGAATGGAGATGAAATAAAAGAGTTTTAGGAGAAGACAAATATGGAAGATTTGTTTGGAAATTAAAATATGATGATGGAGAAAAAAAAAGGATGAAATAACTTTTGAGAAATGTTGAAGATTAAGATGTAGGATAAGTTGGATGGTTGATGACATGAACATCAACAAATGAAATTAAAATTGGAAGAAAAAGGAAAGAATGAAAAAAAAGAATATTGGTGACAAGAGCACCAATAGTTGGGAAGAAGAAGAAAAAAAAACAAAATGAAAAGAAAAAGGAGAAGAAAAAAAAAAGGAGTTCAAGAGAAGGTTTTTGGAGTTTGTTAATGACATGGGCATTAACAAAGATGATTGGTGACATGAGCATCAATGAAAGAATGAAATTGGATAAAGAATTGTGAAGAAGAAAAATGAAAAAGTTCAGATTAGGGGGAGTAAGTTGGTAACATGGGTACCAACACAAAATATTGAAGATCAAGAAAATGTGATGAAGAAACAAAGGTAGGGTGGTTGGTAACAAGGGTACCACCACAAAGAAGTGATAATCAACAATATGGAAAGAAGAAAATGGAAGATCAAGGTGGTTGGTGAGGTAGGCACCGATGAGAACGAGAACGAGAAGAAAATTTCAAGAATCAAGTTTGGAGATACTTGATGACAAGTGCATCAACAAGACTTTGAAGAGACCATTGGAAAAAGCATGATGAAGTACAAGAATTTTCAAGATTAAGGGGGAGTGTTAGAGATTAATCTAGAAAATTCTAAATGTTTGATGAAAAATGTGAGAAAAATATCTAATGTGTATCTAGAATTATCTTGTGAAAAATCTAAGATATTTGTACTTGAAAGAAAAATCTAGAAGGTAGGATACAACAACTATAAATATGTAATATGTGCATGAGTTGAAAATAGAGCCAAACAAGTGAGCTCCACACAAGATATTAGGAAAGGTAGAAACAAAGGGTTTTACCAAGGTGAATGAGAGACATGAGCTCTCACAAACACACTTGTACAATTAATTATCAATGAAAATGCAATTTTATGATACTATTCGGGTCTATCAAAATTTCCGCGTGCGCCCCCAAATTTCTATCAGTTATTGTATGGTAGACGAAAACTCGTCTTGTATGGTAAACGAAAACTCATCTTGTGTTATGGATAATATTGTTGCCTTTAATTAATTACGTTGGATGCTTTCATACCAAAAAAGAGAGAGAGATTATGTCAAATGTAGTCTCATATTTAATACCCCCTCATAAGTTTTCGTATTAATTACTCGCCAAATGAGAAACTTACTAGTTTGGCTAAAATAATAAAAATATATGTTGCTATTCATCCAAGACGATATTGTAAAGAAAAACCCAAAACCCACAATCGAAAAGCAAAAGATTGTTACAGGTTAGACCCAAAAAGAACATTTAAAAAATACTATGTGAATTTCCATTTGACACCTTTATTAAACACCCTGTAAATTTTCCCGCAAACCTTGCTCTTCATTTGGGACATATCTCAAATATTGTTTCTTATGATAGACATGCTTCAGATTAAGTAGTGGATAGTTCGTTCCTATTATTCAGCGTTGCGGTGTTTTATTAGCTTAGTGTGGTTAAGTGTTTATGTAATACTTAGTCAAACGTGACGGGAGTCATGGGTATAAATCCCACTTATTCAGGTAGTGCTATACTGCAATTATTCCATTTAGTGCTTATTAAGGCTGGACGAGCAAAGCCAAGCCGAATTCTAACATGGCTCGACTTGGTTTTGATCAATTTTACCGAGTCTGGACTCAAACTACAGCTTACCACGATCTTAAAAATCACGCTCAAGCTTGGAATGATAAAAACAATCCGAATTTCTTGCCGAATTTTGAGGTCGACTAGTTAAAACGTGTGGGAACAATAAGAAGTATAAGATTTAAATATTGTTGTTAATCGACTTTATATTAGTGTTACGCTAGGACAAGTTGTTTTGAAAAACCCCTTATATATCTATGTCATTCAATTGATCACTTAGATCTTGGTTTAACAATTATATAAAAATCTCATAAAAAATGTATTTTATTTCTTACATTAATGAGCTCACGAGATTTGGAGCCAAATACCATTGAGTGGATCGGATCCCTTTCTTCAAGAAAAGGCTTTGCCTTAACTACTTCTCTTTACGACGTAAAGGAAATACCTCTCTTCTATACTAGTTAGGCTAGTTTAATTTTAATCTCAAGTTTGAATTGAGCTCAAACAAAAATTTTATCATACCGAACTAAATTGTTCACAGGCAGTTCTGTTCGCGTCTACCCATATAGTGCTTATATAAAGCAAATTCATGTATTTCCTAAAAATGAAAGTCTGAATTAATTAAAAGAAGTAATTCCTTTGGTATTCTCTAAACTATTTTTTCCCTAAAAATTTAACAAAGACGTGATAAGGTTCCCGGAAAATAAATAGTTTATATCTTAGCCAAAGAAAATATGCTCTTGATATTATTTGTATCCTGGAGAACTAATTGTGCCAATTGCACCCGACCCATGGAATGTTTGACCCAAACATAACTCGACCTGATCACGCTCTACTCGAAACCCGACCGGTGACCTAGTTTAACACCTCTACACACTTGTCTATGTACTCCCTCCGGTCTTTATTAGTTTACCCGTTTCTTTTGCACAAAGTTTTAGGAGAATCATGTGATTCATGTGAGCACTATGGTTGCAGTTCCTGGGGTAGCCATAGGGATAAATGAAGGGGGAGAGGATAATGTGATCCCTCCTAATGGATAGCATAGGCTTTTGGAATGTGAGAGGACTTAATAGTCCTAATAAGCATGGAGATGTTAGATGTTTTTTACATCAACACTCTGTGGGTTTGTTTGGGTTATTGGAGACAAGAGTAAAAGCTTGTAATTTTCATAAGGTGTTTAGTAGAGTGTGTGAGAACTGGAGTGTTGCATCTAACTACCAGTGTCATAGTGGTGGGAGAATTTGGCTAATTTGGATGCCTTACAAATTTGATGTTAATATTATTGGGGTGACAAAACAATTAATTCATTGTGATGTACATCATAAAGGGTCTGATAAATGTTTTTCCCTTACAATGATGTATGGAGCAAATGTTGCTTGTGATAGACTGAAACTTTGGCAGGATTTGGTTACAATTAAGACGGGAGTGCAGAAAGCTTGGTTAATAGGATGGGATTTTAACAATGTGTTAAAGAATTGGGTCTGCTATCCCACTGGAGGAGGTTGGAGACTTTAGAAAATGTCTAAGGGACTGTAGTCTACATGACTCTGTTTGTTCAGGCCCTTTCTTTACCTGGACTAATAAACAGGAGGGTGTGGATAGAGTGTTTTCCAAAATTGATCAAATGTGTGTTAATGAAGAATGGGAGGATACTTTCCTAATGCTGCTATTACTTTCTTCCCAAAAAGTATATCTGACCATTGTCCATGTATTGCTAAGTTGGATAGTAATGTGGTGTCTAAACCTAAGTCGTTTCGTTTTTTCAATATGTGGGGTTTAGATTCAAGCTTTGATGATATTGTTACTCAAGGGTGGCAGAAGGAGGTGTCTGGAATTCCTATGTATATGATAGTTGTGAAGCTAAAGGCGTTGAAGCAGGACTTGAAAGTTCTAAACAGAACCAAATTTGCTAATGTTGAGAGAGAGGCTGAATTGGCAGCTAAATTACTTATGCAGATTCAATCTCAAGTGCATGAAAATCCCCTTGATGCTGTTCTGCATAGTCAGGAGAAGGATGCCAGAGATAACTATGACAGATTGAATAAAGCTCAGCTTAGCTTTTTGAAACAGAAAGTTAAACAAGCATGGCTGGGAGGTGGTGATGCAAACACAACCTATTTCCATGCGTGTTTGAAGCAAAGAAGATCCTACAACCATGTTCACAGGCTTAAAAATATGCAGGGGGACTGGATGGAAACTCAAGATGATTTAGAAGGTGCTTTCCCCTAGCTTTTATAAAGAGTGCTTGGCACTTGTTCGGTGATAGGAGGAAAGTGAGTCAGTCAATTATGGATGAAGGAGTGACTCTGAATGATGTGCAGCAAGGTGAGTTGTGCAGAGAGTTCACTGGTGAAGATGTTAGGAAGGCTTTGTTTAGCATTGATGATAATAAAGCACCTGGGCCAGATGGTTACTCTAGCTTCTTTTTTAAGAAGTCTTGGCATTGTGTGGGGCCTGAAGTCACTGAAGCAATGCTTGGATTCTTTCGTTCTAGTAGAATTCTGAAGCAGATCAATGCTACTACACTTTGTCTGGTGCCTAGATGTGAACAACCCATGGATGTGTCACAGTTAAGACCTATTGCGTGCTGCAACGTACTTTTTAAGATCATTTCCAAAATGTTGTGTGAAAGGCTAAAACATATTCTCCCTTCTTTGATAAGTTCTGCTCAGAGTGCTTTTATTGACGGGAGGGTTATTCTGCATAATATTTTTTGTGCCAGGATATTATGAAACATTACAGAAGGAAGAATCAACCATCCAGATGTACTATGAAAGTTGATTTGCGTAAAGCTTATGACTCAATCAATTGGGAGTTCGTTATAGAGTTGTTGCAGTGTATGCACTTCCCTGCACAGTTTATAGAGTGGATTATGACTTGCATTTCCACTCCTTCTTACTCTCTAAGCTTCAATGGTGGGGTTTGTGGTTTTTTTGAAGGGAAAAAAAGGTCTTAGGCAAGGGGATCCCATCTCCCTCTTGTTATTTGTGATTGCAATGGACTATTTCACAAGGCTGATGAAGAGAATGGTAAAAAGGAGAGAATTCCAATTCCATCATAGATGTGCTTCACTGTCTCTGAATCACATTATTTTTGCTAATGACCTGATGTTGTTTAGCAAAGGTGATGTACATTCTACAATGTTATTAAAGAGGACCTTGAAAGCATTTGCAGCTACATCTGGTCTGGAGGCTAGTCCTTCCAAGACAGCTGTTTACTTTGGTAATGTCTCAGAAGATATTCAGCACAGAATTTTGCAAGTAACCGGGTTTTAGAAGGGGGAGTTTCCATTCTGATATCTGGGTATTCCAATTACTTCGAAGAGATTATCTAAGTGTGATTGTGACTTACTTGTGGATAAAATTCTTAAAAGAATAAACTGCTGGAGCTCTAGGCATCTGTCATATGCTGGAAGAGTTACACTTGTTAATTCTGTGCTTCTGAGTTTACATACATATTGGGCACAAATTTTTCTATTGCCTAAGAGTGTGTTGAATAAAATCACACAAATATGCAGATCTTATCTATGGGAAGGTAAAGTAAAATTGTCCAAGAGTCCTCCTGTCGCTTGGACTTGGGTCTGTCTCCTTAAGAAGAATGGTGGTTTGGGCATCCAGGATTGCATTTCTTGGAATATGGCAGTAGTGGGGAAGCTTGTTTGGCAGGTGGCGCAAAAAGAAGATGTCTTATGGATCAAATGGATCCATAACATCTATATTAGGGAACATAATTGGTGGGAGTACTCTGCTCCTGCTGATGCGAGCTGGATATGGAAGGGGGTGTGCAAAGCCAAAGATGTTTTCAAGACAGGCTACACTAATAACGCATGGAGGAATGGTACAAAAAAGTATACAGCAAGAGATGGTTACAAATGGTTAAAAGGTCAGTTTGACAGTGTGGGATGGTACCATTGGGTTTGGAGTCCTTTGAATGTGCCAAAACACTCGGTCATATGTTGGCTTGTGGCTTTAGGAAAGACTTGAACCAGGGAGAGACTGATGAATGTTGGAATTTGCAGCAGTGCTGATTGCTTATTGTGTGCAGATGGTGTTGATAGTTGTGCGCATTTGTTTTTCGAGTCTTTATTCTGACGAGTCCGTTTGTTCCCAGATTATGATTTGGTTACAGATAAGGGTGGGAAATGATGAATGTCTTTATACTACCTGGAAGAAATGGGGGAGGCGTTATAGAAGAAAGAAAGAAACAGCAGTAAGTTTGTTACTTGGCACTCTCAGCTATAGTTTATCATGTGTGGCGTGCAAGAAATTATTCTCTGTGGAATAATGCAGTGATCCACCCTGACAAAGTGGTGGAAAGTATGAAAGCAGACGTTTTGGGCAGAGTTAAAATGAAGATGAATGATTCTTGGGCTGAAGATATTACTGAGTGGATTTCAGAGTTGGCTCTGTAGGCTTTTGTGTTTGTAGTTGACTTTGTTTTGCTGTTTTTGGTTGTGGTTTTTTTCTTGATGGTTTATGTTGTTCTACTTGCTAGTGTTCTGTACTAGTAAGTTTAGGTTGTCTTGTTGCCTGTTGGCTTTCATTGGTTTTGGTAATATACTTCCTTACATTTTACCAAAAAAAAAGTTTTAGGAGAATAATGTTGTGGGACATAGAAAGAAAGAGAAACTATTATTTTATATTAAAGTTGAATGTATGTGTGATGGAAATTTAGTGGTCCCATTCCAAAAATAGAAACAAAAAAAAAATGGGTACTAATAAGGGACATCCCAAAAAGAAATACGGGTAAACTAATAAAGACCGGAGGGAGTATATTTGTACTTCAATCTTATGAGACCAAATTGAATCTTTCCCACTTTTTTGTCTACTTTTTGCAACAACCTCATCAAAAGTACTACTAAACAAGGATCTTGTTGAGAAAATTAAAATTATTATATTAATACTTAGAGAAGTATTGAATACATCATACACGTTGTATACTGAAAACACAGAACGAGTTTATAGAAACACATATTACTTTAATACGCTCAGCTTCGACCAGTGAGACTAGAGATGGCAATGGATCCTGGACCCGGCCCGGATCCGTGGATCCAGATCCGTTTTTTAGGATCTGGATCCCAAAATTCCAGGCCCGTTGGATCCGGGTCGAATCCGGGTCTGATCTTCATATTGCGGATCCGGATCCGGGTCTGGCCTCAAGACCCAGATCCGGATCCGTAGATCCGTATTTTTTTTTATCTTGAAACTAGCTGGGCTGGGCTAAGTTCATGCAATCATAAGACCGTTTATGTTTAACAGTTCTTAAATCCCAAAATCCCAACTCTCTAAAGTTTAACCAAACCCTAACTCCCTGTCACTTTCACGCCTCCCCCAGTCCTTCTTCCCCTGACTCCCTCTCTTCGGCCGCTGTTTTCTGGCCACCACCCTTCACTGCCCTGTTGCCTGCAACTTGGAGTATACTACCAGCAGCTTCCGCGCGTCACCATCAGCAACCCAACACTACCAGCTTCCGCGCGCCACCACCAGCAATCCCGCACCACCTCCTTCTGCGCGCCACCATCTCTCGTGCGCCACCAGCTTATTCGCACCACTAACTTCATTTCTCAAAGTAATTCTTAGGTAACGGTAAGCTGTGACTTTGGCAGTGGATTATTACTTTTTCTAAGGACCACAAATGTTTAATTTGTTTTTTGATTATGTAAAGCTAACAGGTCTAGTCTAATGTAGCAGTTTGTAAACCTTAAAAAAAAATTGTTAGCAGTTTGTACAGTATATCAATCAGTTCTGGGTTTGTTGTACGTTTGTGTTCTATAGCTATTTTGCAACTCCGATGATGATTTCAATATCAAAAAATAGGAAATTATGCTCAAAGAATGTAAGAAATATATTACTGAGGCGAAATTCTTCAAGATTTAATAAAAAAAATAGGTAAAATAGCATAAATCATGGAGGACCCGTTTTGGACCCGGATCCGTAGGATCCGTCGGATCTGGATCCGGGTCCAATTTTTTCAGACCCACTGGATCCGGGTCGGATCTGGATCCAGCATTTGAAAACGGATTACAAGGATCCGGTCCAGATCCGGCCCGTTGCCATCCCTAAGTGAGACTGAAAGAAGCAGAGTTTAAGAATGCCAGAAATTAATTTATGAAAGTTTTACCTATACCATTAACTAAACGCAGGAAAAAGAAGCAGACGAGAATGATTATTGAACAGCAAGAGCGATATGAAAGAATCAGTTTCCTGTCTGGCCAGGAAGGTCACTGGCAAGGGGAGTTTGGATGTGGCCTGTAAGGGGTGCGCCCATGTTCCCACAGGCTTCGAGGTTAGCCGGATTTCCAACCTTCGCGCAACCGTTCATCGGGGATTTTGTAGTGCTCGACACTTCAAGCAACCCCATTTGCACCCACGGTTCCTGTAACTTGTACAGGGAATCTCGCCGAGGACACGGGAAGCCGAGACAGGCGCGGAGCCATCACAAGCATTACCATGGCCATGAACACTAGAGACTTTTTCAGCAGATTAGCCATTTTTGCTAATAAGTAGCTAGTTGAGGATGAGGTCTTTAATTAAAATTTTGTTTGGTTTATACTACGTTGCTAAATGATGAAAGAGGATGAATGCCACAAGTCAGAACACAACTAGGATAATGATGAGGATTCTTGGAGCAAATGGATCCTTTATATAGGAGTTTTCAAAGGACGCTTAGAAGGATAAAATAATAATGTTTAACATCTGAGATCACAGTCGTGCTCACCTGCTTGTCAATTAGATGCTTTAAATATTTTCAGTTACGAGCTTATATTTAATTAGATTATCATATCATTAGCTCCATTTTATCAGTCAATCAATGTACTATCTACCAATACGTGAATTCCACTTTCATCTGATTAAAATTCTTACGATTAGATGGAATATATAATTACAATTTTCTGGAATTAGAGTATAAATCAATGTGGTACGGTGCAGCTTAGGAGTGACTCAATCGCAGAATTCATACTTCTCATTTGATGTCTTATCATGTGTCACACTTCCGTTTAATTATGCCACATTATGAATCTAAAACCAACTACCTACCTTAATTAATTAAGTTATGGTAGTGGGTGAAGTGGCAAGATCAGAATCATTAAAAGCATATATAAACTGAGATATTATGTGAAACAAATCATTGGTAATGGGAGTAAACATGGTAATTTTGTTGTTTTTCTATTAATGCTTTTTTTTTTAAGAAGCTAAGTATTTTGTGATGTCATTGCTAAGTGATGACATGTTCTTGTTCTAATTAAGGACTAGTATGAATACTCGAGTATGATGCTCGAGTTGCACAAGAGACTTTTTGAAGGTGATCATTAGCCATTTTTCGCTATATTTTTTTTTTTTTTTTTTTTTTTTTGTTCGGGAAAGATAATTGGTCAGAAGACCAACCCGCTAGGCTACTATCTTAGTGCACACCAAATTTCGTTGGGTAGTGGGGATTTATACCCACAAGCAAACATTTTAAACAAACTCCCCAAATTGGGGAGTGATGAGAGTCGAACACCCGACCTCGCGGTTGGGAGGTGGGAACACCAACCATTGGACTCCCACGAGGACCTCGCCATTTTTCGCTATATGATAAGTAACTACTTGAGAACGAGTTCTTAAAAAATATGGTTGGTTTATGCTACGTTACTGATAATGATATGAAAAAGGATGAATTAGGCCACAACACGACTATGATAATAATAGGGGCAAACCGATCAATTATATACATTGAAGTTCTAAAAGGACAACTAATAAAAATGTTGAGCATCTGAGATCAGATTGTTAGGTACCTTAAAAATGGATGCAAAATTTTTTTTTTTTTTTTGAGGGGAAAAAATGGATGCATTTTCCTACGTTGTTAAACAAGCTTATATTAAAAAAATTAATCGGTCCAAATATCTAGACGTGAACTGCACGTTCCTCGTATTTTTATGTTCTCTCTTTAAACTTTCAAGTAGGTGGTATGATCGAGCGCCAGCACTGAATTACCAGGAACTCTGGAAGACGTCACGTCAATATAATGTGGTGCTATTCAGTCGTAATCGGATTATTCGAATAGCCCTTTTTTTGTTCGTGTGCTTGTATTTTGTGTTTGTTGCTCAACTTTTATTATCCATACTTTTATTATTATTATTATTATTATTATTATTATTATATTTATATTTATATTCAATTAAAATTCTTAATATTTAATTAAGTTCTTTAATATTATTATTGATCTTTTTATTATTATCATTTTACTTATTCGACATTATTAGACTCATTATTATTATTACTATTACTAGTACTATTGCTATTTCTACTATAATTATTCTTTGATATTTTTATCAATATTTTTAGTTTTATTGTTTTACTTATTAGACATTATCATACTCACTATTGTTATTATTACTAGCCGTATATGCACGTTATGCGTGCAAAATCGAAGGATGAGTGGTAACTGTTTTGCCGCAGTTTGTTAGATCGGTTTTCCCCTTTTTTAGTTGTATTTTTAAACTAATAGAATAGTAGGTGTTGTAGTTTTCTTTTCTAGTTAGGGGTATATTGGTAAGAAAATGGTGGACACCAAAGTCCTCAAGAGTTTCCATATATATTAGAGAATTTACCAATTTTAATTTGTTTGTGAATTGGCTCAGAAAAAAATATTAAAACTAATATGAATCCATTGCATCTTCAACAAAAAAAAAAAAACATCTTCTACTTATAATTATTCTAAACTAGCAAATTATGCACGCGATGCGTGCCTGAATATTTTTGTTTCAAACATAAATTCTAACCTTTTTTTAGGCATAAACATAGGTAAAAATATGAATATATATTTTTGGGATATTATCTCAGATAACCCTGACTTATAGGCCTTTTTCCAATATAACCATGACTTTGACAGGCCTGTCTCCGATAACCCTGAACTTGATTTTTGTCATTAAACTGGACGGATTTTGTGACGCCGTTAACTAGACCCTAACTTGGTTTGACTTTTGCTAAATTCATCTCTTTCTCTCTCTTGCTCTTCATTTCTTCTCTCTGTTGATCTTCATCTCTTCAAGATCAATCAATTCTTCCGAATTTACCGACATTCCATACAGATTTCACTCAATTTTTTCTTCGAAATTATCGTTTTCTTTCAGTTTAGGATTGTGAAATTTCTTGTTATTTAGTTCAGTAATGGATTTTGGTGGACCTCACAAAAGAGGCAGATGGATTCAATAATGGATTATAGTTCAATAATGGATTTTAGTTCAATACTGGAAACCTGAGACGATGCATTCAATGTGTTGCATTTTGCTTTCAATTGCAAGTAAATTATAGAGTGAGAAAAACGTTTTTCCAGCTGAATTTTATTGCTTGAAATTTTAGAAGGCCTTGTATGCATATTGTTCAACTGTTCAGCTTTTCATTCTGCATCTTACTTGTGTTTCTATGTTTTTTTAGATGAGAAGATTCAGATTTCTAAAATTTTAAAAAGTATGATGAACAAGGATCTATATTTCATCAGGAAACTAAAAGTAGAAAAGTTTGTGGCGAGTTATTATGCTAAATCGTTGGAGAAAAGTATGAAAATCCCCCTGCATCCTCATCCAATGGCGGAAGAACAACAAGACCCATCTTCTCACCCAAAGACACCACCTCTATCTTGACATTAGGGAAGAGGAGAAGTGGGAGTGGCGGTGGTGCGAGGCAGAGGAGAGAGAGGGAGTGGCGGTGGTGCGACGCAGAGGAGAGAGAGGGAGTGGTGGTGGTGCGAGGCAGAGGAGAGAGAGGGAGTGGGGGTGGTGCTGTTAGTGGCGAGAATTCTGCGATTGTTGCCCAGATTTTTGGGTCGAATTTGCCTAGATTTTTGGTCGAATTTGCCCAGTTTTTCTACACAATTTCATAAAAGAAAAACAGTGATTTTGGGGCTGATTTTGGTGATGGTTCGATTTGGGGCCTTTTGTGTTCGAATTGGGGCTGATTTTGGTGATGGTGGTGATGGTAGTTTGGAGATGAAGAACAAGAGAGGGAAGAAGATGAAGAACAAGAGAGATAATCTGGGTTTAATTAAAAAAAAAAAAGTTAACACCGTTAGATATCCCGTTAGGTTTAATGACAAAATACAAGTTTAGGGTCATCTGAGAAAAAAAAATGTCAGGGTTATTTGGGAAAAAGGCCTATAAGTCAAGGTTATCTGAGATAATATCCAATATTTTTTTAGCTAAATTTCGTAGGTTAAGCCTCTATCACGTAACCCTTATTTTATTAATTTTTTTTACTTATTCTTTCTTTAGGTTTTGAAAATTAAACTTAATGAACAATGAAAGAATGTTAAGTAAAATTTTGTAGGATTTCTTATGCTGTATTAACATAGTCTTTTGTGTTAAATAAATCATTTCACTTTGTTAATTGATTGAATTTTCCGTTTTGATGTAATACTTTATTGTGTTTGTGAATTGATTGATAAGATACTTGATTGATGTAATATTCCTTTTTATTTTTTTCAGCATAAATGTACAAAATTTTATAGACAATGTTTCTTTTTTTTGTGGTTCAATTATAATTTGATTGTCTTCAACATTTAAGTTAATTTTTTAATGCTATTTTTTAGTTTGACTTTGTTTTTCCCTTTTTTGGTAGTAGTTGATTTACTAATTGGTAGATAAGTAAATTTATAGGGGACACCATAGCTCCCCCCTTCAGAGGTCCTCGTGGGAGCCCAATGGTTGGTGCTCCCACCTCCCAACCGCGAGGTCGGGTGTTCGACTCTCATCACTCCCCAATTTGGGGAGTTTGTTTAAATGTTTGCTTGTGGGTATAAATCCCCACTACCCAGCCAATGAGCTGGTGTGCCCTGCAGGCTAGTAGCCTAGCAGGGGTTGGTCTTCGGACCAATTATCTTTCCTGAACAAAAAAAAAAAAAAAAAAAAATAGCTCCCCCCTTCCCTTATATAATAGAGATTTTCTAATCATCTTCTTCCATATGATCTCCCATCATTTTCTTCCGCCTGATCTTCATTATTATCTTCACCACCATCTTCACTTTTCTCTGTACAAGTGGCGGTTTGGCAATAGACTCTAGCTTGGTTCTGGTGCTTTTGAGCGCGACCTATGCATATATATAGTGCAAATGCACATAGAATTATTCCTTGCCTTAGATGTCCTCTAAGTCAGCAAGAAAGTATAATTCCTTGACCATATCAGATCATAAAGACTCGACCCACACAGAATTTTGGATTTCAGACCATGATGCATATGGATGCATTGGGTCGCGAATCCAATGTTCTATTCCATGAGAAATCAGTCTGGTTGGCTACCACGCACCTATGCTTGTTACAACGCAAAGTTGCTTGTTGCAAGATTATAGCTTTTTTAGCTGTCCACTGACTAGAAAAGAAAACTACAACTCAACAAGCTCCAGAGGAGCCAAAACCACAACAGCTATACAAATTTACACCAAAAACAGAACTAGCAACATTAAGCTAGATCATACAACCAACTTCTATCCTGTCTAGAAATTTTCTTAGCCAAAGTAGCAACTATTCTTCCTTTAATTACATGTTGCAGAACTTTAGTAACACAGGCAATAATTGGAATTCTCTTATTCCAATAACAGTCATTCCTACTGTGCCAGACAATATAAATGATAGCAGCAATTGCAGCCTGAATAACAGCCCTCTTGAACTTGGAAAATCTGCAGTTTTTAATCCATCTTGAAATCCCAGCTAGATCAGTAGCTTGACAATGAAAATGAAGCCAACAACTTTTGAGCCACTGGATATGCCTTGCTATAATGACATTCAAAAAATAAATGTATATGGCTTTCAATGCTGCTAGCACACAACAAACAATTGCTATTACTGCTCACTCCAATACTTGCTAACTTCTTAGCTGTCTGCAGCTTATTCTGAACTGTTAACCAACAGATAAATTTGTGCTTAGGAGTGCTTAATCTATTCCACACTAATCCAGTCCACTGCACATGCTCCTGATGCTCCACCAACTTATAATATACTTGCTACACAGAATAATCGGGCATAGCAATCGGCTCAAGAAGAGAAAAAGTTGTTTGAAGACATCTTTAGTATAGCAAATTTTCTTCCATTACCAGCTAGCCCCCTGGTTTGGAACATAATCCCACCACTGATTATCATGAATATAGACAACATTGACCCATCTAATCCAAGCATTGTCTTTTTTAGTGGCTATTTGCCATACATACCTGCCCATAAAAGCAATATTCCACATAACAATGTCATGCCTGAACCCCAATCCACCTTCCTTCTTCTCACAATAAAGCTTTTCCCAAGCAACCAACCTTGGCTTTTGAGAATACACTTGACCACTCCACAAAAAAGATCTGCAGACTTTGTTAATCTAAGTCAGAACACTCTTTGGCAACACATATACTTGTGCCCAGTACATGTGAATGCTCATAAGCACATAATTGATGAGCATAACTTTAGCCATGTATGATTAATTCCTGGAGCTCCACACCTTAATTTTACTGACCATCACAGTGAGCAACAAAAATTCTTTTTGAACAAATTGGAACTCCTAAGTAGGGATGGCAGTGGGGCGGGTCAAGTAGGAGACCCACCCCATCCCCACCCAATTGGGGCTGGGATGGGTCTAGGTTTGGCGGGGATGGGGCGGAGATGGGGATGAAAATCATACCCACAATGGGTGGTGGAGCGGGTGTGGTTTTTATGCTATACCCGCCCAATCCCCACCCGCTCCGCCCCATCCCCCCCCGCCCTTCCCATCCCTGCCCGCCCCGCTTCTCCTTCATCTCACACCCTATGTTGTATTAAAAACATATTATATATTAGAATATTTATTATTAAAATCCAATTTATATACTTGTAATATTAATAATTTTATTTTGCAACTGTAGTACTGGTAAAATTGTTTAGAATTATTGGAAGGATAGTTGCGGGTATGAAGTGGGTACGAAGCGGGTGCGGGTACCCATGCGGGTGGTGTGGCGAGGATGGATTTAAATACGTACCTGCTGGGGCGGGGATGAGTCTGGAATTTTCCCTTGCAATGGGTGGTGGAGCGGGGATGGGGATGGGAATTTTATGCGGGTGCGGGTGTGGAGGAACCATCCTCCGCACTCTTCCCGCCCAATTGCCATCCCTACTCCTAAGTATCTGAAGGACAAAACATTCCTAGAAAACCCCTGAACTCTTTGAATATCCTCCTCTTTCATGCCACATCAATAGGATGCAAACTTGTGTTTATTAGCTTGTAATCCAGATACATCAGAAAACAGCTTAAAAGCTTGAAGCATGATATAAATGGAATTAAAATCCCCTCTACAGCACATAATGAGGTCATCAACAAAACAAAGATGTGTAAGCTTCACTGACCTACACCTAGGATGATATTTGAACTGAGGAAGAGCACCAATAATCCTGAGTATTCTAGATAAATACTCCATGCTGATAACAAACAAAAGAGGTAACATTGGGTCACCTTGTCTCAATCCTCTCCTGGACTGAAAATAACATTGCAACGAACCATTAATCATGAGGGAAAAAGTTGGAGTTGTGACACATTCCGCATTACCAACTTAATGAAGCTAGAAGCTAATGAATGAGCATTTCCTCCAAAAAAACCCCAATCTACAGTATCATATGCTTTTTGCAAGTCAATCTTTATCAAACAACTTGGACTGCTTGATTTTCTCCCATATTGTTTCGGAAGGTCTTGAATAATCATGATATTGTGAACTATATATCTTCCATGGACAAATCCTGCCTGATTTTCATCAATAATATCAGGAAGTATATTTCTCAACCTATTACTCAACACCTTTGTAATGCACTTGTACTAACATTACATCAAGAAATGGGCCTAAACTCCCCAACATTGTTTGGACACTTATTTTTTGGGATCAAAGTAATAGTTGAATTAACCTCCCTTAACAGCTTACCACTCCTGAAGAAATCTAACACTGCATCGATAACTCAAGCCCCCACAATATCCCAGGTATCTTTGCAAAAATGAGCCCCAAACCTCCTCTGTAGTATACAAGTAATTTCTAAATAATCATTCAATATTTGATGACTTTAATTACATATCGCAACTCCTATAAATTGATGACTAAAGCTCAATTAATTTACAGCCTTCTTCTTGCAATAATAAGATTCTCTTATATATACTTTGCATAATTAGCTGACTTTTGATCAGTTTAAGCAACAAACTAGACCATAAACATCATATTCTCTTTTAAGACTTTTTCGAGCGAACAAACTAAACAAGTATCCTTTGAAGCAAAATAGTTGGTCAAGATGTATCTTCTTAGCTTCATATACAGATTAGAAGACATATTTTCAAGAGATAACTAGTTTTTAGACCCGGGCTATGCCCCGGAAAATTATAGTTTTCATTTATTAATATTTTACTTTAAAATTATAACACCAAACATTACTTAGTTTAGTGGTTAAAACTTTAATATCCTGACTTAAGGTCATGAGATCAAATCTTATACCATGCATTTTCTAATTTTTTTAGTATGTGGAGTACATGAAGTGAACCCTCTAAGGAATAGCGCCGCGTGGCACAGTTCCTTGTTCAGGAACACCTTTTAATATATTAGTATAGATGTCGAGGTAAAGAATATTAGAAAAACCTAGAAACAAACTTACTAATCAAGCTTGGAGTTTACATCCAAGGACAATGACCCCGAGGGTCACTGTTTACCAGAGGATCATCGGGCTTATTAAACGAGACCAGACATCTGCCTTTACTGCCATTGCTTTTTTCGTCGTGGCCATGTCCATACATACGCCATCGTCTCTTCAGCGGTCTATGGAAAAGATAACCAGTCCATCCAGTAGACTAAGTAGAATTAATAGGAAAACATGCAGATACGAAATCAAAGATAAGAAACATTCCCAAGGATTGCAACATAATTCCCAATGGTAGACTCCTATTCTTGAGAATTCTCAATGGTAGATTCAACTCTTTTTTTCTTCTCATTATTAGGCCTCAATTTTCCTAATTTATCCAAATGTAGCATTATTGAGGCTTAAACGTTAATTTTATTTTTAGATTTAATACTTCTGTTGAGCTTTTCCTAAGCCCTACTAACCATGATTTATTTAGGTATAGACTCCTAACTGACTAACAAAAAATTTTCCCTCCAATTCTAATTTCACTTTCCCTCCATCCTAACAACTCCTTCCCAGCCTTTATGGAATGTGTTGCCTTGTGACTGTCACTCACCTTCCTTGTTCTTTTTTTTTTTTTTAAATTCCATGGCAAATTCATCTTCTTACTCCATCACTGTGTAATTTTTTTCCCTTAGGTATGCATTATATATATTTCACAAGTCAAAGAATAGTGAGTCTTTCACTTTATTAGAAAAGCACATGAAGAGTATGCATACTACTAGCAATATACCAAGATATGTCAGGATTCATCATAAACATTAATATTGACCTACTCTTTGACCTAAATAAATCATGGTTAGTAGGAATTAGGCAAAACTTAACAAAAGTATTAAAACTAAACATGAAACTAACGTTTTTTTTGCTACATGAAATTAACGTTTAAGCCTCATTAATGCTACATTTGGATAAATTAGGAAAATTGAGGCCTAGCAATGGGAAGAAAAAAAAGTTGAATCTACCATTATGTTAACTCGGAAGGAACTACAAGAGGGGGGGTGAATTGTAGTGTGGAACTTATTGCCAAATAATGCGGAATTTAAAACATAAGCAATAAGGAACTCAAAGTGCAAGAGAGATTTTTACGTGGAAACTTCTTGTCCCAATACAAGAAGAAAAACAACGACCTCCTCAGGATTTAAACTCTTCACTATAATAGGGAACCTCCTCTGTTACAACCTATTACATGCGCATGTTCCACTCAGAACTCCAACTCTCTCACAAGTTCCACTAGGAACTTTAGCTCTCTAGACTTAACTCCAAGTCCCTTAAGAGTTCCCAAAACTCTTTACAACAGGTTTACTCAAACCCTTTACCCCTGGATAGACTTCACCCCAAGTCTACACATAAACAATAAGAACTTACCCAAGTTCCTCACTCGAACTTGATACAAGAATTCACTCAAACCCTTTACCAAGTTCCCATTACAAGAGTTCACTCAAACCCTTTAACCCCAAACTCAAATACATACGCTTGATAATTTGGATTAACTCTAGTATATAGAAACTGAATAACTGTAAAGGAACATGGCACTCGTAGTAACTTGGAACTCACAGGAACTGACTCAAAACAAGGAATAGAAAATATAATTCTTATTGTAACTTTATTCCTTAAGCCAGACCTTATGGAATGATATAAGTCAGACACTATGGAAAGACACCAGTCAGACAACTTAAAAAGAATACATAAGCCTCTATTTATAGTACGTTCAAAACTTGAGCACCACTTCCACTTATTTCTCCACTAACCCATGATCGGTTAGTTGGGAGAAACTTGGGGAAGAAGCGATCCAACTTATTGGGCACAACTTATGTCACGTTTACGATAAAGCGATCGAGTAAAAATAGGAAACAAAAAGAAAATAAATACTTGGAGAAAAAGCAACGTCTTATGCAAAAATATTTTACTGAAAACTTTTTCATAAACCTGACATAAGTACATGAGTTCTTATACGTACAGGAACTCGCATCTACAAGTTCCTGCAGTCAAATACTCATTGAACGTAATATAAATCTAGGCTTTTTATTTTTCAAAAACTGATAAGATAGAATTAATAAATTAAAAGATATTAAAATCAGATTCCTAAAAATCTAATTTTATTTAAAACTATTTTATTTAAAACTTATCTTTTATTTAAAACTAAAACTTATCCTAAAACAACTAATGCATATTATCTAAAAATAATTTATCGGTAGAGATTTATTAAGAAACAAACTCTAAATAAATCCTACAGATTAAGATAATAATATGCACAACTTACTGACTATTAAATACTTTTGACTCTAAGTTCCACGAGTTCCTTTTGACACCTTGTTCCTTTACCTTTCACGTTTCCACATACTTACATGAATCCTATAAAATAAACTCATACTTCCTGTCTTCATGCTCCATATGTTGCTCCAACTCGAGAACCGCGTGCAATAGCTCCACCCTCGGAACTTCGACGTGCTAGTTTCTTTAAGGAACTTCGCACTTATAATTCTCGCACAAGAATCGCTTGTTTCAACTATGAAACTTCACAAATCGCTCCCACTCGAGAACCGTTCCGACTCGAGAACTGCTCCCACTCTCAGAACTGCTCCCACTCGGGAACCGCATATTCAATGTTCCTCTTAGGATATACCTAAGAATCGCTTTGTTTGTGTTCCTTCTAAGAACTCTTCTAGGAACTTTGTTTGTGCTTGCTTCTAACATTTTTCTTGAACTCTTCATGCTTGGTTCCATCTTAGGAACTTACATAAAATCTAGCAGCACATCTGTATAATCAAACTTCTTCTCTCCTTGGATTTCTTCCTCAGGAACTTGACTTATTGGATTTCTTTTAGGAACTCTTCATGATGTGATGTATTAAACCTTTCATGACTTGTTCTATGGTAATGTAATATGCACATCTCAAACACACATATTAGTTAGATAAGCATTATTTGTTTACAATCATCAAAACACTACATGCCTCAACACATTAGGAATTCTCAAGAATAGGAGTCTACCAGTGGGAATTTCCCTACTATGTCAGATCAAGTGCTCCATGGATTATTATTGACTCATAATGTGTAAGTTCTCCACCCTTACCTTAATTCCTAAATAAATAAAAATGTCAAGTAAGAAAAAAAAAGGGGGAAACTTAGACATTATAAGAGTATTTTTTGCAGGCGATGATTCACGTTAAAGTCCTTTAACTTCCCACATGATAAATGCTACTGTACTCCTTGTACAAATAGCTAAGAATAATACCTCCATACTATGTATAGAGAGTTAGAGACAAGGACTTTTAGTTGAGCTTGCCTAAATAAGACAATATCATGTCCAGGTATTTCATCCAGATGCTGCCAAGTTGAGATAAGCATCTCATGTTCAAGTCATTATCGAGAAGGCGAGAAATAACAATTTTCATCGTATATGAAGAATTCCTCTAATAATAACAATCACCTAACAGCACAGGCAATCTAAAAGTAAATAAATCGAGCAAAAACAAAAGATAAACATAAATTGAAAGAAAAAAGAAAAAAAAAGCTCTTTACCATCTGCTAGTAAAACTACTCCCCCATTACTAGCATAATAGACTAATATCTACATACTCAAATTCATCTCAAAATCAAACAAACCACCAGCGTATATATTACACAAATCAGTACTAACTGAATTTGTTCGCATTTTTCCTTCCTTCTTGATAGTCGGTTACAACAATTCATTTCAGAAAGACAGAAACATAACAAGCCTCCTAGAATTATTATCTCACTAACCAACAAGACATAAAACCATCATCCACTTTTACAAAGCTAATAGTGCAGCTAATCCAACACAATACATCAATCAAAAGATCTGTTGTGCATGTGCATGTTAAGTTTTGATGATGAAAAATAATATAATATGTTATAGTATGAAAGTTTGTGACAGGATGGTTGGTAGAAAGTTGAATAAATAAATGAAGACTTTGAAGAAATGAAGAATCAAGATTGAAGTCCAAGTTTATATTGAATTCCAAGTTTAGTTACTATATGCAAAATGTAATATGCTAGAACTAGATGATATATTATGTGCCAAGTATAGAAATATAAAATTAGGATAATTATTATTTTCTTAGAGTTAAGGAATTAAATAATTATGTTAATTTTATATATCTATATAAAAGGAAAAATATTTTTGAAAGAAAAAGATTTTCGAAAACAAAAGATTTCCGAAAACAAGTTTTAATAAAAACCGATTTGGAAAAGGATTGTGAAAAACCGATTGATAAAAGAGTTTTGAAGACAAAAGGAGTTTTAACAAGGAAAACAAAGATAGAGAAAAAAACTGATTGTGATAATAAGTTTTCTATAAAGATAATTACTAGTTAATATCGGAGAATTCTTATCTTATAAGAATTGAAAAGAAAAATCAGTTTTTTATAAAAGATAAAATTGGTTTTTGAATAGGAAAAGAATTTTATCCCTTTATTATAGGAATAAAAATTGTTCAAAAGATAATATATCTTGGAGAAGGATTTTTATTCAGTTCACCAAGATATATAAGGGATTGCAACTTAGTTTTATAACTCACGTTTTCAGAGAGAGAAAATCGGAGATATTAAGAGCTGAAAACAGTTTCCTAAGGCACAGAGTATAGCACAGAGTTCTAGTCAGGTTAGGAAACTAAAACAACGTTTGTAATTGTCCTCTATTTGCTTGAATAAGAAGCACGCTTTGAGGATCTTTTCTTTCTGTAATTTCATTATTATAGAGAGTGGCAACACTTAGAGTTAAGTGTTGGGGAGCACTACTAGGGTTAGTAGTGGGGGAATCGAATTGTATCAAGAGTTTGGTATTTTACGATTCAAATAATAAAAGAGTAGTTTGTGTGGACGTAGATCTCAGAGGTGAGATTGAACCACGTTAAATTCATGTGTCTTATTATTTGATTTCATTGTTTTATTATTTGATATAATTGTTTTAGTGTTTGATTAAGTTTCGTTTGAGCAAAAACATTAATCGGAGAATATACGAGTGAATAACACAGTGCACAGCACTGTGCCATAAGAGTGTTTTTGCGAAAATCGATTAGTTTTAGCCACTCAATTCAACCCCCCTTCTTGAGTGTCACCTTGTGTTCCAACAAGTGGTATCAGAAGCGAGGCTATTCTCGAAAGGCTCATCCCTAGAGAATAGAAGTCATGAACATGCAAGATGACTCTCGAGATAGACACACAAAGTGCCTAATTTTTTACGGTAAAAGACTATGGATGGTGGAAGGCTAGGATGAGGATCTACATCCAAGGATCGGATTATGAATG
Organism: Beta corolliflora; assembly: GCA_947648045.1. NCBI lineage: Eukaryota > Viridiplantae > Streptophyta > Magnoliopsida > Caryophyllales > Amaranthaceae > Beta > Beta corolliflora. The sequence goes on from CANSZD010003716.1 coordinate 967,908, forward strand.
CTTTGGAAAGTCATAAAAAAAAGGACCAATCCTTATCCAAATCAAAGATCTTTGAAGGAAATATGGTCGACAAAGATGAAGATGACTACAATTCGATCGACTATGCAAAAGCCGAAAAAAACTTCAAAGCTATGAGTATTCTCCAATATGGAATTGGACCCGATGAATATTCAAGGATCTCGGCTTGTACTACAAAGAAAAGAAATATGGGACACGCTGGAGTTGGCCCACGAAGGTACGAATGAGGTAAAACAATCTAGAATAGATTTGCTTGTCCAACAATATGAATTGTTTACTATGAATAAGGACGAATCTATTAAAGAGATGTTCACTAGATTTACACTAATCACTAATGAATTACGTTCTCTAGGCAAAACATATACTTCTGAAGATTTAGTGAGAAAGGTGTTAAGAAGTCTAACAAATCGATGGCTCCCAAAAATAACCGCTATTCAAGAAGCTAAGGATTTGACTAAACTTTCACTAGAACAACTTATTGGATCATTAATGACTCATGAACTTGTCTTAGATTCTAAAAATAATGAACCAAAAAGTAAAGGTATAGCCTTGAGAACTGAATTGGAAATTGAAAATAGTGATAGTGATGATGATATTGATTTTCTTACTAGAAGATTTAAAAATTTTCTCAAAAAGAACAAAAACAACAATCCTAGAAAAGATGAAAATTTCAAAGGTAAGAGCACTACATCTAACTTTAAGAAAAGTGCTACTAATTCGGGTTGTTTCAAGTGTGGAGAGTTAAATCACAGGATAAAGGAATGTCCCTTATGGAATGATGAGAAGCCTAAAGAAAATAGGGATCAACAAAGAAGGAGTTCAAGAATGCAATGATTGCTTTGCCGTTTGGGGAGATTCGGATTCGATGAAGAATGAGTCGAGGCACGGTGCCATGAAGAAAAATTATGTCCGAATCTTCGTACGGACATCACAGAGAAGGGCACAGTGCCAGGACGACTCTCACTTGTGTCTAATGGCGAAAAGTTCAAACTACCAAGATGAAACTGAAGACAGCGAGGTAAGTCTTCTTTCTCTAAAACCTTCAATACATCTTCTTTCAAAAAACCAACTTGTTACTTTGCTGGGAAATATTATTGATGATTGTCAAGAAATGAATGATGATTTTTCAAACATGAGAAAAGAGGTGAAAAATTTAACTAAGCAAAAGATTGGGTTGGAATTGGAATATAAGGATTTATTAAAGGATTGTAAAGAATTGATGAAAAAGAATGATGAACTTGAAAAAACTATTGAAGAGAAAAATGTTGAGATAAATGCTTTAAGGTGCGAAAAGTCTCTAGTAAATGAAATTGTTAATAACTCTGTGCCATGCACTGTGCTAGAGGCTAAAAATTCGGATCTGGAAAATAAAATTGAATCGTTAAAACATGAGTTAACTGAGTTAAAAGAATCAAGACAAAGATCCAGAATTATTCCACTTATGCTACCACATGATGCTAAGTTAAGTGATGAACTTGATGAAGTTAAAAGAGATTTGGAAATTTCGAGAAAAAGAAATAGCGATCTAAACACTTCTGTTGAATTCTTAGAATCACAATTGACTATTGCTCGGAAAATGTATGAAAAATGGTTAGATGGTCAAAAAGCCTTAGAATATATCTCCTGTACAACTAGCAATCGAAAGCAATTGGTTTAGGATATACAGACCAGAGGCACAGTGTAAGGCACAGTGCCAAAATTTTTGAAAGAGACTTTCGTAAAAGAAAATACAAGAGACTTTCGTAAAAGAAAATTTTTGAAAGAGACTTTCGTAAAAGAAAATTTTTGAAAGAGACTTTCGTAAAAGAGACTTCTTGTCCCAATACAAGAAGAAAAACAACGACCTCCTCAGGATTTAAACTCTTCACTATAATAGGGAACCTCCTCTGTTACAACCTATTACATGCGCATGTTCCACTCAGAACTCCAACTCTCTCACAAGTTCCACTAGGAACTTTAGCTCTCTAGACTTAACTCCAAGTCCCTTAAGAGTTCCCAAAACTCTTTACAACAGGTTTACTCAAACCCTTTACCCCTGGATAGACTTCACCCCAAGTCTACACATAAACAATAAGAACTTACCCAAGTTCCTCACTCGAACTTGATACAAGAATTCACTCAAACCCTTTACCAAGTTCCCATTACAAGAGTTCACTCAAACCCTTTAACCCCAAACTCAAATACATACGCTTGATAATTTGGATTAACTCTAGTATATAGAAACTAAATAACTGTAAAGGAACATCGCACTCGTAGTAACTTGGAACTCACAGGAACTGACTCAAAACAAGGAATAGAAAATATAATTCTTATTGTAACTTTATTCCTTAAGCCAGACCTTATGGAATGATATAAGTCAGACACTATGGAAAGACAACAGTCAGACAAATTTAAAAAGAATACATAAGCCTCTATTTATAGTACGTTCAAAACTTGAGCACCACTTCCACTTATTTCTCCACTAACCCATGATTAGTTAGTTGGGAGAAACGTGGGGAAGAAGCAATCAACTTATTGGGCACAACTTATGTCACGTTTACAGTAAAGCAGTTAGAGTAAAAATAGGAAACAAAAAGAAAATAAATACTTGGAGAAAAAGCAACGTTTTATCAAAATATAATCCAAGAGATATTTTTCCAAAACTCACTTTTTTATTTATTTTCTTGTGCAAAAATATTTTACTGAAAACTTTTTCATAAACCTGACATAAGTACATGAGTTCTTGTTCGTACAGGAACTCGCGTCTACAAGTTCCTGCAGTCAAATACTCATTGAACGTAATATAAATCTAGGCTTTTTATTTTCCAAAAACTGATAAGATAGAATTAAATAAATTAAAAGATATTAAAATCAGATTCCTAAAAATCTAATTTTATTTAAAACTATTTTATTTAAAACTTATCTTTTATTTAAAACTAAAACTTATCCTAAAACAACTAATTCATATTATCTACAAATAATTTACCAGGTAGAGATTTATTAAGAAACAAACTCTAAATAAATCCTACAGATTAAGATAATAATATGCAACAACTTACTGACTATTAAATACTTTTGACTCTAAGTTCCACGAGTTCCTTTTGACACCTTGTTCCTTTACCTTTCACGTTTCCACATACTTACATGAATCCTAGAAAATAAACTCATACTTCCTGTCTTCATGCTCCATGCTGCTCCAACTCAGGAACCGCGTGCAATAGCTCCACCTCTGGAACTTCGACGTGCTAGTTTCTTTAAGGAACTTCGCACTTATAATTCCTGCACAGTAACTGCTTGTTTCAACTATGAAACTTCACGAACTGCTCCCACTCAGGAACTGCTCCGACTCAGGAACTGCTCCGACTCAGGAACTGCTCCCACTCAGGAACTGCATATTCAATGTTCCTCTTAGGATATACCTAAGAACTGCTTTGTTTGTGTTCCTTCTATGAACTCTTCTAGGAACTTTGTTTGTGCTTGCTTCTATAACATTTTTTCTTGAACTCTTCATGCTTGGTTCCATCTTAGGAACTTACATAAAATCTAGCAGCACATATGTATAATCAAACTTCTTCTCTTTTTGGATTTCTTCCTCAGGAACTTGACTTATTGGATTTCTTTTAGGAACTCTTCATGATGTGATATATTAAACCTTTCATGACTTGTTCTATGGTAATGTAATATGCACATCTCAAACACACATATTAGTTAGATAAGCATCATTTGTTTACAATCATCAAAACACTACATGCCTCAACAATATTCCCCCTTTTTGATGATGACAAACAAATGATGCTTATCATAAATTAAATAATAAACGATGTACATTAATTCCCCTTAACAAACAAGTCATGCATGTATATGAAGGAAATATCAATATAAGATAAACACATCATACAAAGAACTTTCATCATTTAAGGATTTAGACTTAACTATGCTTGACTATAAACATCATACATATTCTTCCCCCTTTTGTCATTATCGAAAAGGATCATCTTACACACATTTTGTTTTAGGTAAATCATATACACATATTGTTATATGCTACACTTACCACCATAAAGGTTAAACACCTGTTAGTCCCAAAAGTCTCAAGAATCTCAATTTTCAAACTTAGGATACATGTACTACACAAATTTCCAACTCACAATCCAAAGACCCAACTTCAAAACCATCGAAGGAACTTGACAAATAATTAAATAAAAGTCAAGAAAAAAAATCAGATTTGAAAGTCAAGAATGGATCAAGAGATAGGACATTGTAATATCCAGCTCAAAGAATATGAAAGAAGTTTATGGAATAATTTGAGTAGATGGAACTTGAGAGATATTGTGTGCTCTATGGTTTAGACTTTTAATAAGAGGTTCTCAACAATAATTCGAGTTGATTACTTCACTTTACACTTTTGAAATCTCGCCAAAACCCCACACACACCTTGATATGTATCAATCAAGTTCACTTTTACTCAACCAACCAACCATGAGGAACTCATTGCCCGAAGAAACTTGAACAATTTAATTATCTTTTTACTCACACATACTTGAAAACCACCACCAAGAATGAAAACATATATACCGATTCCTTCCTTATTTCCCCTGAGTTTCTTATCATTCCTTCATCATTAGGAACTTATATGAGTAGTTCCATCTAATGATATATCCTTCTGAGCATCACTTGATAAAACATAAAAGACTTGCTTCTCACTTTTTCCATAACTTCCCCCTCAAAATGTATTTACCATTTATCACTCTTTATGCATCATTGAACCATAAAAAGTCATGAATTTTAATTTAGAGCACATGGGAATTAGGAGATTTAAAGTGACATGATATTAATGGAATGAGGAATTAATCAATCAAAGGGTATTTGAAAAAATGTGGTGTGAACTGATGATAGTTGGCTAAGAATATGTTTGTTCCCTCTAAAGGCTAAATGAAATATATTATGGGAATTTACCTGTCTTGTTCCATCAAGGTTTCTTTCATTGTACCTTTGGCAACTTAGGACTTTCATGTTTGACAGCATCCACAGTTCTATAATGAGACCTCTAACACTCTTAGGCAAGTGAATATGCTTTTACGACACAAAAATTAAGTGTAACATATTTACGCTAGTGTGCATATAATTACTTCAATTTTAGTATGTGTAAGAACCCAATTCGACAAAACTTTTCGGATAAGAACATGTTTACGCTTAAGTCATACTTCATCAAGTCTTGTTCCTCTAGACAGTCCATGAATAGGTGAAACTATAAAGAACATATATTCACATAATTTAAAGCAAGACTTATAAAAGTTATGCATTCAGATTAATAAGTTAACAATGTAATTTATTAATCATGATACAATGTGAATAGGAACATCATAACTTAAGTCACATTTCACCATGAATATAAGATTACCTCAAGTACTGGACTGATTTTGATGACTTATTTTTGAGTTTCTGAACTGTTAGTTCCATCATTTTGATGTCTTCACATCTGATGGAAACTTTCATACCAACTCGACTCATACTCATCCTTCTTCAAAAGTTCCTTGACATAATTTTGTCCTTGCATCATTATATTCCAAGAGAGTAGTTGTGTTCCCTTATCATGCTCACGTACACATTTGCTTATAAGGTTAGCAAAAACCCTTGCATAAAATAGTTAGTTGTACCAAAAATATTATCCATATAACAATATACAACTACTAAGTCAATTCCTCTTGAAAACAGAAATTATTGTTAATTTTGAAATCATTTTTCAAGAAGAAACTTGATGTTGTTCCTCATAGATTTCCAACAATAAAATTTATTTTGAATGCATTGAAAATCTATTTAGAACAACTTAAATCCCATGTAAGCAACAAGAGAAAATAATGTACAGCTATTTTATGACCTAGCTACATGAATACAAGTTTTTTCAAAGTCAATACCTTTGTTTAGTTGTTCCTCTCAACAACTAACCTGTATAGAGTTCCTTTGCCGATGTCTCTGTGAATGAGTCGTAGGAATAGTTCTTATGTTCCAGTTATAATCAAGGAACTCGGTTATTGGAACTGTCTGTTCCTACTAATCTGATAGGAACTCGCTTCCACATATTCATTGAGTTGAACTTTTATTTTATGAACTTGAACTTAATCTTCACTTTTTAAGCTCTTCTCCATGAGGTCATATAGTTGGCTATTGTTGCTTTTGAGAGTGACGTATTATATGTAGGAACTCTACCTCTATAGGAACTTGTGAGTTCAACATAAAAAAAAAAAAACATCTTTAACCTGTTTACTGGGAAAAAACAAGTTAGTCTCATAACAAATATGTCAACTCTTCATAACACATTATATATCATTTTGCTATAAACTCTGTGTTTCTAACAATTAGAGGTGCGTTCTAACACAACCTCATCACTTATATTTTTAAAGTTCCTTAGATGATTCTTATTGCTATTAATTACCAAGACACTTAAAATCAAACGCTTAAGAACATAATACCAATGTTTTCTCCTTTGAAGATCTCATAGGATGTCTTGTTGATTAACTTCTAATCATTCCTTTGTTGATGATTTAGCAAGTGATATCGATTGCTTTTACTTACTTGTTCATTTGAAAACATTAGCAAAGAGTATTTTGTCATGTCTTCCAACGTTCCATTCATTATATTCGCCTTGTAATCAATACCTTGTTCCTGCATACATCATCAAACTCATCTGGAATATTGCCATCATATGGAATCTTCTATCTGAAAGATAATCTCTGGAGCTCTCTTATTAATTTCAGGAACTTGTTCCCAATCTGTTCGTTCCTTTGATGGAAGAACATGAACTTGTTTCTCCATTTTGGGTTGACATAAACTAAAAAATATAATCTGTAAAACAAACCCAAAAAGAAATACTTTGTGCATTTTAATGTGAGTAGGTTAGTCAAAAGAGAGGTAAATAAAAATACAGCATAAAAAGAATAAGCATAAAGTTCCAAAAAAATATAATCTCATGTGAAAAAGGAACTTCTGCTTTGTTCCTTTGAACCGAGATCAGTTTCAAAAGAATTAGGAACTCTTTCCAAATTTTGAATTGTTCCTGTACCATTTACTCGTTCTTGGAACACTATGATTTCACCAAATCAAAGTTTGAGTTCCTTTATCCAAAATTAATATTTATGCATTTGATATTTTAGTTACCTCAATTATCAAACCTACAAAATAAACATTAATAACCTGCACAACATATAAAGAGAAGATAATATATATAAACTTGTAAAATAACTTCTCTTTTCCAACCAAAACAAATCTATATAACTATCTCTACTTAGTAAAAATCAACATGCATACATATAATAAATATTCAATAAACTCAATATGCATGGAAAAACACTTCTTTGGCAAATAAATAAAATAGTCATATATTCCACTACCTAAAGAATAAAGTTTCCTTTTGTAGGGAAATTAAGTTCCAAGAGTGACAATATGCATTGTTCCAATACGAATAGTTCCTTGAACCATTTCTAGTATACTGATTCTTTGATATTTAAAAAACAATTTGGAAATCTTAATTTTGTTTTTCGAAAACAGTTTTAAAGTTATCCAAAATTGCTATAAAAACATCAAAGCCAAATAAAACCATTTTACTAGAAATACTCTAAGGAACAAGTTCCAATTTAATATATGCGTATAAAGAATATCTCAAGGAAGAGATACTTACATCAAAGGGGTGGTTGATAATCCTTGAGTGACTTTAAATTGATGATAAAAAGTCCGCTTCCACTTGTTCCTTTGAATGACGTAGGGTGGAGTTCCTTTCTCGTACGGGTTCCTTCTTCTTGCGGGAACTTCACTCAGGCAGGTTGCTCGCTTATCAACGAGTTCGAGCTCTCGATACCAATTGTTAACTCGGAAGGAACTACAAGAGGGGGGTGAATTGTAGTGTGGAACTTATTGCCAAATAATGCGGAATTTAAAACATAAGCAATAAGGAACTCAAAGTGCAAGAGAGATTTTTACGTGGAAACTTCTTGTCCCAATACAAGAAGAAAAACCACGACCTCCTCAGGATTTAAACTCTTCACTATAATAGGGAACCTCCTCTCGTTACAACCTATTACATGCGCAAGTTCCACCTCGAACTCCAACTCTCTCACAAGTTCCACTAGGAACTTTAGCTCTCTAGACTTAACTCCAAGTCCCTTAAGAGTTCCCACAACTCTTTACAACGGGTTTACTCAAACCCTTTACCCCCTGGATAGACTTCACCCCAAGTCTACACATAAACAATAAGAACTTACCCAAGTTCCTCACTAGAACTTGATACAAGAATTCACTCAAACCCTTTACCAAGTTCACATTACAAGAGTTCACTCAAACCCTTTAACCCCAAACTCAAATACATACGCTTGATAATTTGGATTAACTCTAGTATATAGAAACTGAATAACTGTAAAGGAACATGGCACTCGTAGTAACTTGGAACTCACAGGAACTGACTCAAAACAAGGAATAGAAAATATAATTCTTATTGTAACTTTATTCCTTAAGCCAGACCTTATGGAATGATATAAGTCAGACACTATGGAAAGACACCAGTCAGACAACTTAAAAAGAATACATAAGCCTCTATTTATAGTACGTTCAAAACTTGAGCACCACTTCCACTTATTTCTCCACTAACCCATGATTAGTTAGTTGGGAGAAACTTGGGGAAGAAGCAGTCAACTTATTGGGCACAACTTATGTCACGTTTACAGTAAAGCAGTCAGAGTAAAAATAGGAAACAAAAAGAAAATAAATACTTGGAGAAAAAGCAACGTCTTATGCAAAAATATTTTACTGAAAACTTTTTCATAAACCTGACATAAGTACATGAGTTCTTATTCGTACAGGAACTCGCATCTACAAGTTCCTGCAGTCAAATACTCATTGAACGTAATATAAATCTAGGCTTTTTATTTTTCAAAAACTGATAAGATAGAATTAATAAATTAAAAGATATTAAAATCAGATTCCTAAAAATCTAATTTTATTTAAAACTATTTTATTTAAAACTTATCTTTTATTTAAAACTAAAACTTATCCTAAAACAACTAATGCATATTATCTAAAAATAATTTATCAGGTAGAGATTTATTAAGAAACAAACTCTAAATAAATCCTACAGATTAAGATAATAATATGCACAACTTACTGACTATTAAATACTTTTGACTCTAAGTTCCACGAGTTCCTTTTGACACCTTGTTCCTTTACCTTTCACGTTTCCACATACTTACATGAATCCTATAAAATAAACTCATACTTCCTGTCTTCATGCTCCATGCTGCTCCAACTCAGGAACCGCGTGCAATAGCTCCACCTCTGGAACTTCGACGTGCTAGTTTCTTTAAGGAACTTCGCACTTATAATTCCTGCACAGTAACTGCTTGTTTCAACTATGAAACTTCACAAACTGCTCCCACTCAGGAACTGTTCCGACTCAGGAACTGCTCCCACTCAGGAACTGCTCCCACTCAGGAACTGCATATTCAATGTTCCTCTTAGGATATACCTAAGAACTGCTTTGTTTGTGTTCCTTCTAAGAACTCTTCTAGGAACTTTGTTTGTGCTTGCTTCTAACATTTTTCTTGAACTCTTCATGCTTGGTTCCATCTTAGGAACTTACATAAAATCTAGCAGCACATCTGTATAATCAAACTTCTTCTCTCCTTGGATTTCTTCCTCAGGAACTTGACTTATTGGATTTCTTTTAGGAACTCTTCATGATGTGATGTATTAAACCTTTCATGACTTGTTCTATGGTAATGTAATATGCACATCTCAAACACACATATTAGTTAGATAAGCATTATTTGTTTACAATCATCAAAACACTACATGCCTCAACACATTAGGAATTCTCAAGAATAGGAGTCTACCAGTGGGAATTTCCCTACTATGTCAGATCAAGTGCTCCATGGATTATTATTGACTCATAATGTGTAAGTTCTCCACCCTTACCTTAATTCCTAAATAAATAAAAATGTCAAGTAAGAAAAAAAAAGGGGGAAACTTAGACATTATAAGAGTATTTTTTGCAGGCGATGATTCACGTTAAAGTCCTTTAACTTCCCACATGATAAATGCTACTGTACTCCTTGTACAAATAGCTAAGAATAATACCTCCATACTATGTATAGAGAGTTAGAGACAAGGACTTTTAGTTGAGCTTGCCTAAATAAGACAATATCATGTCCAGGTATTTCATCCAGATGCTGCCAAGTTGAGATAAGCATCTCATGTTCAAGTCATTATCGAGAAGGCGAGAAATAACAATTTTCATCGTATATGAAGAATTCCTCTAATAATAACAATCACCTAACAGCACAGGCAATCTAAAAGTAAATAAATCGAGCAAAAACAAAAGATAAACATAAATTGAAAGAAAAAAGAAAAAAAAAGCTCTTTACCATCTGCTAGTAAAACTACTCCCCCATTACTAGCATAATAGACTAATATCTACATACTCAAATTCATCTCAAAATCAAACAAACCACCAGCGTATATATTACACAAATCAGTACTAACTGAATTTGTTCGCATTTTTCCTTCCTTCTTGATAGTCGGTTACAACAATTCATTTCAGAAAGACAGAAACATAACAAGCCTCCTAGAATTATTATCTCACTAACCAACAAGACATAAAACCAACATCCACTTTTACAAAGCTAATAGTGCAGCTAATCCAACACAATACATCAATCAAAAGATCTGTTGTGCATGTGCATGTTAAGTTTTGATGATGAAAAATAATATAATATGTTATAGTATGAAAGTTTGTGACAGATGGTTGAGAAAGGAATAAATAAATGAAGACTTTGAAGAAATGAAGAATCAAGATTGAAGTCCAAGTTTATATTGAATTCCAAGTTTAGTTACTATATGCAAAATGTAATATGCTAGAACTAGATGATATATTATGTGCCAAGTATAGAAATATAAAATTAGGATAATTATTATTTTCTTAGAGTTAAGGAATTAAATAATTATGTTAATTTTATATATCTATATAAAAGGAAAAATATTTTTGAAAGAAAAAGATTTTCGAAAACAAAAGATTTCCTAAAACAAGTTTTAATAAAAACCGATTTGGAAAAGGATTGTGAAAAACCGATTGATAAAAGAGTTTTGAAGACAAAAGGAGTTTTAACAAGGAAAACAAAGATAGAGAAAAAAACTGATTGTGATAATAAGTTTTCTATAAAGATAATTACTAGTTAATATCGGAGAATTCTTATCTTATAAGAATTGAAAAGAAAAATCAGTTTTTTATAAAAGATAAAATTGGTTTTTGAATAGGAAAAGAATTTTATCCCTTTATTATAGGAATAAAAATTGTTCAAAAGATAATATATCTTGGAGAAGGATTTTTATTCAGTTCACCAAGATATATAAGGGATTGCAACTTAGTTTTATAACTCACGTTTTCAGAGAGAGAAAATCGGAGATATTAAGAGCTGAAAACAGTTTCCTAAGGCACGAGTATAGCACGTAGTTCTAGTCGGGTTAGGAAACTAAAACAACGTTTGTAATTGTCCTCTATTTGCTTGAATAAGAAGCACGCTTTGAGGATCTTTTCTTTTCGTAATTTCATTATTATAGAGAGTGGCAACACTTAGAGTTAAGTGTTGGGGAGCACTACTAGGGTTAGTAGTGGGGGAATCGAATTGTATCAAGAGTTTGGTATTTTACGATTCAAATAATAAAAGAGTAGTTTGTGTGGACGTAGATCTCAGAGGTGAGATTGAACCACGTTAAATTCATGTGTCTTATTATTTGATTTCATTGTTTTATTATTTGATATAATTGTTTTAGTGTTTGATTAAGTTTCGTTTGAGCAAAAACATTAATCGGAGAATATACGAGTGAATAACACGAGTGCACGACAGATCGTGCCATAAGAGTGTTTTTGCGAAAATCGATTAGTTTTAGCCACTCAATTCAACCCCCCTTCTTGAGTGTCACCTTGTGTTCCAACAAGTGGTATCGGAGAGCGAGCTATTCTCGAAAGGCTCATCCCTAGAGAATAGAAGTCATGAACATGCAAGATGACTCTCGAGATAGACACACAAAGTGCCTAATTTTTTACGGAAAAGACTATGGATGGTGGAAGGCTAGGATGAGGATCTACATCCAAGGATCGGATTATGAATGCTGGAAAGTCATAAAAAAAAGGACCAATCCTTATCCAAATCAAAGATGCTGAAGGAAATATGGTCGACAAAGATGAAGATGACTACAATTCGATCGACTATGCAAAAGCCGAAAAAAAACTTCAAAGCTATGAGTATTCTCCAATATGGAATTGGACACGATGAATATTCAAGGATCTCGGCTTGTACAACAAAGAAAAGAAATATGGGACACGTTTGGAGTTGGCCCACGAAGGTACGAATGAGGTAAAACAATCTAGAATAGATTTGCTTGTCCAACAATATGAATTGTTTACTATGAATAAGGACGAATCTATTAAAGAGATGTTCACTAGATTTACACTAATCACTAATGAATTACGTTCTCTAGGCAAAACATATACTTCTGAAGATTTAGTGAGAAAGGTGTTAAGAAGTCTAACAAATCGATGGCTCCCAAAAATAACCGCTATTCAAGAAGCTAAGGATTTGACTAAACTTTCACTAGAACAACTTATTGGATCATTAATGACTCATGAACTTGTCTTAGATTCTAAAAATAATGAACCAAAAAGTAAAGGTATAGCCTTGAGAACTGAATTGGAAATTGAAAATAGTGATAGTGATGATGATATTGATTTTCTTACTAGAAGATTTAAAAATTTTCTCAAAAAGAACAAAAACAACAATCCTAGAAAAGATGAAAATTTCAAAGGTAAGAGCACTACATCTAACTTTAAGAAAAGTGCTACTAATTCGGGTTGTTTCAAGTGTGGAGAGTTAAATCACAGGATAAAGGAATGTCCCTTATGGAATGATGAGAAGCCTAAAGAAAATAGGGATCAACAAAGAAGGAGTTCAAGAATGCAATGATTGCTGCCGTTTGGGGAGATTCGGATTCTGATGAAGAACAGTCAGAGGCACAGTGCCATGAAGAAAAATTATGTCTGAATGCTTTGTACGGACATCACGAGAGAAGGGCACGGTGCCGGGGACGACTCTCACTTGTGTCTAATGGCGAAAAGTTCAAACTACCAAGATGAAACCGAAGACGGCGAGGTAAGTCTTCTTTCTCTAAAACCTTCAATACATCTTCTTTCAAAAAACCAACTTGTTACTTTACTGGGAAATATTATTGATGATTGTCAAGAAATGAATGATGATTTTTCAAACATGAGAAAAGAGGTGAAAAATTTGACTAAGCAAAAGATTGGGTTGGAATTGGAATATAAGGATTTATTAAAGGATTGTAAAGAATTGATGAAAAAGAATGATGAACTTGAAAAAACTATTGAAGAGAAAAATGTTGAGATAAATGCTTTAAGGTGCGAAAAGTCTCTAGTAAATGAAATTGTTAATAACTCTGTGCCATACACTGTGCTAGAGGCTAAAAATTCGGATCTGGAAAATAAAATTGAATCGTTAAAACATGAGTTAACTGAGTTAAAAGAATCAAGACAAAGATCCAGAATTATTCCACTTATGCTACCACATGATGCTAAGTTAAGTGATGAACTTGATAAAGTTAAAAGAGATTTGGAAATTTCGAGAAAAAGAAATAGCGATCTAAACACTTCTGTTGAATTCTTAGAATCACAATTGACTATTGCTCGGAAAATGTATGAAAAATGGTTAGATGGTCAAAAAGCCTTAGAATATATCTCCTGTACAACTAGCAATCGAAACAGAATTGGTTTAGGATATACAGACCAGAGGCACAGTGTAAGGCACAGTGCCAAAATTTTTGAAAGAGACTTTCGTAAAAGAAAATATGTCGATCTACCTGAATATTTGATTTGCAACTTTTGTGGAAAGAATGTACATCTTATGGATAATTGTAATGTCAAGAAAAAAAGTGTTGCAAAAAATGTAAAGTATGTAACTCAAATATGGGTTAGAAAAGACTTATTAGAAGCTCAACGAAAGAAAAAGGGACCCAAACAGATTTGGGTTCCTAAAATTAACAAGTGATCTTTTTGCAGGCAAACGTGAGAGGACGCAGCCTATGGTATCTCGACAAATGGCTACTCAAGACATATGACTAGTGATAAATCTCAATTCCTCTCACTAGTAGCCTACCATGGAGGGTGTGTTACATTTGGTGACAACAAAAAAGGAGAAATATTTGGTATTGACAAACGTCGGCAAATCCCTAACACATTCCATAGAGAATGTGATGTTGGTAAGTGTTAGGGTTTTATTTTAATACCGCAAGTGTACGGTGTCGTAACACATACGGGTCGAACTCAGGGAGGTGCAAGATTAAACACTAGTTGACTCTAACCTATAAAATAGCTACACATTCCAAATATCCAGAAGAATCTATAAACTAATAACAAAATATGACAATTAAAACACTAAGATTAAGTATCACCACTAATATGAATTGATCAAAATATAACTCACATCCCAGTTATTCAATCATAGCTTAGGCGAGATTGACATTCCCTTATGACTTCAGTAAAAAGGCACAGCGCGAACCGAAACTAAATACTCGGTCATTCCTCAATACCTAGAGCTCACTTTCGTGATAGCAAAAGGCCTAACTAACATGTATGTCTCCTATTTTCATGGCTTACACACATAATTAGAAGCATTAAGAACCAATATCAAATAATTCCCAATTCTAGTTCTCACCTATTTTCATGGGAGAATTCAAATCAATAACAAGATTATCTAAATTAAGACCCAATTTTCGTTGATGAACTCAATTAATAAAATAACAATTTAACATCAAACAAATATTCCTAATCTCAACTCCAACTTTCGTTGATAATATAAATTAGGGCTAAATCAAGATGTAAAATTGACAATAAGAACAATCTCATCAAACCCTAAACATATAACTCAATAACATGGGAATTAGAGAAAAAACCATAAGATCAATCCATATTATGGCTCAACTCAATCTTAGATAAAAAGACTACTCACTAATAATGGCAAATAGAGCAATAATCATAATAGAAAACATGATTAAAATATAATAAAGAGAAGAGAGAAGAGAATAAGACTTATTGAATTGAAGATGAATATGAAAGCTTGAATCTTGAATCTCCAAAGTAGCAATAGAAACAAACTAGGGCACAAAACTAGAGAGAAAACTAGAGAAACAAAATAACGTGATATTGAAAAGTGAGTAATAGATAATAGATCCTCTAACCTAATTAGAAATCCTCTAATATATAGTTATAAGTCCTAATACTAGTAGGGAACCAAAATTACAAGATAAGGAAGCCAAATAAATCATTAAATGGCCGAAATTGTCAAAACCGCGTGCGCGTAAGAAGTTCCTGGCAGACTGGGCCAACTTGCGAAGCCCATATCTCTCAGAATACAACTCGCCTTGGGCCGTGCAACCTATCGTTGGAAAGCTCTTCAAGCCTACTTTCCAATGCCGCTGGAATTAATCAATTATCATAATCGAGTCAAAAGTTATGGACAAAAGAGTAGGCATGGCTCAATTTCCACAATTCTTATATTAAATTCCAAATTTATTTTAGCTCCAAATTGCACTCAAAGATGTTCATAATGATCCTTATCAATGTAGCTTGCTTCCAATTGCTCCTAAGTACTCAAACTTGTCCAACAATACTCCAATTATGTTCTCAATACCTGAAATTCATCAAATAATACCAAAAACGCACAAGAGGAGTAATATTTCGCAGATTAAGTAATAGTATGCAATTATGAACTACAATGCATCTAAATGCTCCTAGAATGCAACCTAAATGCACCTAAAATGTATATAAAAATACGACACATCAGTAAGTGGTTTGAAAAATTTGTTAAGCATATCCCAATTGTATGATCAAGGTAATTCTGTTGAATTTCATGCATGAATATTTTACAATATAATTTGTGGCTTTGGGATTAATTTCTGGAAATTAGTTGAGTATTATGCTTGTTGTCCTCCTTTAAATATGTTAATTAGAGATTTATTGATGCGTGTTTTTGTGAAGCTTAGTGAGTAAAGATCTACTTGATATAAAGAAGGACTCGCAATGGTCTAATGATGCTGTCCTAATGTCATGATCCTAAGTTGCCGAACTAATAAGCTATATGATCCTAAGTTGCTGAATTTTTGAGCTATGAAATGCATATACTTTCTCCTATAGCAAGCTTGATCTTTAGCCCAATATTCTGATTTTCTATTCATGAGTTTGACATTTGTGCCTCATTATTTCTTTCTTTCATATGTCCCACCTTATCTTTAATTCTCTATTATTATCCTTCTTTTCCCCACCCATTGCTCCAAAGTTCAACAAGTGCTTTTAATCTTGATTCATGATAATCTATGGGGAAAGAACATTTTGATAATTTGATGGAAGAAAAAGACGCATCGTTAAGGGGGGAACATGAAAAGGTTGGAATGAAACTCAAATACGTGAAAGAATGAACAATATCGATTTACACTTGTGCAAGGCACGGTGCCAGGTGATGTATCAAAAGACAATGAGGTCCGAATTAAGTTATTATCTTTGATCTTTTATTGGTTGACTCTAGTAATATTGTATGGTCTCCTTCTCCTTCATATATAAAAAAAAAAAAGAAAAGAAAAGAAAAGGAGAATAAGACATTTATTTTAGATAGATCCTAGAGTTCAATTCAAATGTGAAGAACATTATCAAAGTTTTGAAGATTATCATTTTGGATTTCAGTATATCCGATGGTTAGTTTTATTTGAAGGGGAATACATTGTTCAGTGGCACAGTGCCACAGTGCCACAGTGATGAAAGTCTTGTGATGCTTATTTGCGGAAGTTGAAAATATGAAAAAAAGGGTTTAAGCACTTGTTGAGCCAATTGTCATTTCAAATCTTCAAGTTTGCATTACCTATATTCATCTTACATTCTTAGCCATCAACCATGATCCTTCATGATTATTTCTTGCTTCAGAAATTCGGATTGTGAGTTGGGTTATATTTGTGCTTAATGACTTCGGATTGTGAGTTGGATTATGACATAGCACCAGCATCCTTAGTATTTATTGCTTGAGCTACTTGAATTATTTTGCTGACTATATCTCACTCTGTCTCGCTAAACATGTTGATGCTCTCCTTTTTTGATAATGTCAAAAGGGGGAAGATGGGTATAATACTTAGACTAATGAATAATTGGTTATCTTGGTTACCATGTTACTTGTGAATGATGTTATGCTATTTTCCCTTATGTGATTAATGGTGCATATTTTGAGGGGGAAAAAGTGATTACTTAATAATATTATATTGAGTGTTTGTCATCATCAAAAAGGGGGAATTTGTTGTGCATGTGCATGTTAAGTTTTGATGATGAAAAATAATATAATATGTTATAGTATGAAAGTTTGTGACAGATGGTTGAGAAAGGAATAAATAAATGAAGACTTTGAAGAAATGAAGAATCAAGATTAGTGTTGGGGAGCACTACTAGGGTTAGTAGTGGGGGAATCGAATTGTATCAAGAGTTTGGTATTTTACGATTCAAATAATAAAAGAGTAGTTTGTGTGGACGTAGATCTCAGAGGTGAGATTGAACCACGTTAAATTCATGTGTCTTATTATTTGATTTCATTGTTTTATTATTTGATATAATTGTTTTAGTGTTTGATTAAGTTTCGTTTGAGCAAAAACATTAATCGGAGAATTTACGAGTGAATAACACAGTGCACGGCACTGTCCCATAAGAGTGTTTTTGCGAAAATCGATTAGTTTTAGCCACTCAATTCAACCCCCCCCTTCTTGAGTGTCACCTTGTGTTCCAACAAGATCTAACCAAGAACTTCAATACAGGGAAAGACAGGCAAATAAGTGATTGAAATAACCTTCTCAAGTCAACAGATCAGCTCAAAGGAAACAAAGTCATACAATATGCAGTAACAGGTTCACATGAGGGGAAAAAATTATACATAGTAATCATATCACAAGATTAGTAAATGTAAATGAGACGAGACAACTCGCGGGCTACTCGAGATCGACTCAGTCAATATTCGGTTAAAGCTCGACTCAATGACTCACGATTCGAGCTAAGATAGTACCAACTCGACTCGAAAAGCTCGCAAGAAACTCAAAAAAAAATTATATATAATACTTGTAATTTCAATAAATAATTCTTAAATTTTTTTAAAGAATTTAATCCATGAAATAAAATTAACACTTACATAGAAAATATTTTCACGGTGGACTTTAATCATAGTCTGTCTGTAGGTGATGGTTAACAAGTCGAGCACAAGATTTTCACGAGCCTTAGCCTTGGCTCGGCTTAAAATCTCATGAACAAACTGAAAAATTATTAACAACGATCTATTATGTAAATATTAAATGTCCCACATTGGTTTATAGTGTAAACAATAGCTTTTTTTCTCTATAAAATGTTACTACTATAGCTATACTTATTGTTTGAATTCAAGTTGTCCCACATTGGTTGGGAAACAAAATTTTAAGTTTGTGTTCTTTATAAATGGAACAAAAACTATTTGTTGCATTATTGGTTGGAAACTATTGTCTTCTATGAAAGTTTGTTTCATCATAAAGTCCCACATCGATTATATATAACATTTTTCTTTATAAAAGGCTACTCCAAATACCTAACTCAATGTATGTGGATTGACTCAAGTTTGAGTTGAGCCTTGATTCGAGTTTAAGTTCGGGTTTGAGCTTGATTCGAGTTCGAGTTTTGAGTTTCAAGTTCGAGCTTGATTCGAGTTCGAGCTTGAGTTTAAGATTTTAAGTTCGGATCGAGTTTGATTTTTTTAAGCTCGCGAGTTTTCGAGTCTAGTTGAGCTTGACTTTGAGTTTTGGATTTCGAGTCGAGTTTAGCCAAACTCGAGCTCGATTCGCATCATTTACACCCCTAGGCGCATTGACCATGCTTACGTTTTGCTTCTGTAGTTTTGTCGATTCACGGATACAATTAAGCAACCACGACAACCCTTATTACCTGGAATTCATTATAACCACTCTGAGACCAAAATATAAACCCTGAAGCTCCTTTCGTATATGTATCAGTCTATCAACAAAGTACTCTTAATTAAGAATATTTGGGGTAACGTATTCACTATTCAAAGACAGCAACTCAATCATCCAGAACTCTTCTAAAATTCTAGGGAAATTTCCTCAGGTACCCGTGAGATTTGACGTAATTCTCAAATTACCCCTCACATTTGGGAAATTCTTCAAATATCCCTAAACTTTGACTTTATGCTCAAAATACCTTTATTATTGACGGAGCCCAAACGTCGTTAGGTTTTTCTCTCTGTCTCCTCAATTTTCTCACTCCTCCCACCATCCTCCATTGATGACTACCTAAACGTCCAAGTTTTCTCTCTCCTCCCCATATTGATAGAAGGATTAATTAGAAATTCATAAAATAAAATAAAAACATATTGCATTGTAAGTTATAGAACAAAGATGGAGTAGTTGCGTATTTTTAATATATAGAATAAAGGTGGACTTAGACAAAATATGTTGAGACTTCTTATGGGGTTCTTCGGAGGAAAAGAAAAGCCTTCACCTGATCTCTAAAGTTACCAATCAAATTCCAAAATCCCGGGAAGGGCTTCGTATTAAAAAACTATGCATCCCTTAACACCACTTTCATGACCAAGCTGGCCTGGAAAATGAGCCATGGGAGCGACAACCTGGCGAAAGGGTGTATTGAGTCAAAGTATATCCACTCAAATTATATTACTAGTGCTAAAAAGGGGTCGTATATTATATACTTTTGGTGGGACGATTGGTTGAGTATTGGTCCTTTACATTATTTCTTCGTAGGCCCTCTCCCCAATCTTGAGCATGAGTCTAAAGTCTCTGTTTACTACCTTAATGGGTCGTGGGTAGAATCTCACATGAATATTCATCCCCACATCTTTGATCTCATGATTTAACTTCCCCCTTCCAAAGCCCGACTCGCAAGATAAAGTGTGTGCTAAGTTTGTCACGCACCCCCAAAGAACTGCCTGTGAGGCTTGTATTTGTCATGGCCATCAATAAACATGTATTTGTCACTAACCCTTTATTGAAATCTACCGTATACGTGAAGCTCTCCACACAAGCTATGCTCTCGGTGTAGCTAAACTTATGATCCTAGCGGATTGTCACACAGTTGTCACACAGATGTTAAATGCTTGTAGGGAGCTGAGGACTAAATTTAGAGAAGTCAAGTTCGACTTCGTCTGAAGAGAGCATAATCAAATTGCGGATGTAATGACTAAAGAGTGTAGCTAGGCAAATGTGCCTAACAAGACTTGTAACTAGGATGTACCCCTATCCCCCCAGTTATTGTAGCAATTTGTGTAGCTCTATAAACTTTGTGAATGTCTTTAATGTTTAATAAAATTACGCCTTTTCACTTAAAAAGAATATTCGTTAGCACCATAGGACTCCTAATTACAATAGAAATTTTGTGGAAAATAAAACTAGTTCATAGTAGCAATATATAAACATACATCAGAGATGTATTAAAAAACATCCCCTTAAAAGAGATTCAGAAAGGTATGTGATAGATATCCACTACAAAAGTTCTTATAGAGAAAGAACATTTGTTCATGATTATCTAGATATATATATCCCTTTTTAAAAACAATTACCTAATATGAATTTTTATTGATTACCACTACCTTTTGCTGAAAATTATATCAAATAAATAAACGTTGTGTATTATTGGATTTTTAAACACAATTCAAAATTTGGAGAGGAAAATTTTAATGATAGGAGGGTAGGGTTTATCTTGAGCCTCATTTTTATTAGGAGCTTTTTTACGAAGAAAAGGTTTTTCCTACGTAGTCTTTTTTTGCTAGCATAGTAGGCAGTTGTTTTTAAAACAATGACATATATATCTATTACTTTTAACAAATACACTGATACATATAACTATATATAGTCTTGATAGATTAGAAGTACTAAATAGGAAGAGAAAACCTTTCCATTTTACAAATAAAAGTTCTGAGCTCAAACCCCAGTCGGTAGATTTTTTGCGTGTGAAAAACTAGTCTTTGTTTTTATGCCATTATATTAATTAGTCACACATTTGTTTGTAGTGAATTTGCTTTTCGATCTCCTGCAAACTTTAGCCTCCATGTAAACGCGACCACTCTCACAAGTATATCCACGGCCGCAATCTTTATTAGTGGAACATATACACAAGCCTTCACGGGCACATCCTACTTGCTTGTGAATAGTGCTTAATCCTTCTTTCAATCCTAAGATGTACTTAGTCCAGTCAGATGAAAACAATTCCAAAGGATCATATCGCTCCTTAACCCTCAAAAATTTCCCTCCATCCTTATACTTGTTAATCACACCTTCAAATGCTACATTGCGATTTTTTCCCCAATGAGGCATCCCACCATACTTGAAGGCCATCATTTGCTCGATTTCGTCGTATATATCAGAATAAAGCCGATGACCGGAGGCTTCTTTTGCTCTGTAATGGACTATATCGAATTGTATTCCATCCTCATCTTTTCCAAGATAAGCGGAGGAGGCTTTGACATACCTCATTAAGATACCAAAGTACGGCTCTACACCACATAAGGATGTAGGCTTCATACTGACCAATTCTTTTATGTCTTGAATGAAGTTCTTCACCTTATTCATAGGCAAACTCGATGCGTCGTCATCAACGAATATACCCTTTATTCTTGGATCCCATCCACAATAACCAGTGCTAGCATTATTTAGGTGGCTATCAAGGCACGTTCCTGAACACTGCATTTTATTTTGATATCCAATAACTGGGTAGCCATTGAATTGAACACCTGCATGTACGCGTGTAGTTTAATTCATTTATAGCACTAATATTCTCAATTCAAATTAAATGGGTGGACCATTTAATGTTCGTTTAGAAAGATTGGGCCGAAGCCAAACTTGGTTCAGGAGGATGGCTAAGTATATTTCCCTTTTTTTATTATTACATTGTGAGGGACCACTTTACTAAAATTCCTAATTTTCTTTTATTTGGGCCTCTTATATATTATAGGTACGGTTGGGCTAGCAGAGGTCATGGCCCTCTTAGGCCCCTTAATAGCCTAACCCCTAAAAGAATATGATACAACATTGCAACTACTGCATAATTTATGTATGCATGCATGTGTCGCAATTTTTTTTTAACAAAAGTAAGGATCAATATCATAATTCCTTCATTTTAAATAGCAACACTTCTTTTTTTTAGGTATTTCAATCTATTTGCAACATTATCGATTTTGAATTAACTTTCTCTGTATTTCTCTGCTCATCATATAGGTCCCTTTTTATTTCTGTATATCTCTCTCTACACTTTGATGATCATGTGCTTCTTTCCCTCTCCCATGTTGCGATTAAAACACTTAAGGGGAAGTACGAGTTAAACAATTATGATACTAAAAAGGGATTTGAATAAAAAAAAATATTGTATAGCATTATATGTTAAACCAAATTACGCAATAAATGGGCATAAAAGAGACAAATACGAGACAAGGTGCATTACCATCATTTGTAAGTCCAAATGCCATTTCATTGTAATCTGCCGTGATTGCCTTTGTACGGATGCATTTTAATGTGTCACAACCATTTGATTCTTCAAAATCATCTGAATGGAGTAATATCAATGAGTAATAAGCGTAGTTCCTCCCACCATATATATTTGTTATGTTTTCGAATATTTCTTACTAAAAGAAGAAAAAAAGAAGGCAAATCTCACAAAATAACAAAACTAAATCAACTCAACGGATGAAGTACTAAAACTTCAACAAGATTAGATATAAGGAAAAAGAAGCTTCAAATAACCCAAATACTAGTTCAGTTGCATTTCTTTTTTTTTTTTGGTAAGTAAATCAGTGTATTGAAATTTATAGAACCAAAAAACCGAGAACAATACATCCTAGCTCTAAGCCAACCTTAGATTTCAGTTGCATTTCCCTAACCCAACTAAAAACCTTTTTGTACTTGCAAAAACATAAAACAAAAGCTAAGAAATGACGATAAAACCTATCAAAAAAAACCCCTACCTATTCACAAAAAAAAAAATTGTGAGAATTATAGCCGACGATGAAGCATTACAACACCAAAGGATAAAAGATGGGAGAGGTTAAATATTTGCTAAAGACAAGTTTACTTAATTTCAGTTTCATGATTGAAATCAATACGATATCGATATATTTCCTCTGTTTCAAAATACTTGACAGTTGACACAGTACTTCTCTCGACACGCTTTCAAGTGCATATATTTAACCATTAATAATCTCTAATTCTTATAAGTAAAAATAATAGGAAGTTGATATTTCGAAATATATATCAAGACGAATATAACAAGATTCCATATGACTATTTTTTCCTTACACAGAAATCACAAAACACGGTCAGAGAAGAGCGTACGAATAATGGAAAAGTCAAATCATCTCAATTCAAATATTTCAAAATGAAGGTTGTCGTAACTATATATATGTGGATCTCAAGTAATGAAGATTTTACCTATTTTCCGTGTAGATTCTAACAACTCTTGTGGCGCGGAACGGAAAAGGACATAGTCATAAACGCCATCACCAAGTGTTGTAGCGGGCACCCGATCGTCAACTCGGTATATTGCTTTGTGTTGACTTGGTACCCACGTTATATCTGCAAACTCATGTTGGAGACCAAATGTGAGGGCTTGCACCTCAACATCACCATCATCTCTCGTGATATAAGTTATGCTTCGCTTGAAGAGTGGCTCTAGTTTGAATGTTACCTCCAAGAAACAAAATAAGATTCATGATTCATGTAGTCATAAGTTAATCTAACTTATTTCCTACCTACTTAAACAAAAAATTATAACATAATCACCAATAATTTAACTTCAAATTTTGGTTAACAATTGTAATAAGAGTGCGATAGTTTAGGATAATTGTTTGTTTAAAATAAGAAGAGAACATGTTTACTGCATCTGCAATTATCACCACTTCCCCATGTGAACACATAAATGCATATGTACATACATATTATAGAGTTTCGAATAAATTTTCATTTCTAAAAAGAGTGGGGATACTTAAATATACATGAGACTATATTTGGGCTAATTTTGGTGACCACAAACTAACGTACAATCAGTCTAATCGTTAACAACAATTGTTGTTTCATATTTTACTTGTACTATTATATGATGAGTTTTTAACATACTTGGGGATTAGATTAATCATGCGCAAGCTTACATGCATGCATGCTTGCAAGCAAAAACATCGTGAATGCAACCTACAATTGCATGCAACCATGCTTCCTATGCATGAACGTTCAAATGTAACCTGAGTAAGAACCAACGACTGAGATGACCAGTGATTACTACTCCAATAAATCAACCAATAGATTAGAATCACGTTACAATAGGATAATTATGCTTTCAAATAAGATTGAATATACATAAAAGTTCCTTACTATTATTATGTAAGTATGTATTTATGTGGCTAATCAATATGGAAACAACCAAAACCTTAAACAGATTGATCATGTATGCCAATACTAAGTATTTATAAACAACTTTCATTCTTTAATACCGTGATGGGTAACCATCGTCCTCACTGCCTCTTAATCTCGGTTATGACCATCTCACAAAAGATAGATTGACATAGACTCGCGCATTAACAATTGGAATTGAAAGCATGTTGGTGGGGTAAAAAGAACTGGTAATAATATAAGTTGCTATGCTAAAGGTTGTCTGGTAGCTTTTATACTTCTATTTTTGGAATCTAGGGAGTTTAAAATAACCATTATTCTATTCATATATATTTCCCTCCGTAACACATTACTTGCAACATTTGCCAAAAATGGGTGTAACATATTACTTGCAACAATTTGAAACTTTCCATATATGGCAAAATTTAGCATGTAAAATGTCTCACTCATGTGATTTCTCTATCCTACTTTTTCATAATTAATATCCTTAACCCATATGATTTCTCTCTCCTACTTTTTCTTTCCTCAACCCATGTAATTTCTTTCTCCTACTTTTTCATAATTAATCTCCTTTACCCATACTTACCAAATTTTGCCTAGGAAATCCCCCTAAGTCCAATTGTTGCAAGTAATGTGTTACGGAGGGAGTAGTAGTCATTGCATACCTGTGAAATGACTCCAAGTACACCAAGTGAAACCTTTGCTGCATCAAGATCTTCATCTCCTACAGTAAGTGTACGAACCTTAACATAATCGTCCTCTGAATTGCCAGGACTAACAATCTTAAGGCCGACGACAAAGTCATGAACTGCACTCCCACGACCCCAAAGTGAGCTTCCATGAGCACCTGTGCCTAGCATTCCACCAACTGTTACCCCAGCCCAATAGGGTGAACTGGCAAGTGCTAGATTCACTTTGGCAGCCTCGTCGATAAGTTGTTGAAGCGTCACCCCACTTTCCACTGTCATTGTTTCTTCTGTCATGTTCACATTTATGATCTTATTGAGATTCTTTGTGCTTATTAGCAATCCGTCTTCTCCATCTGGACACACTAATTTTGGGAAGCTATGACCATGTCTCGTTGCTACCTGCACATTATAAGTTGAACTAATGAACTAGAATTATGCAATTGGAAATAGGAAGCCTATATCATTTCAAGACTTTTAACTTCATTACAAGAGATATTGGCTAGGTTCGACTGGAAAATTGATAGTAGATAGGGTCCTCCTTACTCCCTCCAACAAATTAAAGTCATTAATACTTTTTTCGTTCTTTTATAGGATTATTTGTAACATTGAGTTTTTCGCGGTCTGATATTCACATTTTTGACGCTTTAAATTTCTAATTAGATACTCCCTCCGGTCTTTATTAGTTTACCCGTTTCTTTTCCACAGAGTTTTAGGAGAAATAATGTTGTGGGACATAAAAAGAAAGAGAAACTATTATTTTATATTAAAGTTGAATGTATGTGTGATGGAAAGTTTGTGGTCCCATTCCAAAAATAGAAACAAAAGAAATGGGTAAACTAATAAGGGACATCCTAAAAAGGAATACGGGTAAACTAATAAAGACCGGAGGGAGTACAAGCTAAGGAAATGAGGAATAACGGTAAAAAGTAAGATATTATGAAATGCGACTATAAATTTTTTTTCATATATTAAAAAATATGGTTAGAGATTTGTAAAGTTTGATCCCTACTTAGAAAGAAATTCACCTTATTTGACAAAAAGGAAAAAGAACATAGGTGTCCTTAGATATACACATCAGAGTACCAAAGAGAGCCACAATATTAATTATATAATAGTCGTATATGCACGCGATACGTGCGTCAAGCCGTCAACAACCTTATGTAGTTATATGTACGAATGGACATATTTTTTTAATCTAAAATTATGTTGGTAGTGATGTAAATTATTGAGGTTCTTTTGTAGATGTTACTATCTTTTTAAATTGAAGGTGACCGATTTTTAACTGTTCAATACTGTCACTGAAAAATTTGGTCGATGATCTAATAATTCCTTGTCAACGGCTTTATTATAGTTCTTTAGCAATTGTAAATATTAATAAACCATATTGTTTGAACTTTGTAAATACGAAGTATTATGTTGTTAGGATATATCGCTATTTTCTTATTGTTGAATATTTTAATTAATTTCGTGAATTGATTGTGTCAATCTATTTTGTCAAGTTATTAATGTTGATAGCATATTCCATTTTTGACTTATTCCATATGGCAAGTTGCATTGATTCTCGTTCTTTAACTTTTTATAAAAAGAAAACGTTATTTTAAATTATAAAAGAGTATTCTAGTCATTTTAAAGGGGGACACCATACCTCCTCCCTTGGCTTATATAATAGAGATATGGGAGTAAGACAAGTAACTTTTTTTTTTATATATTGATATTTCTAGTCCTAATTATGGCCAATTCGTTTTAAAACATTCATCATATTTAGTCTTAACATTAGAATCACGTGACACCTGAAATATTAATTTTTTTTATAAGTTACTAATTAGTTATGCGATTGATATAAGATATAAACTATCTGTTACATAATAGAATTCTATTTTTTTAGTTGCACCATTATATTTGCTATTTCACGTACTCCAACACACTTCGTTTGGACATTGATATCCTAATTGTGTTTAAGTACAAAATATAGAAAAAAAAATTGATATTTGAAATCTTTGCATTCAGACCAATTTATTAAGATCCCACTTTACTTGTTTTACATAATGGTAATAGAAAACTTTATAAAGTTGGTTAATGGATATTGGATATTGCCCAAATGTCTACTGGTGTAACTAAAAAAATAGAGAAACTATTTTGTAGATAAGTGTTCTCGATTTGTTGTTAATACATAATTACTATTGACGTAGTGGTCAAAGTCACGTCCTTGCTACAAGGTTTTGTAAGTGATGAAGGTTCGTGGTTGATTCTCTTATGGACCAAGCCACTATGGGGAAGGAAGATTTGATGTTTGCTAGGGTGTTAGTGGAGGTCAAGATTGATCAAAATTTCGCTGAAATCATTCAGTTCATGAATGAACATGGAAAAATCATGAATCAAAGAGTTTACTATCACTGGAAACCAATAAAATGTGTGTGTTGCAATGGATATGGGGATGATAAGGACAAATGTGTTAAGACACAGAAGGTCAAGCAGATGTGGGTAATCAAAAAGAAGAGCAATACTGTAAATGTTGATATGATGATTAAGGCTCAGGGTCAAGATGTTACTCAACAACAACTGCAGGACCAGGCAATATCAGAGAGGGGTAAAGCTATGACTAAATCTGGGGAGTCAGTGCAGAGACAGCATGTTGGGAATAGTATGCATGTGATGAATAGGTATGATGTTCTAACTGAAGCAACAACTAAAGAATTGTTTTATGAAGTGGACCAGCATCCGAATGATGAGATGCAGGGGTTAAAGGCCCCTGAGAGCCATGGATAAAATTTTAATCTGAAATACCAGGGGACTAAATAGGTGTAGTAAAAAACTGGAAGTGAAGAAATTCATTCAGCAAAATCATGTTGCTCTATTTGGTCTCCTGGAGACAAAGGTTCGGATTCCTAAAATGGGGATTCTATACCAAAACCTTTGTCCTGGTTGGTGCTTTAATACTAACAGTAGCATCATAGATCGAGGTAGAATTGTTATTGGGTGGTTACCTAGTGTTTGTAATGTGTCAATTGAAGTGATGACAGCTTAAATAATGCATTGTAAGGTGGAACCAGTTAGCAATGGTCATGAATTTTCTTGTACTTTTGTCTATAGGTCCAATGATAAGAATGAAAGGTGTGCTTTGTGGAATGATTTGGCTAAAATTAGAACAACTAATCCCTGGGTGGTGATGGGGGATTTCAATGTTGTTTTGAAATTAGATGAAAGGGTAGGCTCCCCTGTTAGGATGAGTGAGGTGCAAGATTTCAGGGATTGCACTTTGGCTTTTGGTCTAAGTGACATAAAACATGCTGGAAGATTTTATACCTGGACAAATAAGCAAGATGGGGATCAAAGGGTTTATTCAAAGATTGACAGGGTCATGGCTAATGTTGTGTGGCTGGATTTCTTTGAAAATGCAATGGTGACTTATTTACTAGAGGGTGAATATGACCACTGCCCAGGCTTGATTTTTATGCATAAGGAGATGAATGGTAGAAAACCATTCAGGTTCTTTAATATGTGGGTGGATGGAAGTGGTTACATGGAGCTGGTAAAAGAAATTTGGCAAAGACATGTGCAAGGATGTAAAATGTACCAGGTCACTCAGAAGCTCAAAATGTTGAAAATTGAGTTGAAGAAGTTTAATCAAGAGGGCTTCTCTGATGTGCAGGTTCAGGCTCACAAAGCTTATACTCACATGCTGGAAATGCAAGAGCAAGTTCATGCTAATATTAGAGATGATGCCTGTATAGCTGCTGAAAAACAAGCTACTGCTGATTATAAGAAGGTTCAGGAGACATACTTATCTTTCTTGAGACAGAAAGCTAAGGAGAGATGGATTGATAAAGGTGATGACAACACCAAAAAAATTCATCAATCCATTAAAGCCAGAAGAAATAATAACAAAGTTTATGCCATTCAGAATAGTTCAGGGCAGTGGGTGTATGAAGAGCAACAAATCAAGGATTCTTTTGTCAAGTTCTACCAGGACTTGCTGGGTAATTGTCTGGACAACAGATGTGAGATCAAGCATGAGATTATCAATGAAGGGACTGTGCTCAATGAAGATCAGCAGAGACTTCTTAACTGTCAATTTACAGCAGATGATGTTGAGAGAGTTTTGATGACAATCCCTGATGAAAAGGCTCCAGGCAGTGATGGTTACAATAGCTTCTTTTTCAAGCATGGATGGGAGGTTGTTGGTGATGATATCGCTGGTGCAGTTCTTGACTTTTTCCAAACAGGAAAATTACTGAAGGTCATTAATGTTACTTCTATTACATTAATACCTAAGGTAAAAAATCCCTCTCATGTTAGTGATTTTCGTCCTATTTCTTGTTGCTCAGTGATATATAAATTTATCACTAAGTTACTTTGTGAAAAGCTGAAATTGGTGTTGCCTGGGTTAGTTTCCCAAACTCAAGGAGCTTTTGTCTCAAACAGAAGTATTTTACACAACATTCTGCTATGCCAGGACATAGTTAGAATGTATAAAGGGAGACAGAAACAAAAATGTTGCCTCATGAAGATTGATCTGCAAAAGGCATATGATACTATCAGTTGGGAGTTCTTGGATGAAATGTTAGATGCTTTACAGTTTCCTAGAAGGTTTTCTGATTTGATCATGACTTGTGTTAAGAGCCCCACTTTTACTTTGATGCTGAATGGAATGCCAACTGGATTCTTTAAGTCCAAGAGGGGCATAAGACAGGGGGGCCCAATGTCACCCCTGTTGTTTGTTTTGGGGATGGAATACTTTTCTAGGATTATGAAGTATATTGGCAAGCAGCATGACTTCTTTTTTCACCCTAGATGCAAAAATCTTGCCATCAACCATCTCTGCTTTGCAGATTATGTTGTTTTATGTTGCAAAGGTGAATTCAAACCTGTGTATATGTTGCTTCAAGGTATTAAGCTCTTTGCTGCCACTTCTGGTTTGAAGGCCAATCCAAGTAAATCTGAAGTTTTACAGTTGTGGGTTGACTGAGGCTGAGAACAGAAGAATACATGACAGTTCAGGGTTCAAACATGGAATTTTGCCTTTTAGGTACTTAGGTGTACCAATCAACACCAAGAAAATCTCTGTTGCAGATTGTGAGAGTTGGTGGATAAGATGATGATTAAAATTCGCATCTGGAGCACTCGAAATATTTCATTTACAGGAAGAAGACAATTAGTTAATGTTGTGCTTCTGAGCATAAATGCTTACTGGTCATAGATTTTCATTCTCCCTAAGGCAGTGATCAAGCAAATTAATTCCATCTGCATGGCATTTCTATGGACTGGAACTTGCAATAGTTCTAAGCCTGGGTATGTTAGCTGGGAAGATGTTTGCAGACCCAGAAGTTATGGTGGGCTTGGGTTCAGAGCTCTGCTTCCATGGAACATAGCTATGGTGGGAAAATTAGTCTGGGATATTGCAAGGAAAGCTGACAATTTATGGGTGAAGTGGATTCATGACAGATACATTAAGACCCAAAATTGGGGCACTTTTGTTGCTCCACATGGTGCTACCTGGGTGGTCAAGTACATTTGTAGAGTCAAAGAGGTGATAATAAGGACTTGTGGTAATTCTTGGTTAAACTGTACTAAGTATAGTACTGCTGTTACTTATCAGAAGATGATGGATTTTGGAGTGAAAGAAGATTGGTGCCAGTCCATTTGGAATCACCACAATGTGCCAAAGCATAGTTTTATTGGTTGGCTCAAAATGAAGAATAGGCTGCAGACTAGAGCTAGATTAGCAGCAATTGGAGTTTGTGATGGAAACACATGCTTGTTGTGTGAGAATGGTGTTGAGGACACACATCATCTATTCTTTGATTGTTACTACAGTAAGCAATATTTGTTTATGATAAAGAGGTGGCTGGGCATTAATGTTGTCACAAATAATTTCCCACAGTTGCTTGGGTGGGTGAAGAGAAGATACAAAGGTGGAAAATTCAGGAAACAAGTTATTGTGGCAAGTTTAGTGGTTGTAGTGTATAAAATTTGGCAGGAGAGGAATAATGTTTCTATGGAATCAAAGTGTGCATACTATAGAGAAAACTGTAAAGGATATTCAATTTGTTGTGAAGCAGCGAGTTAAGTCTAGGCTGCCTAGAAGATTAGCTGATCAGGATATTCAATGGTTGTATAGTCTATAGGTTTTTCTGGTTGGTTTTGTTGTGCTGGGTGTTGCTGCTTGTTTGCAGCTTAGGTTGTAAAGTTTTTTGTTGCAATATAATTTTTTCTTACTTACCAAAAAAAAAGATTTTTTCTTCTTTTAAGGAGCGGACTTTTTTCCCTTAAAATGACGATGTCTTACCATTATGATTTCCTAAAATACATTCCTAGTTTTCCCCTAAATAAAAATAAAAATACGTTGCTGGTTAACTATAATACTAGGAAAGAATTTACAAACTATGACTCTAAAATTATATGATATATGTGTATGAGTGTATCACTTAATTTGTTGGTCTACTTCATTAAGTACTTGATTAGTGACCCATCAATTTAATATTGGTTATTTCACCAAATACCCCTGACAAAAAAAATTTATTCACCAAATACCCCCACTTTTTTCAAAATTCACCAAATACCCCTGACCTTTAAAAAAATTCACTAGATACCCCTGACCTTTAAAAAAATTACCCAAAATGCCCTTTTGGCTAACGGACGTTAGTGCTCCGTTACTAATTAACTAATTAACCCCAAAAAACCCTAATTACACCTAATTAAACCTAACTAAACCCTAAGTAAACCCTAAAAACCCTAACTCTCTCTCTCCCTAACCTTGACCCCCCAACCCCAACCCCCACCACCAACCCCGGCCCCACCCCCCCCCCCATCCCCCTCCCGCCACGCGGCCACGCCCCCCCCCTCCCCCTCCCCCCCTCCCCGACAGCCCCCACGCAGACTCCCCTAGCTCCCCGGCAGCGGCAGCCCTCACGCAGCCCCCCCCTCCCGTTGTCACTCCTACTTTGTGTTCTCTCGCATCATCGACAATGGCGGAATACAAAACCCTAAAAATCAACCAAAACAACCCAAATTCCTCCGTCTTCTACCTCTACCTCAATCGCCCATCTTAATTCCTCCGTCTTCTACCTCTACCTCAATCGCCCATCTCTTGCATCATCGACAATGGCGGATATGTTGTTGAATTTGATGCGGGCCGGGGGTGTTGGGCTCGGGATTCGAAGGGGTAGGGGGGTGGTGGGCTCGGGATTCTAAGGGGGAGGAGGGGGAGGGGCGAGGTGCGGTTGCGGGCTGCGTGGTGGGCGGGGGAGGGAGGGTGGGGCTGGTGGGCTGGGGTTGTTGGGGGGTGGTGGGATGGGGCCGGTGGGGTGTTGAGGGCGGGTGGGGGGTTGGTAGGTTAGGGGAGAGAGAGTGAGTTAGGGTTAGTTAGGGTTAATTAGGTTGACTTAGGGCTAATTAGGTTGACTTAGGGCTAATTAGGTTGGCTTAGGGTAAACTTGTAAATAAACGCTAACAAAGGACTAACGTCAGTTAACAAAAGGGTATCTGGTGAATTTTTTTAAAGGTCAAGGGTATATGGTTAATTTTGAAAAAAGTGGGAGTATTTGGTGAATAAATTTTTTGTCAGGGGTATTTGGTGAAAAAATCGATTTAATATTCTGCATCTACCTCTAAAATCTGAATAGTATGATAGAAATCCATCATGGAACGCAACTAAAAACAGCCTCGAAAATACCTTAATTTTCCTCTTGTTCTTTGTTGCATCTTTGACGTATGAAATGAGTTGATCCTCGTTTTCCGGGTATACGGCGTTAGCTGCCCGACAAATGCTTCGATCCGGAAAAGAGCCATAGCCATTTGTGATGGTGCAGTCATAGTTTCCAGAAGAGCATTTGATGGGTTCTTCTGGAGGATCACAAGTAACAACATCACTCCAATAAAGGATAAAATAGCTTACAAGAATTACCGAAAATGGCCCTAAGAGGGTATGACTTTTGCCGCCATAAGTAGCAAAATTCAATATCATTTTCGAGAAAGCTAAAGGAAAGGATGATCGTTCAAGTTTTACGTAATAAACTACAGGAAGCTAAGGCCGGTGAAGACATTGTTGAGATGAACGTTTGCTTTATATAAGCACTCTGGCTCTGGCAATTTCTAATTTGCTACAATAATTCACTTGAAGCACATGATGTACGCAACCCCGGAAGAAATAATGGAGTGTGGACGTATATAATGCACAATAGTCAATAGATAAGAACTAAAATGGCCCTAATAGGGTACGACTTTTCTTAACATATTCAAGCACTCTTCATCATTAGTGCAATATCGGTTTACTTACGTTGTTGTCTAATTATATAGTTCAAAGTCAATTATGCATCAAAAAAAAAAAATATAACAAGAACAACTCAACGTATATATCTATTATATGTCAAAATTGACAACACACATTTGCCTGGAACCCATTCTTGCATTTTTGGTACCAAAAAAAATTAAAATTGGACAACAAAAATCTACTGTTATACAAATCTTTTTTAGATGGTATCAATTTAGCACCTTTTGCGATTTGGAATAGGTTCAGGGACCATTAAATTTTATTATTTTAGTATTTTTCTTGGTACCAAAAACTCTTCATTTTACTTCAAAATCAACGAATAAAACTCCGCATATCTTTATTCTATAAGGCAACAGGGGTGGGACACCGAAAAATAGAAAAAGGAAAAAAACAAAAATAACTCCTTCATTTTTAAAAAATAAAACAAAAAAACTGTCCAAGTTATCTGTTTCTACAATCCTCATCTGATTTTAATCAAAAAAAAGGAATCCCTTATTATATGGAAAAAATAACTGGAACAACAACACTATAGGAAACTTCCCTGATCTTCTCCCTCTTCTGATATTAGTCTAGCGAGTATCCACGTTCTTCCTCAAAGCCTCAAAGTAATACTAAATGTAATCATGGTGCTAATTAATTTAATTTTTATAACGATTTTACACGCATAGCGTGCATATAAGGCTAGTATCCGTTATATGTCGAAATCAGTACCCAATACATTTGCTTGGTACCTATTTTTGCAATTGGTACCAAATAGAAGGTTTTAAAATTGGGCAAAAAAAGCTTATATTGTCACTCAAACATGTTGTAGATGGTACCAGTTCAACAAGATTATCATTTGGTGAAATTTTGGACTTTGGTGTTGAGTATACATCCCAAGTCTTACATTGTAGAGATAAAAAAGAGTTACGTACCTAGTTTATAAGAGTTCACTAACTACATTAGTATGAGATTTTTTGGGAAGGAGCACAAAAACAAATCCTTGCGGGCTAGGCCCAAAGCGTACAATATCATACTAATCATGGAGTTGTACGTGGACTCATGGGCCCTACAAATGGTATCAAAGCTGACGGTTCGAATGAGAGAACGGGCTTACAGTGGTAGACCCCATGATCGGCTTGTTGGAGCACGCAAGGTGCAGAGTGGTGTAGCTCTATGGCGTGGGTGCAAGTCCTTGGTGGTATTTTGTATAGTTCTCGAAGATGGGTGACTCACTATGAATGGGCATGCGGTTGTAGATTAGGAATATGTGAGGAGTGCAACCTGGAATCATGGAGCAGAAACATGTTGGTTGCCAGGCATAGCTTGGAAGGATGGTGCATGAGATCTAAGGAGATGTGGATGCTCTCACTGTGATCTCGCGATGGAAAATCTGTGTTTAGTGCCTTGTGTCGAAAGTCTTCCTGATATTGTGGTGGTCAGGCGGTGTGTTCCACGGGTTGGTAGCGATACAAGATGATTAAACGGATTATCGCTGGAGGGGAGGGTTATGGTCGTCCTTAGTCTGAGGGTGTTGAGTATACATCCCAAGTCCCACATCGGAGAGATAAGGAATTACCTAGTTTATAAGAGTTCACCAACTATATTAGTATGAGGCCTTTTGGAAAGGTGCCCCAAAACAAATCCGTGCGGGTTAGGCATAAAGCAGATAACATCATACTAATGATGGAGCTGTAGGTGGACTCGTGGACCCTAAATTTGGGTACTATTGAATTTTTTTTAGGAAACAAAAAGTGGTGTAAAATATTAGAAGTATGTTCTTGCATTTGGTACACCAATTTGAAAAGTACTGGAAACCAAGGAATGTGTTCGATGTGACTGTGGAATTTGTTCAATGCCTATCCAAGCTCAAAGTCAACTAAGCAACGTGTTGCAAACAATGGATGACTTTATATTGATACATCAAAATTGGTTACTACGTCATGGGAGGTTGTGTTGATAAAGTTTAATGGCTTTTAAATAATAACACTAAGTAATGACTTGCGTTTATGCCAATGATTACAACACTTAATTAATACGTGAGTGACTTACTTTTAAAAAAAATTGTTTATCCCATAGCATTTATTAATTAATCAAGGAAGGGGAGGGTTGAGAAGGAAAAAAATGTTTAATTAATTAGTTTAAGAAGTACTAGTATTAAATAAGCCCCACTTACATTTTTTGATTAATAAATATTTTATTCTATACCTTGTAGTATAGGATAGACAAATCCTTTTAAAAGTTCTATGTACTAGTAGTGGAAACAAGCACTTTTTTTTTTTGAGGGGAAAGCAAGCTAGATTACTCCAAAGATAATTTGTCCATGAGTACATAGGGCGCCACCTCCGGAGGGGAGTGGTTTTCCCAAATTTGTTCAACACCAAAAGGGACTAGCCTTGCTAAATAATGAGCTACAGAATTACTGTCACGTTTAACATGTGACCAAACAAGAGAAGAAAAAGAAGTACTAGAAGCTATGTAGAACAATGTCAAGATCCGAGAGATAAAGAGCACTCTTTGTTAATCTTCCTATCACCACTTGACAATCTGATTCAAGGATCACATCATCATAGCCAAACCTTGTACCAAGTCGAATTGCCATTTGAACCGCTTTTGCTTCCGCGACCTCAGGGCACCAGTATGCTTTAATGCGTCGAGTAGCAGCAAAGACAACATCACCAAACGAATCACGCCCCACTACACCTAAGCCAACCCATCTAGGCTCAGCCAAGGAGGCATCCACGTTGAGCTTCAAGATGCCTGGAGGTGGTGCAGACCACATCTTGGGGCTGCGAACGCTTCCACTCGCCTTCGTACAATAAATACGAGCTGAGTACAGCCCATACTCCTCGACCAACCTTCGAACTCGCATGATGAGCGTATGGTTGGCAGTGCGTTTACCTTGAAAAATCCACAGGTTACGCTCCGACCATAGACACCAAGCTAGCACACTCCCACGGATCACCATGGACTTGTCAAGATGGCGCCAGCTTGCAATTAAATCACACATGGAAAGGTGCGAAGAGTTTACACAAAGGGCAGCACAACCTAATTCTTTCCATAAAGCAGCCACTCTCGAACATTCAAACAAAGCATGGCTGGTGGTCTCGGCCTCACCACAGCCCCAAGGACACTCATTAACATCAAGGAGGTGTCGGTATTTGAGAAGTGAGCGGGTTGGCAAGGAGTTGGTGCAACATTTCCATAGAAAATGTTTGACCTTTGGACTAACATTCATGCCCCAAATATCCACCCAAGCTTGGTGAAAATCATCAAGGTTCCCACCTTTACCCAACATATATGCAGTTTTGACAGAGTAGTTTCCATCTTTAGTGAGAGCCCAAGTTGACTCATCTTGGTGATTCATGGAACTCAAAGGAATGGCAAGGATACATTTCATGTCACGCTCATTGAAAATGTGTTCAACGAGATTTGTATTCCATTCCTTAGTGCTACAATCAATCAAATCACTCACCTTAACAACATTAGCATTCGGATTGCTCGAGATGAATTTCGCATCCTCACTTGCTAGCCACGGATCACCCCACACATTAATTGTATCACCATTGCCCACCCTCCATAAGCAACCTTCTTTGAGAAGAGCCTTCGAGCTCCAAATACTTTTCCACGAGTAACTGCAAGAATATATAACCAAGGGGGGAATTGAGAAAGTCACTCATAGGATAATACTTGGCCTTCATTACGCGCCCAAGCAAAGAATGAGGAGCACGCACAAGTCGCCAAGCTTGACGACCAAGCAAAGCATCATTGAACACACTTAGATCACGGAATCCCATACCCCCAAAGCATTTTAGGGTGCACATTCCAGTGAATCTTCCGATGATCTACAAAACTCCCCCACCAAAATCTCGCCATAGCAAAATGAATTCGTTGGATAGTACTAGCTGGAATTTTGTAAACTCCCATAAGATAGGTAGGCATGTCTTGGATGACTGCTTTCAGAAGAATTTCTTTCCCAGCTCTAGATAGAAGCTTCTCTTTCCAACCTTGGAGTTTCTTCCAAACTCTATTAAGAAGCGAATCAAAAATAGCTTTTTTTGATCTACCTCCTATAGAGGGGATACCAAGGTACTTCTCATGTTTTTCCACCTGCCGCATCTTCAAAATCCCCACCAAATCCTCTTTGTGATCCAAACTAACACCTTTACTAAAAGAGACTTCAGACTTTTCATAGTTAATTTTCTGCCCGGATGCAGCTTCATACTGGTTGAAAATATCAACAATTATAGTGCATTCCTGTCTGTCTGCTCTAGTAAAGAGGAGGCTATCATCAGCAAAAAGAAGATGAGAGATTTCAAGGCCACTACAGCTGGCTCTAGCTCCATGAATCTGCTTTTCCTGAACCTTTCTCTGTATCATTCTGGAGAACACATCAGCAATCAAAATAAACAGATAAGGCAAGAGGGGGTCACCTTGTCGAAGCCCTCGCTCGGGAATAACAGAGCCACAGACACCTCCATTAACAATGAAGGAATAGGATACATAAGTCACACAATCCATAATCAAATTCACCCAGCGACCATCGAAACCCATGGTAAGCAGAAGCTTCCTCAGAAAACCCCACTCCACCCTATCATAGGCCTTGCTCATATCAAGTTTCATGGCAATGATACCCTTTTTGCTACGAGATCTATTTTTCATGGAATGAAAAATCTCCAGAGCAATGAGAGCATTATCAGTTATAAGACGACCAGGGACAAAAGCACTCTGATTTTCTGTGACTATATCAGGGAGAAAATCCTTCAGACGGATAACAATGGCTTTTGAAACCAGTTTATAGAGCACATTACACAGAGCAATTGGTCGAAACTCCGCAGCAGCAGTAGGAGTTTTAATTTTGGGAATCAAAGTAATATTAGTATTATTGACACAGCTAGCAGAAACATTCCCATGCAAAATACTACTAATAAAAGTAGTCACATCATCACCAATAATATGCCAGAAATGTTGATAAAAAATAGCATGCATACCATCAGGGCCTGGAGCTTTGCAAGGATGCATTTGATGTAAGGCAGCATAAATTTCATCCTTTGTGAAAGGTTCCATCAAGGCTTGGTTGCAGGCATCAGAAATAACAGGACTAACATATTGCAACACTTCATTGAAATTTGCATCTGATGGTCGAGAAGAAGTAAAAACACCTCGGAAATAATCTTCAAAAATATGCTCGACTTCCTCCTCTTTTTCGTGCCAAATGCCATGAGAATCATAGAGACCCGCCACATAATTCCTCTTTTTTCTTTGTGAAGCTTTATGGTGGAAATATTTGGTGTTGCGATCTCCATCCTTGACTTCTGAAACACGTGAACGGAGGTACCAATAAGCTTCATGCTTTTCATGTAAATCATCAAGAGCTTTCTCAAGTTCAGCACATTCAGACAAACTTGCATCCGAGATTGGACGCTGTTGGGCATGGTGAAGAAGCTTCTCGATTTTTTTAATTTGCTCCGCAAGCTTTTTGAATTTCACTGCACTCCACCCAACTAAGTCACGAGCCACTGAATCAATGCGGCATGGCATTCGAGCACCACAAGACTTGTTCCACGCCTCTTGCACAATACTTTCGCACCCCTCATCAAGAAGCCCAGCTGTTTCAAAGCAAAAACCACGTTGCTTCTTCCTCCTATTGCTGTGGGTTTGAGTCCGCAAAACAATTGCCATATGATCCGATTTGTAACGAAGTAGGTGTTCAACACCAAAGCCCGGATAACTCTCGAACCAAGATACTGAGCAAAGAAAGCGATCAAGCCTTTCCCTAACACGATTGGCAGCGGTTTTGCCCCTCTCCCATGTGTACCAAGTACCCATGAAACCCATGTCACGAAGACCAAGCTCATCAACAGCATCCCTAAACGGGGCCATCTCCCTCCGCGTTCTATCAACCCCACCTTCTTTCTCATTATAGCTCATTATTTCATTGAAGTCACCACCAAACAGCATCGGAATAGTAGACTCACTACATAAATGCCGCAGCAATGCCCAAGTGTTGTGCCTGTCTTCCTCCTTTGGCCAACCATAGATGCCAACAAACCTCCACTTCGCACTTCCTTCACCTATGTCACCACAGAAATGATGTTGAGAAGAAATAAGAGTGCAATGCACCTCCTCTCTCCAGTAAATGCAAAGACCACCTGCCTTCCTAACACTAGAAACAGCAAAAGCATTATGAAACCCCAAACGATCTTTTATGGCCTCGGCTTCTCTCTTATTAATCATAGTCTCCGACAGAAAAATAATGTCGGGGGCATAAGAAACACTCCAGCGTCGAAGCTGGCGAACTGTCCAAGGGTTGCCCATCCCTCGGCAGTTCCAACATAGAGTATTCATAATGCTTGGCGGGGTTGATTGCACCAACCTCCGCCTCAGAAATGGAGTCAAGATCATGAGAAGGGCTCAGCTTGGGTCGCTTTATAACTCCTACATCATTACTGTACTCCATAGGAACAACTTCAGCAGCACGTTTATGGGAAACTAACAAGTCTGTGTCCATAAGTTCATTGCTTCCTTTATCTTCCATTTCCCCACGTGCCAACCTTTTCCATTTGTGAATCTTACTATTACCAACCTCTTTACTGCTATTAAAAACAAAACTAGCAGTACCATTATGAGCCAAAGATGTTGACTCATTAATTACACCTGCAGAGCAAACAAAAGGTACCACATGCTGTAAAGAAATATTAATAGCTTCATTGCTTTGTGTGGGTTCCAATGACTCAACATGAGTTGAAAATGGTAAAATAATACCACTATTTGCAATGTTACTGGGAGAAATGTCATTGGTTTCAGTGCTAGACAAAGGCTCCGCATCTTTTGGAGATGTCTCCTTGGGGAAAAGAACTTTTTTACTTAGCTTAAATGTCTTCTTCTCTTCTACTTCCTTCAGTCTACCTTTGTGTGGGGTAGCTTTAAGCCCAATACTCCAACCCAGTTTTTCTAGCTTATCCTCCTCGGCAACACCATGGCAGTCTCGTTCAGCGTGCCCCATAATACCACAGGCGAAGCAGAAATATGGTAGCCTCTCATAAGCAAAATCCACCTTAATTTCTCGCCCCTTCTTATCTTTGATTTTCCGGTAACGCCTTAAGGGTTTAGAGACATCAAGAATCACTCTAACTCTCCTATATCTCCCAATCCCCAAAACATCTTCTTCAATCTCTAAAATCTCTCCCATATTACCAATCAAAGCCTTGATAACATCATCGGATCGGTAATTAAACGGAAGGTTTTTAATGCGAACCCAGAACGGAGAGTGTTTGAGAATTACCTTATCCGGTTGTTCATCACCGTCAGCCTCCTTTAACATAACCAACATATTGTCGAAGCACCACGGGCGCCCTTCCAATACCTTCATCATATCTTTCCAGTGATAAAACTGAAAAGCATAGAGATTAGGGCTTAAAACCCTAATCACTAAACCGTGCACCGGTGCCCAAACAGTTGTGATAGTGCGTTTAAATGCGTCGACGTTGTACGATCGTTCAGTCAATAACTTCCCGATAAGTACAAGCGAAAGTTGGTTCTCATCGCTAGGGTTTATGGACCCGATATCTAGAACTGAGTCTTCTTCCTCGTCAATAGTTAGTTTCGAAACAATGGATGTGATCTCCTCAGCCATGGGCGGAGGAGGGTGGCCGCCGTGGCGGAGCGAAACCGGATGAAGGGTAGGGTTCTCTATCGAGTAGAGAGAGCAGTCCTTTCTTTCAAGGGAGTTTTTTCCTGATTTAGGTTATCAACTTACCAATTAGTGGAAACAAGCACTTAGCGGTTCTAATATCAAAGAGAAAAAATTTATTAATCACATCCTCGACCTAAAGAAAACTGACGTTTCTTAGCTTGCAGATCAAGAAGAACAAAAGAGAAAGACGAGTGGGAGTGAATGGTAAAATAGCAAGGAAAAGAAAGTCAACATCGGAATTTACTAGTTAAAGTAGAGGTGATCAAATAGCGTGCGGGGTTCGGGCCGGGCCGGACCGCCTCTAAAAGAAATTGTCTATTAGTCGGGATGGACCAAAATTCGAGCCAATTTTTGGTGCCCAAAGCTCGTTTTTTTCGGGCCAAAAATAACGGCTTTTGGGTCCAAAATCAGGTCGGGTCAAAATTTGGACTAAAAAGTTATTTTTGGGTTGCCATAAACCCGTCCCAAACCCAAAAAAACGGGCCGGACTGGGCTCAAAAAATCTACCCAAGCCCAGGCATTTTCCGGGTCTGACTCACTTTGATCAACTCTAAGTCAAAGGTTTAATTCTAATGAAGGCTTTAGTTGACAAAAACACTGATATAAGATCGTTTCTTGCCAAATTCCATAAGGTTATTTTCATGAAAGAAAAAATTGGTAATTAATAAAGATTGTTTCTGACAAAATTTTCTTATGTAAATGAAAGACTAATAAAGCAAAGCAATAATAAAAGAGAGATGAAAAACGAGAGGATGATACAAAATTCCAAAACGACCCGACACGAATGACCCGATTCAGACCCAAATATGGCTACTAAAAAATGGCAACCCGAAATTTACCCCGAGAAAGGAAGGACCCAAACCCAACCCTAATCAGGATTACCCGAACTTTACCCTACCCAAATGGACAGATTCGAATCACCCCCGAACTATATCGCCAACTATGATTCTCCACTATAAAATGAACCAAACTTTAATTTTTTGTTATTATAATAATCTATTATTTACTTTAATATTATCTGTAATTTTAACGTTTGTAAGTATTGACTTAAAATATCATATTTTTGCAATTATTTAATTTTGTAATTATAAATTTAATTCAAAAAAATTGTCTTGACCCGAAACAGATGTGACCCGATTGCATAGGCTCGAAACAGACCTGCACCGAATGAGATACGACCTGAACCCAGCCTGAAAATGATAAGAACCAAAACAGACTCGACTTGAATTGGCTCGACCCCGGACCCATACCAGACCTGAATGCTCTATTTGTCACCCGTGGTGATAACCGATAAGTCTACCTATCTACTATATAAAATGACATCTACCATTGTTATAAGTACCATATAGTATTTGTTTCTCTAATGAACATTTATGTAATGTACACTATTTTTTTTTTTCCTTAAGAAAAGGTACTTACAAATTAAGGAGTTTGGTGGTAGCTTGATGATGTTGCAATTCTCTTAGACTCAATATTATTCTTCTTGCTCTCCTGGGCCGTCAATCTTCCAATGATAGGGCTCAATCTGCTAAATTCCAGCCTGATATTGGTTGCAGGTATAAAAAGCATCAAGCGGATCTCAAAATTGTTCTTTAACCGTATGTTTCCACGTTTAAAAGCACGGCCGTAGGAGAACCCAAAGTCCCAAATTCTAGAATGGATTATAGGTTTTAGCAGTGTAATTATGCCCATACTTTCAGGGGGGGGGGACAAGCCCAATTTAGGTGGGCCAGGCTAAATTCTTTTGCTTTGGGTATGGTTTTTATAGACGAAAGTAACTTTTAGTCTGATTTAGGAACCCGAAAAACTCAAATGTGTAGTAACTCGACACTTGTAAGACCTGATTTATTCGGCTTGGGCACAAATTTTCAGTTTGAAAGTTAGGTAACTTGAGTCCTTAACCCTAAGGGCTACTTTTTAGGCTAATTTGTGCTCATACAATTGAAAAAATGTACCAATAGTATTTGGGTTATTACATGTCACATTTAATAAATTTGTGTGCAAATTAATACTCTCTCTGTTCTTTAATAGATGCAACATTTGACTTTTCACACTTGTTGAGACACAACTTCGATCTACAAAATCTCTAATTTTATAAATCTAAAATCATAAGAAATACATATTTGGATAGTATATATCAAGACGAATCCAACAAGATCTCATATGACTATATTTTTCCTTATATATAAATAGCAATTGATGGTCAAAGGGAGTTGGATGAATAGTACTCAAAGTCAACGTGTTACATCTAAAAAAGAACGGTGGGAGTATATTTCTGTACCAATTAATCCACTTTTAGTGTAGTTCTTTTAAATTTGATTAAGGGTACGTTCTATTCGCCTTATTTTTATTGTTTGCAGAAAAAATAAGAAAAAGTTCAATAAGAAAAGTTAAGGAAAAAAAAAGAAAAGTTAAGTAAGAATAAGGAAAGTTCAGAAAAATTATGAAAAGTTAGGTGCAAAGAACAAGCGCTAAGTAGATGTTATATTATAGGCAAATCTCAGCTCATGAACTAGATTGTACCTTCAACCCCAAAAACTCCCATTCCTTTAGAGTATTTAGGGGTGAAACCTTAAATTTTTTAAGTCTTTTTAAGTAATATTTTTTCGATCTCAAAATCCAATCAATATTTATGAATATTCTTTTCAATTTCATTGTATTAGTGAACATTATTGAATATCAAATTGTAACCATTAGTCCGAGACCTCTAGAGAGAAGGAAGGCCGCCTCTCTCTCAACCCCCTCTACTACCCAAACCCTTGCCGCCTCTCTCTCACAGCCTCACCCCCTTGTTGACTCTTTCTCTCAACCACTTCACCTCCTCGAAACTTAGCCTCCTCTCCCTCAAATTTTATCGCCTTCATGAGGCTTCATGGATCTTAGTAATTTTCCTCCATCGACGGCAATGTTGTGGTGAGATAGGGTCATTTCGATCCTTCTTGTCAACAATCAAGTTGGCCCGAGATAACGGCTTTATTTTCGACACCATCATCGCAAAAGCTTCTTGCCATCGTAAGTTAGTCGGTTGGTCGGCCCGATATCATCTTGCTTGTTTTCGTGAGTCTGTAGCTTAAGTCGGTGGTTCATTTTACCACCGCACTCGACTTCAATCGCCATCGCATGGTTGCCGCCACCCCTAGTTAGCTTCTTTAAGAAGCTTGTAGTGTACAACTTCT
This sequence comes from Beta corolliflora, assembly GCA_947648045.1. NCBI lineage: Eukaryota > Viridiplantae > Streptophyta > Magnoliopsida > Caryophyllales > Amaranthaceae > Beta > Beta corolliflora. Next base: position 1,012,221 of record CANSZD010003716.1, read on the forward strand.
TTCAAAAGCTTTTATGTACAACTTCCTTGAGAGGCTTGTATGTACAACTTCCTTGAGAAGCTAGCTAGATCTAGTTTTTTTTTTAACTTTGGTTTTTTATCTTTCTTTTTTGGAAAAATTGTCATAAGACCTTCTATATACCACTTTTTGCAAAATAACATATGTTTATAATTTCTCTAACAACTTAACACTTTAAAATTTTAATTACTAATTGCGAGAAACAACCTTACGTTATTTTTCAGTGTTGACCCACCACTTTCCAGAGTTGACCGACTTAAATCCCCCATGTGCCTTACACTTGCGTTGGATTTTACACTCTTTTTAGGAGAAATGGAGGAAAAGAGCAAGAAAAGAAAACCTGAAGCAACATGCGCCATCAATAAAATAAGTGCAATATAAAATAGGGTAAGGTTGTTGTATCTCGCAAAATAATAAAATTTTAAGGTCTCAAGTTGCTAGAAAATTATAAAAAGTTGTTTCTTGTAAAAAGTGATATATCAAAGGTATGTTGACAAATTATCTTTTTTTTTTCTTTCTCTGTGTGTACTTTAACTTTCACTAATGGTGTTTCTCTACATAGGGACTCCACTAGCTTTTCCTAATCCATCCATGTACCTCTTAACAAAAAAAGAAAAAAGGAAAAGGATGTTTTCTACATTGTCTCTTGGGCATTCCAATACAACCCTTTAATTACCTAACGTGTTCAAAGGTGGCACCATATTGGTTTTTCCATGCCTTATGCCTACACTAATCTAAGTTGTACTGGAATATCCAAGCAGCTTCTTTTAATTAAATTGTGGGGTGAGGAATCTATGCTTGAGTATAGTAACCTAAATTTCGAGCAAAATAGTAGCCATATAACATTTGCTTCACATGCATTCTAATGGGAGAATTGAAGCGACGTTAGGCTATGATGCCAGCCTGCCACATGTGAAGCAATATTGACTACTACTAATCCATAAAGTTGTTCATCACACTGTAAAAAAGTTAAAATTTTCTATAACTACATTAGGATGAAAACTTTGGTGAGAAAAAAAAAAATAATGTTTTCATTTGTAAAGGAATGTTACATTTTGATTTTTAAATTATTCATATGCTAACTTCGATCACATTTTTTTATATTTAATTGGAAAAAAAACAAACGTTATTGTGTGAAAAGTTGTTAGGTTAGTTTCAATATATATTTTTTAAATATTAAATTTTTGTAAGTCTTACTAGTAGATAATTAAAGATATATATTGGAGATCAAATAAATTGTGCTAGGCAAGCATGAAAATCGTAGTATTACTTTTATTCAGAAATAGGAAAATTGTCTACTATATTGGAGAAAACGGACGATATCTTGTTCTATTCAAAGGTTACTATGTTCAAACAAGAGCGGAGCAGAAGCCTCCTAATCAAAGTGTCTTTAATCGTCCCACTGCTAGGTTAAAAATCAAGACAAGGAAAAAAGAAATTAAACCCACCTGAGTATTAGGTAGGGATAAAAAAATAAAATTGGAGCTCCACTCATCTAGAATATCTCCTAATATATTAGGAAAAAGTTTGTCATTGTTATATGTATCCTTTGTAATCTTTTTATTATCAATGTCCTAATTGTGTTAAGAGCTCCCAAATTCTACCAAATATAACTAAATAAGGATGCATTGTGTTTATCCTTGTTTTCCTGTTGCCAAAAAAGAACAAGCTCATCCTAAAAATCTTAAGAGTCATTTTATCTAGCTACACTTCAATAGATTAGTGGTGTACAATATCAACTCTTTGTCCCCAGTGTCAATCATTACATCACCCTTTAAACCTAAACTCCTACCACCATTATGTTATTACATCACTAATCCACGTAACCCTCTTCAATTTACATACTTCCTCCATTTCGTTTTCAATGCAACAAAGGAATATTTTATATCTCATAAAAAATACCCGTTTGTTGCTTTTAAAATGAAACAGAGGAAGTATTACTTCTTTTCATTTATCATAATATCATATCGTGTGCATAATCTGAAATTTAACCTAGGTCTAAATAGGCAAGATATAACAAAAGACAATACTTATAAAGCAACCCATAATCCAAAATCAAAAAACCAATTAGACCCTTCTTTTTTTAAAAAATATTAACAAGGGGTCCATTAAATCCACTATAACATTTTTAAAAAAAAAAATCTAGTTCTATTATAATGAGTTTCCAATGTAAATTTTTCCCGCAAACCATAGTTTTCCCCTCTATCTATCCAGCCCTAATTTTCCCGGGAAAAATTAACAGCCAGTCGACAAACTTGCTGGTGAAATTTCTCTTTTGTTTTCTCTCACCAACTCTAACTCTTCCTCACATGGTGTAGATCTCTTCATTATCATCTTCATCTTTCTCTCTCTTTGTTTCTTCTTATAAAAACTTCCTCAAACTCACCCATCAATTCAATCAACAACAACAAAGAAAAACCCATCAAATCTAAAACTACATCTTCAATTTTTACTCTCTCTCTCTCCTAAAAAAATGGAGGATGATTCAGATCGTTCTTCATCGAAACCTTTTCTCATCAACCACCCATCAAAAGTCGCTCGTCCTTCTCTCTCCTTTGACCAGATTGACGTGGGTCCCACAACCCCATCTCGCATCATCAACCTTATGATCAATTCTAATCACAACCCTTCTCCTTCTCGAACCATCTTAAGTGATCGATTCATCCCATCAAGAACTTCATCGAATTTCTCTCTCTTCAATTTAACTTCGGGTTAGGGTTGTGAGTGCGTAGCGGAAGCAGATTAAAGATGTAGAGATAGAGAAAAATAAATGGAGCTGGAAATATGTGGCAAGAAAATTAGTAGGAGATGGACACACAATTTAACGTGGGAAAAATCCTCAAATAGAGGCAAAAAACCCACAGACAACGAGTACCCGAAAATCCACTATATGAAAATAGGAGAGTATAAGGATCACCCGATACTTATTAGGGTGAGTAGTACAAATACAACTCTCACTATAGTAGGAAACTCACTAAAGAGTATTACAAAGAGGGATAGTGGATTAATAAAATACAAGGTGGGTTATAAATAAGGAGGGATGAGTTTTGGAAGGCTTTGGCTTCTTAGATTTGTGGATGTTCGTTGACTTCCTCCAAAGTTTGCCCAAGCACCTTTTTATAGTATGAGAATGGCGGTGAATAATGTCGGCCAAGAGATATCTAGTTGAATCTAGATTTATTTTGCTTTGCCGCCATATTGTGTATACTTCATGATATTCCCATATTTTCTTTCCATACAAATGATGGGATTCTCTAGATAAATCATGACATATTGAACCATGATTTAGGCGGCAAATTACCAATATGGGCCAATTAAGAATTTGGGCCACGTTATGCCCAACAATCTCCACCTTGGACCAAATTCTTTATGTACTCGTCGTATGAACCCCGAAGGGTATCAAGCAGATATGTCACCATGGCCCAATTTTAACTTGGGCTTAGAATAATGTGACATGTTAGAACCCGTTTTATGAAGGTGTTGATGCCGAACCAGGGTTGTGTAGGAAGATACCATAGAAGACCCTTGTAATACATAGAGATTTCTATCTCTGACGGCCTTCAGGAGTTCATGAGCACCTCTGGAGACTTTAAGTTCTCCACCTTGAGCCGAAATTGTGCACCCTTTAGAATCTAGAGTGCCCAAAGAGATGATGTTCTGCTTCAGATCAGGAATATGTTGAACATTAGACAGAGTCATGATCTTACCATCATGCGTCTTGATCCGAACTGAGCCAATACCATGAACTTTGCAACGGGAACCGTTGCCCATAGAGATAGATCTATTCTTCACCGATTTATAATCGATAAAGTGATCCTTTTGAGGACAAACATGGTAGGTGCAACCGGAATCAAGCACCCAATTAGGAGTTCTACTTCCTTCATGAGAAGTAGCCAAAAGAACATCATCGGATTCTATTTCACCAAAATCAGCTTGTGCAGTTTCCGATGCTTTTTCTCATTTTCTTCTCTTTCGAGCTTTTTCTTTAATTTTAAGCAATCAGAAACATCGTGCCCATGCTTTTTACAATATTTGCATAAATTCTTAGATTTATGCCCATTAGATATGGCCCCATTTTTTGTACTTATTTTTCCGTGTGATCTCCCTCCTACGTTTAATCCTTCGGCATTATCATTGGAATGCACTTCAAGGTCAAATTTCTCTTTTGAGAGTAAATGAGATATAACATCTTCAAAAGATAAAGTATCATTGTTACCATATAACATGATTTCCTTGAAGTGCTTGTACGAAGGAGGTAGGGAGAAAATTAGTAACACGGCTTTATCCGCATCTTCAATCTTAACATCAAAATTTTCAAGATCAATAATAATAGAATTAAATTCATTAAGATGAGATTGGATAGAAGTACCTTCGGCCATCCGAATAGTGTAAAGCCTTTCCTTGAGACGGAGTTTATTAGCGAGACTTTTAGTCATGTAGAGGGACTCGAGCTTCAACCATAGCCCTACAGTGGTCTCCTCGTGAATAACCTCGCGTAGTACCTCCTTGGTTAAACATAGTTGGATCGTAGATAATGCTTTTTCATCCAACTCTTGCCATTGCTCGTCGGACATAGTAGATGGCTTTTTCTGTTTGCCATCAAGTGCCCTTTTCAATCCGCTCTGTGTGAGAACGACCTTCATCTGGACTTTCCAGATGCTAAAACAGATCTTGGCATCAAACTTCTCAATCTCGAACTTTGTTACTGAAGACATCTTTAATATGAAAACACTCTAAACAACCTTGGCTCTGATACCACTTGTTAGGGTTGTGAGTGCGTAGCGGAAGCAGATTAAAGATGTAGAGATTGAGAAAAATAAATGGAGCTGGAAATATGTGGCAAGAAAAGTAGTAAGAGATGGACACACAATTTAACGTGGGAAAAATCCTCAAATAGAGGCAAAAAACCCGCGGACAATGAGTACCCGAAAATCTACTTTATGAAAATAGGATAGTACAAGGATCACCCGATGCTTATTAGGGTGAGTAGTACAAATTCAACTCTCACTATAGTAGGAAACTCACTAAAGAGTATTACAAAGAGGGAAAGTGGATTAATAAAATACAAGGCGGGTTATAAATAAGGAGGGATGAGTGTTGGAAGGCTTTGGCTTCTTAGATTTGTGGATGTTCGTTGACTTCCTCCAAAGTTTGCCCAAGCTCCTTTTTATAGTATGAGAATGGCGGTGAATAATGTCGGCCAAGAGATATCTAGTTGAATCTAGATTTATTTTGCTTTGCCGCCATATTGTGGAAACTTCATGATATTCCCATATTTTATTTCCATACAAATGATAGGATTCTCTAGATAAATCATTACATATTGAACCATGTTTTAGGCGGCAAATTACCAATATGGGCCAATTAAGAATTTGGGCCACTTTATACCCAACAATCTCCACCTTGGACCAAATTCTTTATGTACTCGTCGTATGAACCCCGAAGGGTATCAAGCAGATATGTCACCATGGCCCAATTTTAACTTGGGCTTAGAATAATGTGACATGTTAGAACCCGTTTTATGAAGGTGTTGATGCCGAACCAGGGTTGTGTAGGAAGATACCATAGAAGACCCTTGTAATACATAGAGATTTCTATGTCTGACGGCCTTCAGGATTTCATGAGCACCTCTGGAGACTTTAAGTTCTCCACCTGAGCCGAAATTGTGCACCCTTTAGAATCTAGAGTGCCCAATGAAATGATGTTCTGCTTGAGATCAGGAATATGTTGAACATTAGACAGAGTCCTGATCTTACCATCATGCGTCTTGATCCGAACTGAGCCAATACCATGAACTTTGCAACGGGAACCGTTGCCCATAGAGACAGATCTATTCTTCACCGATTTATAATCGATAAAGTGATCCTTTTGAGGACAAACATGGTAGGTGCAACCGGAATCAAGCACCCAATTAGGAGTTCTACTTCCTTCATGAGAAGTAGCCAAAAGAACATCATCGGATTCTGTTTCACCAAAATCAGCTTGTGCAGTTTCCGATGCTTTTTTCTCATTTTCTTCTCTTTCGAGCTTTTTCTTTAATTTTAAGCAATCAGAAACATCGTGCCCATGCTTTTTACAATATTTGCATAAATTCTTAGATTTATGCCCATTAGATATGGCCCCATTTTTTGTACTTATTTTTCCGTGTGATCTCCCTCCTACGTTTAATCCTTCAAAGATTATCATTGGAATGCACTTCAAGGTCAAATTTCTCTTTTGAGAGTAAATGAGATTTAACATCTTCAAAAGATAAAGTATCATTGTTACCATATAACATGATTTTCTTGAAGTGCTTGTACGAAGGAGGTAGGGAGACAATTAGTAACACGGCTTTATCCTCATCTTCAATCTTAACATCAAAATTTTCAAGATCAATAATAATAGAATTAAATTCATTAAGATGAGATTGAATAGAAGTACCTTCGGCCATCCGAATAGTGTAAAGCCTTTCCTTGAGACGGAGTTTATTAGCGAGACTTTTAGTCATGTAGAGGGACTCAACCATAGCCCTACAACGGTCTCCTCGTGAATAACCTCGCGTAGTACCTCCTTGGTTAAACATAGTTGGATCGTAGATACTGCTTTTTCATCCAACTCTTGCCATTGCTCGTCGGACATAGTAGATGGCTTTTTCTGTTTGCCATCAAGTGCCCTTTTCAATTCGCTCTGTGTGAGAACGGCCTTCATCTGGACTTTCCAGATGCTAAAACTGATCTTGCCATCAAACTTCTCAATGTCGAACTTTGTTACTGAAGACATCTTTAATATGAAAACACTCTAAACAACATTGGCTCTGATACCACTTGTTAGGGTTGTGAGTGCGTAGCGGAAGTAGATTAAAGATGTAGAGATTGAAAAAAATAAATGGAGCTGGAAATATGTGGCAAGAAAAGTAGTAAGAGATGGACACACAATTTAACGTGGGAAAAATCCTCAAATAGAGGCAAAAAACCCACGGACAACGAGTACCCGAAAATCTACTTTATGAAAATAGGAGAGTACATGGATCACCCGATACTTATTAGGGTGAGTAGTACAAATACAACTCTCACTATAGTAGGAAAATCACTAAAGAGTATTACAAAGAGGGATAGTGGATTAATAAAATACAAGGTGGGTTATAAATAAGGAGGGATGAGTTTTGGAAGGCTTTGGCTTCTTAGATTTGTGGATGTTCGTTGACTTCCTCCAAAGTTTGCCCAAGCTCCTTTTTATAGTATGAGAATGGCGGTGAATAATGTCGGCCAAGAGATATCTAGTTGAATCTAGATTTATTTTGCTTTGCCGCCATATTGGGGAAACTTCATGATATTCCCATATTTTATTTCCATACAAATGATGGGATTCTCTAGATAAATCATGACATATTGAACCATGTTTTAGGCGGCAAATTACCAGTATGGGCCAATTAAGAATTTGGGCCACTTTATACCCAACAATCTCCACCTTGGACCAAATTCTTTATGTACTCGTCGTATGAACCCCGAAGGGTATCAAGCAGATATGTCACCATGGCCCAATTTTAACTTGGGCTTAGAATAATGTGACATGTTAGAACCCGTTTTATGAAGGTGTTGATGCCGAACCAGGGTTGTGTTGGAAGATACCATAGAAGACCCTTGTAATACATAGAGATTTCTATGTCTGACGGCCTTCAGGAGTTCATGAGCACCTCTGGAGACTTTAAGTTCTCCACCTTGAGCCGAAATTGTGCACCCTTTAGAATCTAGAGTGCCCAAAGAAATGATGTTCTGCTTCAGATCAGGAATATGTTGAACATTAGACAGAGTCCTGATCTTACCATCATGCGTCTTGATCCGAACTGAGCCAATACCATGAACTTTGCAACGGGAACCGTTGCCGCCCATAGAGACAGACCTATTCTTCACCGATTTATAATCGATAAAGTGATCCTTTTGAGAACAAACATGGTAGGTGCAACCGGAATCATGCACCCAATTAGGAGTTCTACTTCCTTCATGAGAAGTAGCCAAAAGAACATCATCGGATTTTATTTCACCAAAATCAGCTTGTGCAGTTTCCGATGCTTTTTTCTCATTTTCTTCTCTTTCGAGCTTTTTCTTTAATTTTAAGCAATCAGAAACATCGTGCCCATGCTTTTTACAATATTTTGCATAAATTCTTAGATTTATGCCCATTAGATATGACCCCATTTTTTGTACTTATTTTTCCGTGTGATCTCCCTCCTACGTTTAATCCTTCAGCATTATCATTGGAATGCACTTCAAGGTCAAATTTGTCTTTTGAGAGTAAATGAGATTTAACATCTTCAAAAGATAAAGTATCATTGTTACCATATAACATGATTTCCTTGAAGTGCTTGTACGAAGGAGGTAGGGAGACAATTAGTAACACGGCTTTATCCTCATCTTCAATCTTAACATCAAAATTTTCAAGATCAATAATAATAGAATTAAATTCATTAAGATGAGATTGAATAGAAGTACCTTCGGCCATCCGAATAGTGTAAAGCCTTTCCTTGAGACGGAGTTTATTAGCGAGACTTTTAGTCATGTAGAGGGACTCAACCATAGCCCTACAGCGGTCTCCTCGTGAATAACCTCGCGTAGTACCTCCTTGGTTAAACATAGTTGGATCGTAGATACTGCTTTTTCATCCAACTCTTGCCATTGCTCGTCGGACATAGTAGATGGCTTTTTCTGTTTGCCATCAAGTGCCCTTTTCAATTCGCTCTGTGTGAGAACGGCCTTCATCTGGACTTTCCAGATGCTAAAACTGATCTTGCCATCAAACTTCTCAATCTCGAACTTTGTTACTGAAGACATCTCTAATATGAAAACACTCTAAACAACCTTGGCTCTGATACCACTTGTTAGGGTTGTGAGTGCGTAGCGGAAGCAGATTAAAGATGTAGAGATTGAGAAAAATAAATGGTGCTGGAAATATGTGGCAAGAAAAGTAGTAAGAGATGGACACACAATTTAACGTGGGAAAAATCCTCAAATAGAGGCAAAAAACCCACGGACAACGAGTACCCGAAAATCTACTTTATGAAAATAGGAGAGTACAAGAATCACCCAATACTTATTAGGGTGAGTAGTACAAATACAACTCTCACTATAGTAGGAAACTCACTAAAGAGTATTACAAAGAGGGATAGTGGATTAATAAAATACAAGGTGGGTTATAAATAAGGAGGGATGAGTTTTGGAAGGCTTTGGCTTCTTAGATTTGTGGATGTTCGTTGACTTCCTCCAAAGTTTGCCCAAGCTCCTTTTTATAGTATGAGAATGGCGGTGAATAATGTCGGCCAAGAGATATCTAGTTGAATCTAGATTTATTTTGCTTTGCCGCCATATTGTGGAAACTTCATGATATTCCCATATTTTATTTCCATACAAATGATGGGATTTTCTAGATAAATCATGACATATTGAACCATGTTTTAGGCGGCAAATTACCAATATGGGCCAATTAAGAATTTGGGCCACTTAATACCCAACAATCTCCACCTTGGACCAAATTCTTTATGTACTCGTCGTATGAACCCCGAAGGGTATTAAGCAGATATGTCACCATGGCCCAATTTTAACTTGGGCTTAGAATAATGTGACATGTTAGAACCCGTTTTATGAAGGTGTTGATGCCGAACCAGGGTTGTGTAGGAAGATACCATAGAAGACCCTTGTAATACATAGAGATTTCTATGTCTGACGGCCTTCAGGAGTTCATGAGCACCTCTGGAGACTTTAAGTTCTCCACCTTGAGCCGAAATTGTGCACCCTTTAGAATCTAGAGTGCCCAAAGAAATGATGTTCTGCTTCAGATCAGGAATATGTTGAACATTAGACAGAGTCCTGATCTTACCATCATGCGTCTTGATCCGAACTGAGCCAATACCATGAACTTTGCAACGGGAACCGTTGCCTATAGAGACAGACCTATTCTTCACCGATTTATAATCGATAAAGTTTGCAACGGGAACCGTTGCCCATAGAGACAAACCTATTCTTCACCGATTTATAATCGATAAAGTGATCCTTTTGAGAACAAACATGGTAGGTGCAACTAGAATCAAGCACCCAATTAGGAGTTCTACTTCCTTCATGAGAAGTAGCCAAAAGAACATCATCGGATTCTATTTCACCAAAATCAGCTTGTGCAGTTTCCGATGCTTTTTTCTCATTTTCTTCTCTTTCGAGCTTTTTATTTAATTTTAAGCAATCAGAAACATCGTGCCCATGCTTTTTACAATATTTGCATAAATTCTTAGATTTATGCCAATTAGATATGGCCCCATTTTTTGTACTTATTTTTCCGTGTGATCTCCCTCCTACGTTTAATCCTTCAGCATTATCATTGGAATGCACTTCAAGGTCAAATTTCTCTTTTGAGAGTAAATGAGATTTAACATCTTCAAAAGATAAAGTATCATTGTTACCATATAACATGATTTCCTTGAAGTGCTTGTACGAAGGAGGTAGGGAGACAATTAGTAACACGACTTTATCCTCATCTTCAATCTTAACATCAAAATTTTCAAGATCAATAATAATAGAATTAAATTCATTAAGATGAGATTGAATAGAAGTACCTTCGGCCATCCGAATAGTGTAAAGCCTTTCCTTGAGACGGAGTTTATTAGCGAGACTTTTAGTCATGTAGAGGGACTCAACCATAGCCCTACAACGGTCTCCTCGTGAATAACCTCGCGTAGTACCTCCTCGGTTAAACGTAGTTGGATCGTAGATACTGCTTTTTCATCCAACTCTTGCCATTGCTCGTCGGACATAGTAGATGGCTTTTTCTGTTTGCCATCAAGTTCCCTTTTCAATTCGCTCTGTGTGAGAACGGCCTTCATCTGGACTTTCCAGATGCTAAAACAGATCTTGCCATCAAACTTCTCAATCTCGAACTTTGTTACTGAAGACATCTCTAATATGAAAACACTCTAAACAACCTTGGCTCTGATACCACTTGTTAGGGTTGTGAGTGCGTAGCGGAAGTAGATTAAAGATGTAGAGATTGAGAAAAATAAATGGAGCTGGAAATATGTGGCAAGAAAAGTAGTAAGAGATGGACACACAATTTAACGTGGGAAAAATCCTCAAATAGAGGCAAAAAACCCACGGACAACGAGTACCCGAAAATCTACTTTATGAAAATAGGAGAGTACAAGGATCACCCGATACTTATTAGGGTGAGTAGTACAAATACAACTCTCACTATAGTAGGAAACTCACTAAAGAGTATTACAAAGAGGGATAGTGGATTAATAAAATACAAGGTGGGTTATAAATGAGGGATGAGTTTTGGAAGGCTTTGGCTTCCTAGATTTGTGGATGTTCGTTGACTTCCTCCAAAGTTTGCCCAAGCTCCTTTTTATAGTATGAGAATGGCGGTGAATAATGTCGGCCAAGAGATATCTAGTTGAATCTAGATTTATTTTGCTTTGCCGCCATATTGTGGAAACTTCATGATATTCCCATATTTTATTTCCATACAAATGATGGGATTCTCTAGATAAATCATGACATATTGAACCATGTTTTAGGCGGCAAATTACCAATATGGGCCAATTAAGAATTTGGGCCACTTTATACCCAACAATCTCCACCTTGGACCAAATTCTTTATGTACTCGTCGTATGAACCCCGAAGGGTATCAAGCAGATATGTCACCATGGCCCAATTTTAACTTGGGCTTAGAATCATGTGACATGTTAGAACCCGTTTTATGAAGGTGTTGATGCCGAACCAGGGTTGTGTAGGAAGATACCATAGAAGACCCTTGTTATACATAGAGATTTCTATGTCTGACGGCCTTCAGGAGTTCATGAGCACCTCTGGAGACTTTAAGTTCTCCACCTTGAGCCGAAATTGTGCACCCTTTAGAATCTAGAGTGCCCAAAGAAATGATGTTATGCTTCAGATCAGGAATATGTTGAACATTAGACAGAGTCCTGATCTTACCATCATGCGTCTTGATCCGAACTGAGCCAATACCATGAACTTTGCAACGGGAACCGTTGCCTATAGAGACAGATCTATTCTTCACCGATTTATAATCGATAAAGTGAACCTTTTGAGGACAAACATGGTAGGTGCAACCGGAATCAAGCACCCAATTAGGAGTTCTACTTCTTTCATGAGAAGTAGCCAAAAAGAACATCATCGGATTCTCGTTTCACCAAAATCGCCTTGTGCGAGTTTCCGATGCTTTTTTCTCATTTTCTTCTCTTTCGAGCTTTTTCTTTAATTTTAAGCAATCGAAACATCGTGCCCATGCTTTTTACAATATTTGCATAAATTCTTAGATTTATGCCCATTAGATATGGCCCCATTTTTTGTACTTATTTTTCCGTGTGATCTCCCTCCTACGTTTAATCCTTCAGCATTATCATTGGAATGCACTTCAAGGTCAAATTTCTCTTTTGAGAGTAAATGAGATTTAACATCTTCAAAAGATAAAGTATCATTGTTACCATATAACATGATTTCCTTGAAGTGCTTGTACGAAGGAGGTAGGGAGACAATTAGTAACACGGCTTTATCCTCATCTTCAATCTTAACATCAAAATTTTCAAGATCAATAAAATAGAATTAAATTCATTAAGATGAGATTGGATAGAAGTACCTTCGGCCATCCGAATAGTGTAAAGCCTTTCCTTGAGACGGAGTTTATTAGCGAGACTTTTTGTCATGTAGAGGGACTCAACCATAGCCCTACAGCGGTCTCCACGTGAATAACCTCGCGTAGTACCTCCTTGGTTAAACATAGTTGGATCGTAGATACTGCTTTTTCATCCAACTCTTGCCTTTGCTCGTCGAACATAGTAGATGGCTTTTTCTGTTTGCCATCAAGTGCCCTTTTTAATCCACTCTGTGTGAGAACGGCCTTCATCTGGACTTTCCAGATGCTAAAACTGATCTTGCCATCAAACTTCTCAATCTCGAACTTTGTTACTGAAGACATCTTTAATATGAAAACACTCTAAACAACCTTGGCTCTGATACCACTTGTTAGGGTTGTGAGTGCGTAGCGGAAGCAGATTAAAGATGTAGAGATTGAGAAAAATAAATGGAGCTGGAAATATGTGGCAAGAAAAGTAGTAAGAGATGGACACACAATTTAACGTGTGAAAAATCCTCAAATAAAGGATAAAAACCCACGGACAACGAGTACCCGAAAATCTACTTTATGAAAATAGGAGAGTACAAGGATCACCCGATACTTATTAGGGTGAGTAGTACAAATACAACTCTCACTATAGTAGGAAACTCACTAAAGAGTATTACAAAGTGGGATAGTGGATTAATAAAATACAAGGTGGGTTATAAATAAGGAGGGATGAGTTTTGGAAGGCTTTGGCTTCTTAGAATTGTGGATGTTCGTTGACTTCCTCCAAAGTTTGCCCAAGCTCCTTTTTATAGTATGAGAATGGCGGTGAATAATGTCGGCCAAGAGATATCTAGTTGAATCTAGATTTATTTTGCTTTGCCGCCATATTGTGGAAACTTCATGATATTCCCATATTTTATTTCCATACAAATGATGGGATTCTCTAGATAAATCATGACATATTGAACCATGTTTTAGGCGGCCAATTACCAATATGGGCCAATTAAGAATTTGGGCCACTTTATACCCAACAATCTCCACCTTGGACCAAATTCTTTATGTACTCGTCGTATGAACCCCGAAGGGTATCAAGCAGATATGTCACCATGGCCCAATTTTAACTTGGGCTTAGAATAATCTGACATGTTAGAACCCGTTTTATGAAGGTGTTGATGCCGAACCAGGGTTGTGTAGGAAGATACCATAGAAGACCCTTGTAATACATAGAGATTTCTATGTCTGACGGCCTTCAGGAGTTCATGAGCACCTCTGGAGACTTTAAGTTCTCAACCTTGAGCCGAAATTGTGCACCCTTTAGAATCTAGAGTGCCCAAAGAAATGATGTTCGCGCTCGGATCGGGAATATGTTGAACATTAGACAGAGTACTGATCTTACCATCATGCGTCTTGATCCGAACTGAGCCAATACCATGAACTTTGCAACGGGAACCGTTGCCCATAGAGACAGACCTATTTTTCACCGATTTATAATCGATAAAGTGATCCTTTTGAGAACAAACATGGTAGGTGCAACCGGAATCAAGCACCCAATTAGGAGTTCTACTTCCTTCATGAGAAGTAGCCAAAAGAACATCATCGGATTCTATTTCACCAAAATCAGCTTGTGCAGTTTCCGATGCTTTTTTCTCATTTTCTTCTCTTTCGAGCTTTTTCTTTAATTTTAAGCAATCAGAAACATCGTGCCCATGCTTTTTACAATATTTGCATAAATTCTTAGATTTATGCCCATTAGATATGGCCCCATTTTTTGTACTTATTATTCCGTGTGATCTCCCTCCTACGTTTAATCCTTCGGCATTATCATTGGAATGCACTTCAAGGTCAAATTTCTCTTTTGAGAGTAAATGAGATTTAACATCTTCAAAAGATAAAGTATCATTGTTACCATATAACATGATTTCCTTGAAGTGCTTGTACGAAGGAGGTAGGGAGACAATTAGTAACACGGCTTTATCCTCATCTTCAATCTTAACATCCAAATTTTCAAGATCAATAATAATAGAATTAAATTCATTAAGATGAGATTGGATAGAAGTACCTTCGGCCATCCCAATAGTGTAAAGCCTTTCCTTGAGACGGAGTTTATTAGCGAGACTTTTAGTCATGTAGAGGGACTCGAGCTTCAACCATAGCCCTGCAGCGGTCTCCTCGTGAATAACCTCGCGTCGTACCTCCTTGGTTAAACATAGTTGGATCGTTGATAATGCTTTTTCATCCAACTCTTGCCATTGCTCGTCGGACATAGTAGATGGCTTTTTCTGTTTGCCATCAAGTGCCCTTTTTAATCCACTCTGTGTGAGAACGGCCTTCATCTGGACTTTCCAGATGCTAAAACTGATCTTGCCATCAAACTTCTCAATCTCGAACTTTGTTACTGAAGATATCTTTAATATGAAAACACTCTAAACAACCTTGGCTCTGATACCACTTGTTAGGGTTGTGAGTGCGTAGCGGAAGCAGATTAAAGATGTAGAGATTGAGAAAAATAAATGGAGCTGGAAATATGTGGCAAGAAAAGTAGTAAGAGATGGACACACAATTTAACGTGGGAAAAATCCTCAAATAGAGGCAAAAAAAACCCACGGACAACGAGTACCCGAAAATCTACTTTATGAAAATAGGAGAGTACAAGGATCACCCGATACTTATTAGGGTGAGTAGTACAAATACAACTCTCACTATAGTAGGAAACTCACTAAAGAGTATTACAAAGAGGGATAGTGGATTAATAAAATACAAGGTGGGTTATAAATAAGGAGGGATGAGTTTTGGAAGGCTTTGGCTTCTTAGATTTGTGGATGTTCGTTGACTTCCTCCAAAGTTTGCCCAAGCTCCTTTTTATAGTATGAGAATGGCGGTGAATAATGTCTGCCAAGAGATATCTAGTTGAATCTAGATTTATTTTGCTTTGCCGCCATATTGTGGAAACTTCATGATATTCCCATATTTTATTTCCATACAAATGATGGGATTCTCTAGATAAATCATGACATATTGAGCCATGTTTTAGGCGGCAAATTACCAATATGGGCCAATTAAGAATTTGGGCCACTTTATACCCAACAATCTCCACCTTGGACCAAATTCTTTATGTACTCGTCGTATGAACCCCGAAGGGTATCAAGCAGATATGTCACCATGGCCCAATTTTAACTTGGGCTTAGAATAATCTGACATGTTAGAACCCGTTTTATGAAGGTGTTGATGCCGAACCAGGGTTGTGTAGGAAGATACCATAGAAGACCCTTGTAATACATAGAGATTTCTATGTCTGACGGCCTTCAGGAGTTCATGAGCACCTCTGGAGACTTTAAGTTCTCCACCTTGAGCCGAAATTGTGCACCCTTTAGAATATAGAGTGCCCAAAGAAATGATGTTATGCTTCAGATCAGGAATATGTTGAACATTAGACAGAGTCCTGATCTTACCATCATGCATCTTGATCCGAACTGAGCCAATACCATGAACTTTGCAACGGGAACCGTTGCCCATAGAGACAGATCTATTCTTCACCGATTTATAATCGATAAAGTGATCCTTTTGAGGACAAACATGGTAGGTGCAACCGGAATCAAGCACCCAATTAGGAGTTCTACTTCCTTCATGAGAAGTAGCCAAAAGAACATCATCGGATTCTATTTCAGCAAAATCAGCTTGTGCAGTTTCCGATGCTTTTTTCTCATTTTCTTTTCTTTCGAGCTTTTTCTTTAATTTTAAGCAATCAGAAACATCGTGCCCATGCTTTTTACAATATTTGCATAAATTCTTAGATTTATGCCCATTAGATATGGCCCCATTTTTTGTACTTATTTTTCCGTGTGATCTCCCTCCTACGTTTAATCCTTCGGCATTATCATTGGAATGCACTTCAAGGTCAAATTTCTCTTTTGAGAGTAAATGAGATTTAACATCTTCAAAAGATAAAGTATCATTGTTACCATATAACATGATTTCCTTGAAGTGCTTGTACGAAGGAGGTAGGGAGACAATTAGTAACACGGCTTTATCCTCATCTTCAATCTTAACATCCAAATTTTCAAGATCAATAATAATAGAGTTAAATTCATTAAGATGAGATTGGATAGAAGTACCTTCGGCCATCCGAATAGTGTAAAGCCTTTCCTTGAGACGGAGTTTATTAGCGAGACTTTTAGTCATGTAGAGGGACTCGAGCTTCAACCATAGCCCTGCAGCGGTCTCCTCGTGAATAACCTCGCGTAGTACCTCCTTGGTTAAACATAGTTGGATCGTAGATAATGCTTTTTCATCCAACTCTTGCCATTGCTCGTCGGACATAGTAGATGGCTTTTTCTGTTTGCCATCAAGTGCCCTTTTTAATCCACTCTGTGTGAGAACGGCCTTCATCTGGACTTTCCAGATGCTAAAACTGATCTTGTCATCAAACTTCTCAATCTCGAACTTTGTTAATGAAGACATCTTTAATATGAGAACACTCTAAACAACCTTGGCTCTGATACCACTTGTTAGGGTTGTGAGTGCGTACGGAAGCAGATTAAAGATGTAGAGATTGAGAAAAAAAATGGAGCTGGAAATATGTGGCAAGAAAAGTAGTAAGAGATGGACACACAATTTAACGTGGGAAAAATCCTCAAATAGAGGCAAAAAACCCACGGACAACGAGTACCCGAAAATCTACTATATGAAAATAGGAGAGTACAAGGATCACCCGATACTTATTAGGGTGAGTAGTACAAATACAACTCTCACTATAGTAGGAAACTCACTAAAGAGTATTACAAAGAGGGATAGTGGATTAATAAAATACAAGGTGGGTTATAAATAAGGAGGGATGAGTTTTGGAAGGCTTTGGCTTCTTAGATTTGTGGATGTTCGTTGACTTCCTCTAAAGTTTGCCCAAGCTCCTTTTTATAGTATGAGAATGGCGGTGAATAATGTCGGCCAAGAGATATCTAGTTGAATCTAGATTTATTTTGCTTTGCCGCCATATTGTGGAAACTTCATGATATTCCCATATTTTCTTTCCATACAAATGATGGGATTCTCTAGATAAATCATGACATATTGAACCATGTTTTAGGCGGCAAATTACCAATATGGGCCAATTAAGAATTTGGGCCACCTTATACCCAACACTTCTCCATCTTCTTCGTCTTCTTCGACTTCTTCTCCTCAGAGTAGTAAGCACCCCGATGGGGCCCGGGAAGATTCTTCCAGTGCGTATACTTCGCTTCTTCGGGCCGCACTCTTCGGGCCTGATTCCGGGTCATTTTTCCCGGGTACGCCTGAGAAAGGGGCGCCTAATCGGAATATTTTCCGGTTTAAGACCGAAACGAAGCGGGCATTGCCGTCATTGATGTCGTTCGGGCCCGATGATTCGTTGCCGGGTGTTAGTTATAGCCCGGTTAAGACACCCAGGAAAATCCCCAGGTCACCTTATAAGGTATAAATGTTTTGTGGGTATTTTGAGTTTAATGTGGAAGAATTTTGATTTTTTTTTTTTTTTTTTTTTTTGACGATAAGAGAAAAATCCTACGCTAAATCCCCTGGATAGCCCTTAAAGCTAACCATGGGCTATACAAATTTGACTCTTATCAGCTCTACAAACAGTAAACAAAACACACACAGTAGCATACAAATATCTTTAACAATATTGTCTATATTTAACGGACCTATCTTACGTTTAACCGCTGTTACCAAAGGGCCAGAATCGAGGTAAATGTAAAGTTGTGCTATCTGTCTATTGCAAGCCTCACGAACTCCTTGCAGTAGTGCATAAGCTTTTGTTTGCAATAATGAAGTAGCATTCGCCCTGGCGTTGCCCTGAAACAGTATATCCTGACCTTTCATGCACACCCATCCCACACCCGCACAGTTGATACAATTTTTACGTTTTCTCCATATACCGTCCACTAACAAAACACACTTATTCATGTCAACCTCAAGGAGACGGACGCTTGGTTTTATAATCGTAGATGCAATCGCAGTGGACCTAACCTGCTTATTGAATCGATGTCGAATACCCTTATCAGTCTCCTTCATGATATCCTCAGGACACACTCTAGTTCCCTTGAAGACAACCCTATTTCTGATAATCCAAATAGTCCACAGAACGACAACAAACTCGACCGTTGCGTGCAACTCATGACCTTCCAATCGCCACAGATAATGTAAATAATTTTTTATCCAGCTGTCCACTCGATTTACAGCTTGAAACTCCACTCTAAGTCCAAGCCTAGAAGCTTGCCACACATGTCGCACAATATCACAGTCCTGAAACAAATGATCAATCGTTTCTTCAAATCCACCACACAAATAGCATTCATTTCTAACTTGGATATTCCTTCTTCTGAGATTATCATTAGTAGCTAAAGCCTGATTCAGAATCCTCCAAATAAAAAAATTTCACTTAGGGCAAATTCGCAGGGACCAAAAGCGTTTCCAGAAATTCATACTTGTGCCATACCCTCCCATATTGTTGTCCTGCTGCATTAGATAAGCATACACATCCTTTGATCGAATCTCACCTGTCTTATTGAATTTCCACCCATAAGAATCCTTCACATTAATACTAGGAACATGCATTGATAAAATTCTGTAGGCTGAATCTTTATTAAACAACTTCCAAATAAGACTCGCTTTCCATGATTTTTCATTTGTATTCATAAGATGCTCCACCTTAGAAATTCCATGCGCCTGCAAAGATTCGCCCTGCTTAACTGTCAAGCACGAACCTTCAACCCAGTGATCTACCAACACATCAATACTCTGCCTACTCTCTTCATTAACCTTCCCTGAGCAAGACGAACAGCTCGGTACATGCCCCTAAAACCCCAAGACGCTACCAAAAGTTTTTTTCCCCGCAGACTCAAATCCACCGGAGATCCTTTATATTTCGAACAAAGCACTCGGGCAACTAGGGAATTTGGATTATTATGAATCCCTACAGCTTGCTTCACAAGCAGGGCATGATTAAAATGATGAATATTCCTTACTCCAAGCCCACCCATTCCCTTAGGCATCTCCACAACTTTGCTGCTCCTCCAATAAATAGGTCTAACCCCACTGGAATTAGTCCATAAAAAACGGATAAACAAGGAGCTCATCTTTCTCACAACATTCTTAGGTAATAGGAAAACAGACAACACATGCTGGCATAATGTCGCAAGAATACCATTTATATATAACAATCTCCCAGCTTGCGACAAAGCTAAAAATTTCCACCCACTAACCTTTTTGCGTACCTTATCCAAAAGAGGGTCATATATCCTTGATCCACGACCATCAACTTCAATATTACAACCCAGATATCTCCCTAGAGAATTACAGAGAGATGGACCAGTAATACTCCTTAAACATTCTTTATACTGCTGTGGAGTTTTTGGGCTGAACATTATCAAAGATTTATTAAAATTAATGACCTCCCCAGAAATTCTACTAAACTGGCTAATTAAATCGTTAATAGCATTACAGCTATTCGGAGTAGCCTTGAAAAAAAGTAAGGAGTCATCTGCAAAAAACAAGTGAGAAATAGAAGGACTAGCCCTAGATACCTTAATTCCTTCTATTAGCCCTCTCTGTTCAGCAATCCTGATTAATAAAGAAAAAACTTCCATGACTAAAATAAATAAATATCGAGAAAGGGGATCACCTTGCCGGAGGCCACAGGAGGGACTGAACTTACCTGAACATTCCCCGTTGATTACTATAGAATATGAAACTGTTGACACACACTGCATTATCCGAAGAGTTTTGATTTGATTGGGGTTTTTTTTTAGTCTTGGGTGCTGCATTGACTTAAATTTTGTTTCTTGGGAGTGGGAATTTAGTGGGTATGATCTAATTTTGTGTAATTTTGAGGAAATTTATGGATTTAGGGTCTCAGATTGTCATGATCAAAGATGATTCGTGTATTGTTATATTGGAGTTTGCTTGGATTTATATTGATTGAAGTGACTGAAATCTTGTTAATTGGGTATGGAAAAATCTTGTCCGATTGTTTCACATTAGTGATGTTTTAGGAAATGAGGTAGTTGATGTTCAAGATATTGTAGCTTTGATGTTTGTTTTATACTCTTTTAGGAGGTCGGATTTGATGACGGGGATTTGTTTCTTGAAACTGGCAGATATGTGTGTTGGTAAAATTATAAAATAGCGGAAGAGTATAAACGAAACTGATGCAGCAAACTAAACTTATGTTTTTACTCACAAAAAACTGCATATCTAACTTACATCAAGATACCTCTTATATAGGCACACAAGACACATACAGTTAGACTTCCTAAAAGACTAACAAGTAACTAGAGAGAAGTGGGGATAATGGTCCACTAATTTCTCCACTCACTATACCACTATTATTAACTAATGCTAACTTCTAGGAACCCGTAAACAATACTAACAGAAATTTAACTTTGAAAGAATATCTCAACACAACCCCTTCTTTCAAAGTCTTCGTGCTAGGAAAATACAAACTAATACTGCAACACACTTCAACTAATGATGCACTTGACATAAGAAGAACTACTCCCACGAACACTGCATACTACGGACTACCAACTGCATGCCAACACTTAAAGCAACCTTGACCACAAACACGAACACACAATCACGACTTGCACACGACAGTGAACTCAGAACTTTAATATCGACGCCGAAACAGTGATGCTCCCATGAACTCTACACAATACACACTCATACTCTAGAAGAATCTGCCCTCTTCTACAAACACACAACAACAACCACCTCGACCACGACATATATCTTCATGACCTTGACACGAGCACCACAACCAAGACCTCGACAACCATGTCCTCTTGCACTTTCTTCACGACTGCGACCACGACCACGACCATAACCACGACCTCCCTCTCAACGACTTTTGATTATGCCTCACAAAAAGAAACGCTCCACACACACTTGTTTTTTTTTTGTCTTTAAAGGATCGAACCTGGTTTTTTTGCTCTGATACCATGTTGGTAAAATTATAAAATAGCGGAAGAGTATAAACGAAACTGATGCAGCAAACTAAACTTATGTTTTTACTCACAAAAAACTGCATATCTAACTTACATCAAGATACCTCTTATATAGGCACACAAGACACATACAGTTAGACTTCCTAAAAGACTAACAACTAACTAGAGAGAAGTGGGGATAATGGTCCACTAATTTCTCCACTCACTATACCACTATTAAAAAACTAACAAATAATTATTAACTAATGCTAACTTCTAGGAACCCATAAACAATACTAACAGAAATTTAACTTTGAAAGAATATCTCAACAATGTGGGGATTATATTTTGATCAAGAAGTTGTTTTTGTAATGTTGAATTTTGTTGATGTGTTTGTATTAGGTACTGGATGCACCAGCTTTGCAGGATGATTTTTATTTGAACTTGGTGGATTGGTCTCCGAACAATGTACTTGCTGTGGGATTAGGCAATTGTGTTTACTTATGGAATGCTTGCAGTAGCAAGGTAAGTTCTTAAAGTTTCATCTATTATTGGGAAACTTTTATTTGTTTGTAGATTATACTATGCTTTTTGTGTGGTTATGTAGTCTTGACATTCAACGTGATTCCTTTTTTAGGCTTCTTGTTGATGTTTGGTCGATTGTTGAATGCTTTGCTTGTATGGGGTGTTCTAATGATATTGTTTGTTGCCTTGATTGGAATACAATGTATCTGCAGGTAACTAAGTTATGTGATTTGGGGATTGATGACAGCGTATGTTCAGTAGGATGGGCTCAGCGTGGGACACATCTAGCTGTTGGTACAAACAATGGCAAAGTTTAGGTAATTAATGCTTTTCATAACTGAATATTGTTTTCTTTGAAATTACGTATATCAGAAGTTGAAATGAGGACGGTATATATTGCTATGGCCCTATGGGTAACGAATCAGTAGCATTAATATGTGATGTCGCTGATATCAGATTTGGGATGCTTCTCGATGCAAAAGCATTCGGACTATGGAGGGCCATCGGTTCCGTGTTGGTGCTGCATATGTTTTTTTGGTTCCTGTACTTAAACTGATAAACACTATTTGTTTGTCTAGGTTTGTGGACTTAAGTGGTCGTATGATAACCGTGAGCTAGCATCAGGCGGGAATGACAATAGAGTGAGTCTCCTTCCCTGTTGGTTTGGTCTTAATGCTGGCAATTCAGAAAATTGAATTACTTATAAAACGTTCTTTTCTCAGCTTTTCGTGTGGAACCAACATTCAACTCAGCCTGTATTGAAGTATTCTGAACATACAGCAGCAGTTAAAGCAATTGCTTGGTCTCCACATCTTCATGGGCTTCTTGCATCTGGCGGTGGTACTGCTGATCGATGCATCCGTTTTTGGAATACAACCACTGATTCCCAGCTGGGATGCATGGACACTGGCAGTCAGGTTAACTTTTTGTTTTCCATTTTCTTTCCTCTTCTATAAATTTTGTACCTCAACGATTTTTTGTAAAGTAACTGTGTGGAATATGGGTAGCCCAACATTTTAAGATTACCATTTAAGTGTTTTGAGTAGTATTAGCAGCTTTCTGGAGGGGCAGTGGTCTAATTGAAGACAGTGCAGTTAAGACAAATTCAAGCAATCAATGCTGCAATTCACATGTGAGATGGTGGTTTTTGGAAATTTTATTTATATGTAAATGTGTGAAGGGGGATATTTCAGCTGTGAACATTTCTAAAACTTATTGGTGAAAGTTATTGGACTCTAATATCCGGTCTCAGTTGCCAAAAATAAATTGGGTTAGGAGCTACATCATGAGAAGGCCTATTAGGGTTTTCCGAGTATTAGATGTGTTGGCTATTATATGAGTGCCGGAGTTTGCACAGCAAAGCACCTCGGACGAAAACTTTATTCCAATTCTCCCTTTTATTTATTATGGTACATATGAAGGATGGAGATGTTGTAATGTACGTGTTTATGTTATTAAGTCAATATCATTGGCTGTCGAAGAGTGTCAAAACATTGTGGGTAGGTGCTGGCAAGTGGTTGTGAAGCTTTTAGAACATGCATGGATTGGTCGTACTAAGGTTTTCATAAATTTCCTTTGTGCATATATGTGTGCTTTTTCTCTTGGGGAGAGGGTTGCATGGATTGGTCGTACTAAGGTCGTATGGTCTAAAAGCTCTCGATTATTTGTCTAGTACAACTAACAATCAAAACAAAACTGGTTTGGGATATATACAGTCAAGAACACAACAGTACAAAGACAACGGTGCCAGTAAATTTTGAAAGAGACTTTCGTAAAAGAAAATATGTTGATCTACCCGAATATTTGATTTGCAACTTTTGTGGAAAAAATGGACACCTTATGGATAACTGTAATATCAAGAAAAGGAGTGTTGCAAAAAATGTAAAGAACGTAAATCAAATATGGGTTAGAAAAGATTTGTTAGAAGCTCAACGAAAGACAAAGGGACCCAAGCAGATCTGGGTTCCTAAAACTAACAAGTGATATTTTTGCAGGCAAAAGTGAGAGGACGCAGCCTATGGTATCTCTACAACGGCTGCTCAAGACATATGATTAGTGATAAATCTCAATTCCTCTCACTAGTAGCCTACCATGTAGGGTGTGTTACATTTGGCGATAACAAAAAGGGATAAATAATAGGTATTTGAAACGTCGGCAAATCCCTAACACACTCCATAGAGAATGTGATGTTGGTAAGTGGTTTGAAAAACAGTTTGTTAAGCATACCACAATTGTGTGATCAAGGTAATTATGTTGAATTTCATGCATGAATGTTTTACAAGATAATTCTTGGTTTTGGGATTAATTTCTGGAAATTTGTTGAATATTATGTCTGCTGTCCTCCTTTAAATATATTGATTAGAGTGTTGATTCATGTCTTGGTGAAGTTTAGTGAGTAAAGGTCCACTTGATACATAAAGGACTCGTAATGGTCTAATGATGCTGTCCTAATGTCACGATGCTAAGTTGCCGAACTAATGAGCTATATGATCCTAAGTTGCCGACTTTTTGAGCTATGAAATGCAACTTTTTTCTCCTATAGCAAGCTTGATCTTTATCCCAATAATCTTATTTTCTATTTATGAGTTTGACACTTGTGCCTCATTATTTCTTTCTTTCATATGTCCCACCTTATCTTCATTTCCCAATTATTATCCTTCTTTTCTTCACACGTTGATCCAAAATTCAACAAGTGCTTTTAATCTTGATTCATGGTATATGGAGAAAAGACATATTGATAAGATAGTAAAGAAGAAGACGCATCAATTAAGGGGGGACATGAAAAGGTTGGAAAAAACACTAATGCGTGAAAGAATGAAAGCACTGCTTCACACTGTGCAAGGCACAGTGCCAGGAGATGCATCAAAAAAGAAAATGATCTCTTATTGATTGACTCTAGTAATATTGTTTGGTCTGCTTCTCCTTCATTAAAAAAACAAAAAGAAAAAAAAAGAAAAGGAGAGTAAGACACTTATTTTAGATAAGTCCGAGAGTTCAATTCAAATGTAAAAAAAAAAATTATCAAAGTTTTGAAGATCATCATTTTGGATTCCAGTATATCCGAAGATTAGTTATATTTGAAAGGGAATAGATGTTCAGTGGCACAGTAACACATACAGTGCCACAGTGAAGAAACTCTTATGATGTTTATTTGCGGAAGCTGAAAACCTGAAAAGGGTTTAAGCACTTGTTGAGCCAATTGTCATTTCAAATCTTCAAGCTTGCATTACCTATCTTTATCTCACATTCTTAGCTATCAACCATGATCCTTCATGATTATTTCTTGCTTCATAAATTCGGATTGTGAGTTGGATTATATTTTTGCTTAATGACTTCAGATCGTGAGTTGGATTATGACATAGCACCAGCATCCTTAGTATTTATTGCTTCAGCTACTTGCATTATTTTGCTGATTATAATATCTCACTTTGACTCGCTAAACATGTTGATGCTCTCCTTTTTGATAATGTCAAAAGGGGGAAGATGGGTATAATACTTAGACTAATGAATGAAATTATCTTGGTTATCATGTTACTTTATATTACTTTCCCTAATGTGATTAATGATGCATATTTTGAGGGGGAAGTATTATTTGTTTGTCATCATCAAAGAGGGGAATTTGTTATGACTCTAAGTCAATGTTATTTTGATGATGATAAACACTTTGTGCTATAACATGTATGTATGTAACAGTGATCTAAGAAAGCTATCAAGATTGAAAGTTCATGAAAGATTGAAGACTCTAAAGAAATGGAAGTTTAGACATTGTTATATGCTTAGTGATAATTACACAAATGTAAAGTATTAGAACTATGTGATAAACTTTGTGCTAGAAATAGAAATGTGAAATTAGAATGGTTATTATTTTCTTGGAGTTAAGAAAATAGATTATCATATTAATTTCATATATCTCTATAAAAAGAGAAGTTTAGTTTTAAAATAAAAAGATTTTATAAAAACCGATTTGAAAAATGATTTTGTAAAAACCGATTTAAAAAAGGATTTTGTAAAAACCGATTTAAAGAAAAATATTTTATAAAAGAATTTCGAAAACAAAAGGATTTTTAATAAAGAAAATAAAGATAAAGAAAAAAGGGCAATTGATTTTTGATAAAACGTTTTTTAGATAAAAGGTGATTACTAGTTGACTTTGGAGAATTCTTATCTTATAAGGATTGAAAAGAAAAATCAGCTTTTATAAAAGATAAAATTTGATTTTAAAAAGAAAAATTTTTATCTCTTAATTTAAGGAGTAAAAGATACATATCTTTGAGAAGGATTTTCGATCAGTCCATAAGCTATAAAAGGGATTATAACTCAGTTTCATAACTCACGTTTTCAGAGAAAAATATCGGAGATTTCGAGAGCTGAAAACTAAACAACGTTTGTAATTGTCCTCTAATTTGCTTGAATAAGAAGCACGCTTTTGAGGATCTTTTCTTTCTGTAATTTCATTATTATAGAGAGTGGCAACACTTAGAGTTAAGTGTTGGGGAGCACTACTAGAGTTAGTAGTGGGGGAATCTTATTGTATCAAGAGGCTGATATTTTAGGATTCAATTAATAAAAGAGTATTGGTGTCGACGTAGATCTCAGAGGTGAGATTGAACCACGTTATTTCTGGTGTTTCATAATTGATTTCATATTGAGTTACATTTTAGTTTTCGCAAAAATACAAATCGGAGAATTACGAGCGAATAGAACAGTGCCGGGCACAGTGCCATAACAGAGTTTTTGCGAAAAGCGATTAAATTTAGTCACTCATCAACCCCCCTTCTTGAGTGTCACCTTGTACTCCAACAGCAAAGTTAGATCAAGCTTCAGAGACAAATAGGAAAAACACGTCTTAGATGAGCAAAAGCTATCCATCTAGAAGAGCAATATAAGTACCAAAAAAGAAGTTGTAGCCTACCAAGACATTCCCATGAGAGAAAGAGCAGTAAGCACTCAAATATCCTAGTTTCAGAGTACAACTGATGTTATATTAATATATATATATTTGTATTCTTAAAGAAATCATACTGCTGATGGAAGAAGAATGTTATTTTCCACTACTCTTCTTCCCCAAAATGAACAACTACTAATTCCACAAAAATCAGATAATACTTCATCTTCATTTATTACTACATGACTGGAAAGGAGATAATACAAACCTACTTCAATCAGGTAAGAGAAATAGCATACCCCAACCAATTAGATAAATTGTCGGATAAGAACAACAACTGAATTGAGCTTAAAAATGGAGTTATATGCAATTTGTCACCGATCGGGTCAATGATACTAATATTACCTCAGGGCATATGGTCAGCATCAATGATCACTTAAAGATCATCACAAATTAGAAAAGGTGGAGTGTCTGCTATTTGTCATGATATGGAAAATCATACTAATCCTGATTTAATTACCGTTGGAATATTTTCAATGGGTATTAAATTTTTGAGTTGCAAAACAATAATTTGCTTTCTCGATTTTTGTGCCAATCAGCCTTTTTAATTCATTTAATTTGAAGTTAACGGAATTGTTAATAGAGTTATGATTTGAGTGAGTAAAGTACAACTTTTACAACTAGGGTGAGTAAACTGCAATTTATCCCAAAATTTAGTACCCACAATATACTTAACTCCATCTAGAGAGACTTGGGTTTAGGACTTCAAGTTGTTTTGTTTTTCTTTATTTTCTGAGTAAAAGGACTTCAGGTTGTTATGTACCTCAAAAATGTATGTGTTTCTGCTAAGAAATTAAGGATTGTAATTGGTTGGGAGATGTGATGTGGGCCCCAAGAGCGGTCACCTGAGCTCCGATATCCGTACGCCGGAATCCTGCAAAACAAGGTCAGACTACCCCGGGGGTGGCTCCGGGATCGCCCCTCCGACGCTCAAGTCAGATGAGATTGAGGTAGAGAGAGAAAGTCTAGAGAGAGATGCTCTAGTTTGTTAGGTGAGAATTGAATACCTGTTCATTGATGAGGCAGTTGGTTTTTATAGTGTTGGGGATTCCCCAGACAGGAAACATTATTCAGATGGGCCTTTTTGGTAGCAATGGGCATGTTACCTTTTCAGGCAATGACTGTTTCAGCTTTTAGAGGCTTCCCAAATACTGGTGATTAGGTCAACTCTCAAGTGGGACCCACAGTTGCCACCTGTCCCATGCTTTAGCTGGCCTGTGCTTCCTTATGGGGCTGCTGATTAAATGAGCCCCAACAATTAGCCCCACGCCATAGATAGGGGATCACGGAGATCTGACTGGAGGGGGGCCTGTCTGTGGCGGAAGAGCAGTTATCTTACTTCTGACTGGATGCAGATAGGCCGACTGGGTCTCCTTCTGGCTGGGAGTAGGAACGCCGACCGGGCCCCCTTCTGGCTGGGGGTAGGAGAGCCGACCGGGTCTCCCTCTGGCTGGGAGTAGGGATGCCGACCGGGTCCCCTTCTGGCTGGAAGTAGGATCGCCGACCGGGTCTCCCCTCGGGTCGGAAGCGGATAAGCCGACTGTGTCTCCTTATGACTATACGGAGCTGATCCGACCAGGTCTCCCTTCGTCGGGAGTAGGAACGCCGACCGGGCCCCCTTCTGGCTGGGGGTAGGAGAGCCGACCGGGTCCCCTTCTGGCTGGGTGTAACTGATCTGACCAGGTCTCCTTCAGGCTGGGAGTGGGAGCGCCGACCGGGTCTCCCTCTGGCTGAAAGAGGGAATGCCGACCGGGCCATTTCCACCTTAAGGAGGGAAAGCCGTCCGGGCAGTTTTTGCTTCATGAGGATAGTACCGACCGGGTTACTTCCTTTTGGAGGAGGGGTGCCAAGTCCTCTTTTGCCTTATGATTGGGACGCCGACCAGGTTCCTTCCTAAACGGCCGAGCAGAGTATGGTACCGTTCGGATGAGGGGATAATGAGCCCCAAGAAGATCCGAGGGGGTGTCAACCGATACTTGGCCATTTCCGACCGAGTACGGAAGTGACTCGGCAAAGGAGGGAAGCTCCTGTCGGCCGAGGAGGGAATGTTGCCACTCGGATGAGGGGCTAATGAGCCCCAAGATGGTCCGAGTGGGTGCTAGCTGATACTTGGCCATACTTGACCAAGTATAGAAGCGACTCGGCAAAGGAGGAGGGCTTCTGTTGGCCGAGTAGGGAATGTTGCCACTCGGGTGAGGGGCTAATGAGCCCCAAGATGGTCCGAGTGGGTGCTAGCTGATACTTGGCCATACTTGACCAAGTATAGAAGCGACTCGGCAAAGGAGGAGGGCTCCTCTTGGCCGAGTAGGGAATGTTGCCGCTCGGGTGAGGGGCTAATGAGCCCCAAGATGGTCCGAGTGGGTGCTAGCTGATACTTGGCCATACTTGACCAAGTATAGAAGCGACTCGGCAAAGGAGGAGGGCTCCTGTTGGCCGAGTAGGGAATGTTGCCGCTCGGGTGAGGGGCTAATGAGCCCCAAGATGGTCCGAGTGGGTGCTAGCTGATACTTGGCCATACTTGACCAAGTATAGAAGCGACTCGGCAAAGGAGGAGGGCTCATGTTGGCCGAGTAGGGAATGTTGCCACTCGGGTGAAGGGCTAATGAGCCCTAAGATGGTCCGAGTGGGTGTTAGCTGATACTTGGCCATACTTGACCAAGTATAGAAGCGACTCGGCAAAGGAGGTGGGCTCCTGTTGGCCGAGTAGGGAATGTTGCCACTCGGATGAGGGGCTAATGAGCTCCAAGATGGTCCGAGTGGGTGCTAGCTGATACTTGGCCATACTTGACCAAGTATAGAAGCGACTCGGCAAAGGAGGGGGGCTCCTGTTGGCCGAGTAGGGAATGTTGCCACTCGGATGAGGGGCTAATGAGCCTCGAGTAGGTCCGAGTGGGTTTCCGTATCTCTTACGCGGGTTGTATCCATTTTGCCCGACCATGTGCGTTTGACCCGAATTCCTTCATGGCCCCTCTAGAGGCTTAGGACGCTGGGTCCCTGGGTATTGCCAGGCTGGAGGGACACCATGAGGACCTTTGGCGTTCCAACTTCCTCTGGGTCTGAAGGGTTTTTGCTTGATCTCACTGGACCCCTTATTTGATGGACTGAGTAGGTCCAGTTGGGCCGCTATTAAAAGCCCGTTTAGGCGACGCGGGGGGTTTACGCTGCGTGCTTCCCGAGGTGCCTCTATATATGCATGAGGGGAGAGAGAAATTGAGCATCATTTGCTCATTTCTTCATTCTCTCTCTCTCAAAACTCAGATTCTCTCAACCTTTCCAAGTTCTTTCCCCAGCTTCTTCGTCCGACCAGGTACGCTTTTGTTGTTTTAAGTTTTTCTTTCTTTCTTTTTCTTTCGAATAACCTCGGCCGACTCCCTTGTTAATAAATAATGGGAGATTCGTCCGAGTCGTCGACACCTCTGGCCTCACCCTCCTATAATCTTGCCGAGGAGGTGAGGGGGATGGGAATAACTCTGGTGTCGACGATAATAAACTGTCCCGACCCCTCGGCTGTGCCCGACGCGGTTGCTCTCCCGAGTCCGTCTTCTTCGGTGGAGGATGAAGTCGAGGGAGTCATTCCCTACCCTTGGGAGGTTTCATTGGCCTATCCTCCTTCAAGGAGTTACTTAGATAAGTATCTATCTTCTGATGTAGTGAGGGCCATGCCGAGGGGAGCAGGAGAAGCATCTACATCGGGTCGGGGATTGGAATATCCCGACCTCGATCCAAAAGGAGGTCCAGGCTCATTCTTTCCCGAGCCGGGGGTGATTAAATCGCTGACCGAGGACCTCCGGGGCACAGCGACAAGGTTTCAAATAAAGGACCCCTTCTACTTGGTCCGACCAGAGGCCCACCATACCGTAATCTCGCCCCCTCCCGGTTGCGTTGCAGTGTACTACAAATCCATGGATATGGGGCTTCGGTTTCCTTTGACCCCTTTCGTGAAGGAGTTGCTGAACGCCTATAACTTGGCGATCTGCCAAGTCTCCCCGAACTCCTGGGGCGGAATCAGTGCCTTCCAAGTCCTGTGCAACCTTATTGACGTCCGACCAACCCTCAAATTATGGAGGCACCTGTATAGGTTGGTCGAGGTCATGGCAGCCAAGAACGGACCAGGTTGGTGGAGCTTCCAGATCCGACCAGGGTATCGAACCGTCCTCAATCTCCCCACCTCCCAGAAAGGGTTCCGCCGAGAATTTGCCATTGTGTATTTCGGTGGGGACTGGGGGATTCCTTTGGTTCCGCCTCGGATGAGCCCCTTATTGCTTTGAATTACCGAGTGGGAGATCTAGATGACGAGGAAGGAGCCGCGGCCTGCTATATGCAGACCGAGGCGAGGATCGTCGATGGGGGCGAGGTATTCGTACCCGGGCAATGGCTGCCCGACTGCAAGCTTTTCCGAGACGAGCATTTTCTCTCGGCTATGGGTCTGAGCTCGACTTTCCCGAAGGGTAATCTGCCGGGGAGTTGGCTGAGGTGGTTGGTATTGTCAATGTTACAGTTTTGTGTTTTTGACTAACTTTTTGTTTTGCTTTGCTGCAGAGCCTGCCCGAGCGTACCTCGAAGAAACCGACCCAACAATGGCCGACAAGCTGAATGTTGCAGCCATGAGAGCTGCTCGGTTGAAGGCTGAAATTGCAGCCAAGACCTTGAAGGTTCCTGCTCCTCCGAAGGTGAAAATCTGCCCTTTTTACTGTTTATATTTTGGCCCGACCGGCTCTTTTGTTTGCCGACGTTATCTTCCCTTATGCAGGACCCCGCCAAGCCGAAGAGCAAAAAGAGGAAAGAGCGGTCATCCGACAAGGTGGCTCAAACTGAGAAGGCTGTCGCTCGGTCCAAGGCCGAGCGAGAGAAGGCCGTCGCTCGGACCACGGCTGAGCGGGAAAAGGCCGTTGCTCGTGCGGAGGCCGAGCGGAGCAGGTCGGTGGAGGTTATCAGCCCCAGGGGTCCCCAGCATCAGACCGACGGGGGGGATATCTCTCTTCATTCATCCGACTTCAGGCCGGTCGGGAGCCCCCAATACACTCCCTTGTCCCCCTTCGAGGAGTTGCCTGGTGGTAGCTCGAGGGGTGTGGTAGCGCCGAACGTCCCTTTCACCGGGCTGAGCCGGAAGGAGAAGGATAAGCGGTGGACAGCTGCCATTGATCATATCTATACTCCCGCCGACCGGGAGTATATTCAGATCACTCATGGTCCGAATGAGACCAACGAGCTGTTTCGCTCCTGGCTTGACGTAAGTGCCTTTGCCTTTTTATTTTGCTCTCCGATTCTCTACTCTGATTCGGCTTTCATCTCGCTTTTTGTTCTTTGTTTCAGTTCTCTGCTCGGATGGCCAACGTTGCTCAAAATAGGGTGAGCTTGGCTGAGGAAATTGCCGACCTCAAAGAAAAGGCCAAAAAACATTTTGATGAAGTTTATCGGGCCAAAGAGGACAAGCGCATTGCCGAGTCCAAACTCGAGGATGCCATGGCCGCCATTAAGAAAGATCAGGAGACCTTTGCCTCCGAGCGGGCGAAGTGGGAGAAGGAGAAGGCCGACCTAACGCTTGCCCGCGACTTGGCTCGAACTGCTCGGGATGACGCCCTCGCCAAGCATGCAGCCGCCGAGTTGAAGGTGGCGGAGCTCGAGGCTAAGCTGGTTGAGCTTGAGGGCCAAGTGAAGACCGAGGCGCAATGGTTCTCCGAGTGGGAGAAGACTGAGGCCGCCGAGGCGTATGCCAACGAGGTCGGCAGCGCTGCCCATAAAATGGGGGAGGACGAAGCCCTTGACCGTCTGAAAAATGTCTTGGCCAAGACTCATCCTGATTTGGTCTGGGCCGAGGTCTGGTCGGGTTACCAGGAATCGGTCGACATTGATAACGCCAAGATTCTGGCTGAGGGGACCAGCTCCGAGGAGGATGAGGAGGACGAGGGTCGCGTGGACGTCAACGTTGTCGATGGCGATGACGTCGACGATGTCGTTGATGTGGCCGAGGGAGTCGGTCCTGGGGAGGAGCTGGTCGGCGATAACACTGACGCCAATGCTGAGGGCGTGACTGACCCTCCCCCTCCCCCTAGCTCTTAGAGGGCTTTTTGTACTTTAGCTTTCTTTTAAATTTTGCCCTTGTTGTCTTTGTAATTATTTCTTCTGTAATCAATGAAAACTTATCTTTTGGCTTCTGTTTTCTTGTTTGTTGATTGCAATACTGCCCGACTGACTTTTGCTCTTTCCGACGGACTAACAATGACTTGGTCTGGTTAGGTCTTGATTTACACCGATTTGCTTGGTCAAAATTCCGACCAGCAATAACTTCGGGAAGAGTCCGAACTGTTTTGACTGGTTAAGTCATAAATTAATCCCGACTGACTTGTTCAAAACTCCGACCAGCAGTCATTTCAGGAGGAGTTTGAACTGTTTTGACTGGTTAAGTCTTAACATAATTCCGACTGACTAGTTCGAAATTCCGACCAGCAATCATTTCAGGTCGGCATTCGGACTGTTTTGACTGGTTAAGTCTTAACATAATTCCGACTGACTTGTTCAAAAATCCGACCAGCAGTCATTTCAGGAGGAGTTTGAACTGTTTTGACTGGTTAAGTCTTAACATAATTCCGACTGACTAGTTCGAAATTCCGACCAGCAATCATTTCAGGAAGAGTTCGGACTGTTTTGACTGGTTAAGTCTTAACATAATTCCGATCGACTAGTTCGAAATTCCGACCAGAATCATTTCGTAGAGTTCGGACTGTTTTGACTGGTTAAGTCTTAACATAATTCCGACTGACTTGTTCGAAGTTCCGACCAGCAATAACTTGGAGATATGATGCCAACCATTTTGACTGGTTAAGCCTAATTGGTTGGACGAGGTGTAAAATATGCCGACTGGCAGTACCAATTCATTACATTTGAAATCGACTACAAAAATGCCGACCGGCTACAAGTAAGCTATTACAATATATGTCCCTATTGCAAGTAACAAACTTTACACATAGTACTTCTTAAGGTTGTCTGCATTCCAAGGTCGGGCCAAGGGGATGCCCTCGGCGGATTCTAGTCGGAATGTGCCTGGCCTAATAATTTCTGTTACTTTGTATGGGCCGTCCCAGTTAGGTCCTAGCTTTCCTTTCAGGTGTGAGAGCCCGGTGGCTTCAACCTTCCGAACGACCCAGTCTCCGAGCTGAATTGGACGAGATCTCACTCGGCGATTAAACATCCGAGTGACTCTCTGTCTGTACTGGATGGATCTCAGCAGGGCGTTGCCCCTTGTTTCTGGGAGCAGGTCTAAGCTGACCGGCTTTTCTTCCTCGTTCCTCTCGAACTCGTAGAACGTCATTCGTGGGGATGGGATGCCAATCTCCACTGGTAAGACCGCCTCGCTACCGTATACAAGGCTGAATGGTGAGTGTCCTGTTGCTTCTTTGGTCGTAGTTCTAGCCGACCAGAGGACCCCAGGTAGGTCATCAACCCATGCTCCTTTGGCAGCTTCCAAGGATTTCTTGATTCCCTTGAGAACTATCTTATTAGCCGATTCTGCTTGCCCGTTAGTTTGTGGTCGGGAGACTGCTGAGAATTTAGTGCGTATTCCGAACCGAGCACAATAATCTCTAGTAGGGCCACTGTTGAATTGTCGCCCATTGTCGGAGATTAGGACTCTGGGGACTCCGAATCTGGTGATGATGTTCCTCCAAATGAACGCTTGAACTTGTCTATCCGTGATGGAGGAGAGTGGTTCGGCCTCAGTCCATTTGGTGAAGTAGTCAATGGCGACAATCAGGAACCTTCTCTGACCTGAGGCCGGGGGAAATGGTCCGAGTAGGTCCATGCCCCACTTGTCAAATGGCAACTTTGTCAATTGTTGTTAGGGGGTGGTCGGTGCTCGGGGGATGTCAGAATGGATCTGGCAGGATGGGCACCTCTTCACTAGCTCCTGAGCATCGGTTCGTAGGCAGCGTAATATCCAGCTCGGAGCGCTTTTCCAGCTATGGTTCTCCCTCCTTGGTGACTCCCACAGGCCCCTTGGTGGATTTCCCTGAGGATATAATTTCCTTCTTCAGGGGTGACACATTTAAGCAGGGGGTGGGTGAAGGACTTCTTGTAGAGCTGATTCTCATGCCATAGGAACCATCCAGACTTGTGTTTGATCCGATCAGCCTCCTTGCAATCCTCTGGTAGCTTACCGTCTCTCAAATATCCGACTACCTCATCCATCCATTCGGATGTCCGATTCAACACAAGCTGCTGCTTGGCGTTGACGCTGGGCTGCCGGAGGACTTCCCACATGATTGTTCGGGGAGCAGACCCTTCTGCCGAGCTGGCCATTCTGGCCAAGGCGTCCGCTTGCTGATTTTCCGACCGGGGTATATGGGTGATACTGAACTGAGATAGCTGCTCGATTATTTTCTGGGTCTTGGTCAGATACATTCTCATGTTATCTTCTTTGGCCTCGTATTCTCCCGATACCTGACCCACTATCAACTGTGAGTCGGATTTAGCGTTGATCACGGTTGCCCCGGCTACGATGCACAATTCCAACCCGAGGATCAGAGCTTCATATTCCGCTTCATTGTTGGAGCTTAGGAACTCAAATTTGACTGCGTATTCCATTTTTTCCCCGACCGGGGGTTTGATGACCAGTCCTGCTCCACAGCCTGTCTTGGTGGACGAGCCATCTACTTGCAGCTCCCAGCTATCTGGTCTGCTGATTGGGGGCCTGGAGGTGCACTCTGTTATGAAATCGGCCAGAGCCTGGGCTTTGATCGCCCTCCTAGGCTCATATTCCAACCCGAAGTCAGCTAGCTGATCCGCCCAATCGGTCATCCGGCTAGAGTGGTTCCTGCTTTCAATGAGCATCCTGAGCGGCTGACCGGTGAAGACCTTTATAGGATGGGCTTGGAAGTAAGGTTTAAGCTTCCTGCTAGCCATCACTAACGCAAAGTCCATTTTTTCCACTTCGCTGTATTTGGCCTCTGCTCCTCGGAAGGCGTGGCTAACGAAGTAGACTGGGTGTTGTTTTTCTTCTCTTTCGGCTATCAAGACGGCGCTGAGCGCGTATCCTGAAATGGCCAAATAAACGAATAATGTTTCCCCCGGCAAGGGGG
The DNA here is from genome assembly GCA_947648045.1 of Beta corolliflora. Lineage (NCBI taxonomy): Eukaryota > Viridiplantae > Streptophyta > Magnoliopsida > Caryophyllales > Amaranthaceae > Beta > Beta corolliflora. The sequence goes on from CANSZD010003716.1 coordinate 1,048,340, forward strand.
AGATCAATTTTGGGAGAGTTAGGAGATGCTCTTTTAGGGCTGTGAAGGCTTGGTCGGCTTCATCATCCCAAGTGAATTCTTTTCTTTTCAGAGTTCTGAAGAAGTGCAAGCTCTTATCCGCTGAGCGGGATAGGAAGCGACCGAGGGCCGCCAGACAGCCGGTTAGGCGTTGTACTTCCCTTACTTTCCGCGGAGGCTTCATTTCTATTACAGCTTTGATTTTGTCGGGGTTTGCTTCGATCCCTCTCTCATCAACTAGGAATCCGAGACACTTACCCCCTTTCACCCCGAAGACACATTTCTTCGGATTTAGCATCATGCGGAAGCGCCTCAACGTCCCGAGGGTCTCCCTTAAGTCAGAGGGGTGATGGCTATGGACTTTGCTTTTGACGATCATATCGTCAACATATACCTCAATATTCCGACCAAGCTGGTCCTTGAAGATTTTGTTGACGGTGCGCTGATATGTTGCCCCTGCATTTTTCAGCCCGAAGGGCATCATCTTATAGCAATATACCCCCTGGTTAGTGATAAATGCCGTGTGGACTCGGTCCTGCTCAGCCATCGGGATTTGATGATACCCCGCGTTTGCGTCCATGAAACTTAGAAGGGTGTGACCCGCAGTTGAGTCGACCAGCCTATCAATTTTGGGCAGAGGGTGGTTATCTTTAGGACAGGCCTTATTGAGGTCCGTGAAATCCACACACATTCTCCAAGCCCCACTCTGCTTCTTGACCAGGACCACGTTGGCCAACCATTCTGAGTACTGGCATTCTTCAATGAATCCCGCTTCGAGCAATTTCTTGACCTCTGCTGCTGCTGCGGCATTTCTTTCGGGGCCTTGATGCCTCAGCTTTTGCTTGATCGGCCTGAACCCCTCTTTGATGTTAAGCTCATGGCACATCACATTGGGGTCGAGTTCGGGCATTTCATTGGCTTCGTAAGCGAATACGTCTCTGTATTCTGTCAGAACTTGAATAATCTCGCTTCTTGTCTGGGGTCCATGGCCTTGCCTACCCTCAGATTCCGACCATGCTCCTTATCAATGGTGACTTCTTCGTCCTCCTCGGCTGGCTGAGGGCGCTCGTACTGCTTGGGATTTTCGGTAATGTAGACCCCGAGGCCACTTGAGGGCTGACCATCTTCTCGCTTTCTTTTCTTCGAGTCCTTTGGGACGTCGATCTTACTTTTCAGGCTGTTCGTGTAGCATTCCCTAGCTGCCTGCTGATCCCCTTGGATCCTTCCAACTTTGCCCTCGTCGGTTTCAAACTGCATGAGAAGCTGGTAAATGGAAATTGCTGCTTTGACCTTGTTCAGAGTTGGTCTTCCCATTATGATGTTATATGGCAGAGGGATGTCCACCACTAGGAAGTCAATCGGTAGGCTTCTTCCTTTGCCCTTCTCTCCTATCCGAGTAGGCAACTTTACAGATCCGACAGGGTGTACTGAGTTTCCCCCGAAGCCTATGAGTGGCTGATTGAGTGGGGTTATATCCTTTTCATTATATCTCAGCTTCCTGAGGCACTCCAACGTGATTATGTCGGCCGAGGATCCGCTGTCCACCAGCACACGTTTGACTCGGGTGTTGGCCACTTTAATCTCGATGACCAAGGGGTCGTCGTGGGGCGTGTGTAGTGGCCGGCTGGATTCCCCGAATGTCATTATAGGGCAGTCGGGTCGGGGGTGGTTAACATCGAGTACTTGATGTTTTAGACTTTGGAGGTGGGCTTTGCGTGATCGGCCGGTTAGGCCTCCCGACGCGAAGCCACCTGCTATGACTCCGATGAACCCTTCCGTGTCTCCACTGTTGGATTGACCGACTTTTTGCTTACCCTTCTCTTCACTAGAATGCTTGAGGTACCGGTTCAGCTTCCCCTGATCAGCTAGGTTGTTAAGGGATTTCTTGAGCTCCCTACAATCCTTAGTGGTGTGCCCGCATTCTTTGTGATATTCGCACCAAAGGCTCTTATCTCTTCGAGCAGCCGATGTTTTGATTGGAGGTGGTCGAGGGAGAGTGACTTTGTCTTTTATGTCCAAGTATATCTCTCTCCTGTTTTTGCTGAACCGGGGGTCGATGCCATGGTCGTTGAATCTGTCTGACCGACCACCCGTCTTCTGCTGCTTCGACTGTTCCCTGGCATTTCCTTCATCCTTCCTCTTTTTGCCCCCATCGTCTGAGTGACGGCATATGTCGGTTGCCTGGATGAATCTTTGAGCCCGAGTCATTGCCTCAGAGAAGGTTTTGACTTCGTTTTCGGCCAGGGACCACCTTAGCCGACCAGGCTGGAGTCCAGACATTAGGGCAGCGAATGCTACCGCGTCCTGCAGATCTGAAATCTTCAATGACTCCTCATTGAATCTTTTAATATAGTCGGCCAGGCTTTCATTCTTTTCCTGCTTGATTCCCATTAAGTGGAGACTCGTTTTCTTCTGTCTCTTCCCCGCAACAAATTGATGGATGAATAGGTCTTCGAGGACCGAGAAATCAGTTATAATACCCGCTGGGAGCTCTTGGAACCAGCTCAGGGCCAGACCTTTGAGTGTTGTCGGGAAGAAGCGACACCAAGTGGCCTCACACCCAGTCTGAACGCTCATTTGAGCTTTGTATGTTGCCATGTGATCATCCGGGTCGGTTAGGCCCGCGAATGGCTCGACAGAGGGCGTTTTGACCTTTCCCGGGTTGGGTGCCTCGAGTATGGCCTGGCTGAATGGGACCATGAACTTGAGCGCCCCGCTGTTGATCCGAATGGGGTTCGACTGCGCTGAATCACCATGACCCTCGCGCTGAGCGGCCTTTTTGTTTAATATGTGCCTCGCATCATAACCCTTGCTGAGGCGCTTCTCGTTGAGGAAGTGTCGGGCATCATTTTGCTTTTGACCCACATTGCCCCGAGGGGATTTGGATATGTGAGTGTCTTCAGCGGGCCTAGCTGATCTTCCTTTAGATTCGAGTCGGTCTCCTTCCCCCTGTCTTGATCGGCGCTGACCAGGCTGGCTGTATTCCCTCGCCCCCGACTGCTGCCGGCTAGGCTGACCATGGTTCTCCGCCCGAAGGGAAGGGACTAGGGCTTGGTTTTTAGGGGGCTGAAGAGGGCGTCCTTGCTGCAGGTTGGCCGGCATATCTATTAGGCTCTGTTGCAAGGTTTGCTGGAGCTGAGCGGCTATCATGTTTATATCTGCCGTGGATATAGGATGGGGGTCAGCGGGCTGTAGCTGACGGGAAGGGTCCTGCCTGTCCTCTATGGAATGCTCTGCCTCTTCATGATCAAGAGTTTGAACGGTCGGTGTTTTGGGCCGTTCAGACCTTCGTTGAAGAGATGGGGATGGACTCCTCTCGGACCTCTGAGCCTGCGCTGAGGGCTGGCGAGTGCGAGTGCTCTTGGCTGGGGCCATTGCAGAATCAATCTTACTAAGTGGTGGCGAAGCGACTTTGATTGTAACTTCCCCACAGACGGCGCCAAACTGTTTCTGCTAAGAAATTAAGGATTGTAATTGGTTAGGAGATGTGATGTGGGCCCCAAGAGCGGTCACCTGAGCTCCGATATCCGTATGCCGGAATCCTGCAAAACAAGGTCAGACTACCCCGGGGGTGGCTCCGGGATCTCCCCTCCGACGCTCAAGTCAGATGAGATTGAGGTAGAGAGAGAAAGTCTAGAGAGAGATGCTCTAGTTTGTTAGGTGAGAATTCAATACCTGTTCATTGATGAGGCAGTTGGTTTTTATAGTGTTGGAGATTCCCCAGACAAGAAACATTATTCAGATGGGCCTTTTTGGTAGCAATGGGCATATTACCTTTTCAGGCAATGACTGTTTCAGCTTTTAGAGGCTTCCCAAATACTGGTGATTAGGTCAACTCTCAAGTGGGACCCACAGTTGTCACCTGTCCCATGCTTTAGCTGGCTTGTGCTTCCTTATGGGGCTGCTGATTAAATGAGCCCCAACAGTATGCTTTTTTTTTTACGCTGTTAAACGAGCTTAATAAGATTCTCATATCGTTAGGTTAATTTTAACGGTCCAAATATCTAAACGTGAACTGCACTTTCCTCATATATGTGTTTTGTCTCTTGACTCTTAATTAAACTTCCAATGCGATAATAGAGCGCCAGCACTGAATTACCTGGAACTCTGGAAGAGATCACGTCAATGTGGTGCTATTCAGGGGTAATCGGAGCCCTTTTTTTTTTTTTTTTTTTGCTCTACTTTCTTTCTCACTTTTTTTCACTTTTATTGCGAGAAGGATCTGATCTTTTTGCTGAGTGATGACATGTTCTTATGCGAATACGACATAATCGAGTTTCCATATATCGGCTGCTTCGTAATGAAAATTTATTATATTTGCACAAATATCTTATTTGTTACCATAGTAGCTAAATTTCATTACCAAGTCTGTGATGTTTTTCTCAAATTTTCACTGTCACTTGATCAATACCACCTCAGAAACTATGTGCTATTATCTAGCGAAAAAGTCGAATTGTATGCATTAAGAGTTCATACTCTTTACCCGAACTTATCTTTTAGACATTTTTGAATCAATCTGGCCTTAATTTACATAATGCTTGCATCTGGTTGGACTTGATGAGCCCTAATTATACCCTATTTGCCTTCAAACATAAATTTTATAAAGTGAGAATAATACTTCCTAAATAAGAATACATGTTTTATTGATTTCGGCAAGCAAAACTAATCGGAGGTCACTTAAAGATTAAATTAAGTACATATCCTAACAATGACAAATTAAAATCGACCTTACATCCAATTTCATTACATTGTAATTAGACTTTGTATTTTATGCACTTGCACTTCGAGAGAATGATGTTCTTTCTATATCCAAGAGAAAAATAAGATTTTTTTTTATGATTTTGATTAGGATCTCATTGCTTCTAGATAATCATTGATATTGATCCCAAAAACATCATTTGCATTTTACACATAAACGCTTCTCAGCTAACATCATAATCTTATCATATAATCTAAGTTTTAAGACCACTGCCAAAGATAAGGGCATTTACGAAAAAAGTGTTATGATAGTTTCAGATGCTCGTTGCAGTTGAGGAAGAGGTGGTAGGTCAATGGAGTCTTACCCCAAATTTCATAACTATGCCCAGGGTTTATGTCCTCATCGCACGCCACAATATGTTGGCGAATTTCACTCTTGTGGTGGCAATGGGCCTTTGGGCTGTTAGTAGCTTAGCATGGGTTGGTCTAAGGCCAATTAACTCTCCTGATAAAAAGAAAAAAAGGCTTGTTGTCACTCTAATCCATTTATTATTGTATTTGAGGCCCGATGCAAAATTTAACAGTTAAATAGGATTAAACAATGTTGTGATTTAGAAACAAATGCTAATTAATTATGGCAATTAACAATAATCAAAATGGAGCAAGAAATTAAACCACAAAGGTCTTGGCTATTTTCCATCACACTCCATCTAGGAGCAATGACAAATAACAAATCTAGAGAGCATATTTCATTACATTTATCATATATATGGGCGTTTTTAAACTTTAATTGGTAAAGAAGATTGAGTTTTGGCATTGGATCAAAAAAATAAAATCATCAGAGAGACGTCTGAAATATTATGGAGAGCTTGTGCTAATCATATAAGTTGGACCCTAAGAATAGAATATATTATACACATATCTAAACATAAAAATGCAAACAAAGTAATGGACCTTAATCGAGAGTTCTGTGGTTGAATGAAAGGGATTAAAATTAAAAAAAAAAAATCACCAAAGAGCTTCGGGTAGAAAAAGTAGAAACTCCATTCGTATGCTGAAGGATGACTCCAATGACGAGCATGTTGGTGATGAGGCGGTGGATGCCTTGGCCATGAACTATTTTTGGTCCATCTTCTGATCCAACTTTGATTAATGAAGCTTTGCAAGATTTTAATGCTCCCGTTACGAAGGAAATGATACCTTAAAGCCGATTATACAGAAGTAGTGAGATTTACTCTTGATCAGACACATCCAATAAAGGCCTCGGGGCCTGATTGTATGTGCCATATGTTTTTTTGTAGTCTTATTGGCATATTGTGGGGTCATCGGTAACACAGACGGTGTTGCAAAATCTCAGGGGTGACTCCTCACTGAATCAGTTTAATCGTACTTTTATTACTCTTATCCATACCCATTAAAAAGTGAGAAGTTAATCTACTGTAGCTTAGGAACAGTAAAATATTTATTTCGCGGTTTCGCCCCTTCTTCTCCACCCAAAGTTACAGTAAAGTGGCTTTTTTGCCCTTGCTTTGCTTACATTGCCTTTTGCTGTTCTTCTCATATCATCTCTTTCCTCCCGTTTTCCTCTCCATCGTTCATCTCATCTGACCTAATTTCTTCCCTCTTCTATTCACCTATTTCCATACCACAACGTTCATCATTTTCGAGCAGCGCCTCCTACTCTCCCCTCTTCATTCTTACTTTTTCAATCTTCTTCGTTACTCACCGTTTTTTCTCTCTCCTCTTTTTCCTGTTACTCACCATTTTTTCTCTCTGTTCTTTTTGGTTTTTAGGCTTTAGTTCAAGAAGCAATTGAAGCAGTGGGAGCAACTGCAAAGTCCCCGTTCAGATCAGTGGAATTTAGGGTTCGGTCTGATTCCTCTCATTCATTCTATGCTTTTTGAATTTTTGCCATATTTTCATATGTGATTGTGTGCTTGTCTTTGATTGATTTGCTTAGTTTTCATATTTTCATACAATTTGTTAACAAAGCGGATTTGGGCTTCATTTTCCATACTGAAGTTCCTTCTATACTTCAGACATGTTCCTTAATAAGACCATGTGGGCACCAGCAAAGAAACGAAAGAAATCAATGTTTGTCATTTTCTATTAAAATATTTTTGTTTTCAATTTATTGTTTCCTTGTGTCAGAGAAGCCTTTAGAGGGATTTCATATAGTTTTTGATGCTGGCAATGGAGCAGGAGGCTTTTTTGTTGTATGTACCTTTGGCTTTTCAGTATTATTCGTGACAAAAACATTGTTATATCTTGCCTACATCTAAAGTGTGCTTACCTTTCTACTTGTATTTTGATGTCAAATCCTGTGAATAACTAACAACGAGAAATGTGTTCTTGAAAAGTTGTTACTTTGTCTTCTATTCTTTCAACTTTCAAGTACTCTGTTTTTTAAGAACCAAACCTGTATAATCGACTTTACTCTATTGTCGTCATCTCTAATAATGTGCTTATACTCTGTTCCTTCAGCCTCCTGAGCTATTCTATGTTCCTTTACCTTTTGTTTCATTTTTAAGTACGAGTTTACTACGTTCCTTCAGCATGTGAATATAACATTTGAGTATATTGTTACCTATCATTCTTCCGAGCTTGCTGTATGTAAAAACTATAATTATCTTGTAGCTACAAAGCTTGTTCTTAAGCATATTGTTACATATTATCTTCTTTGGAATGTAGCAACTTTGTTTTCAAAATTCTGCCTTTTTACTCCTGGGAATGTGCATTTTGTGAAGGCAATTTAGCAGTTCCATGATCAAGAGTGGGATTAATACTCTGATCAATCAATCAATAACTATTGAAAGTGTATAAGGGAATTGTGGGGTTCAATATTTACTTGTGTATTAGGATAGCAACCGTGCATTATTTTTCTTATTGCTTATGCAAGTTTCGATTTGCTTTAATGCTTGTGACATTGATTACATAAGAGAAGATCACCTTAGTTATTGCTCTACCACTTAATTTTTAGACAACAAGAGGTAGGAATGGGAAAGCCTCTTCTTGGGTAATAGATAAGTCCCTCTGTGTTATGTCCAAACTTGCCATAACTTTACTGAATTCTTTTAGTGCTGGAGCAGAACAAAGCAGGAAGTAACTGAAGCAAAAACTATGCTTTTTCTTTTTCTTTTTTCATTGCATCACTGAGAAAATGTTAAACCGAAACTCGTAATTGTGAAGGAAATATAGCCTTTTGATTATCACCTATAGAAGTCAAGCTAAATTTGGATTATGTTGTTTGATCCCCCCCTAATCCTCCCTCCAGGTTGATATTTTGTCTCACTTACATCCCAATTATATCATTTTACAGTTAGTGTTTCTGTAATAGGAGACAAGCTGTCTATATTTTCCTGTATTGCAGTGCAAAATTGTTTTCCATATAGATATTGCCGGTAAAGCTTGGCATTTATGTTGGACATGTGTTTGCATCTGGGATGAATTTTTTCCTTGCAATGTTAAAACTGCAATACAGATGTTTAAGATCCTATTTCTCAAAATTAGAAAACAATGTTGATAAGATAACCATTCACAACCTTATTGGAATTGTGGTAGTATCATGGTAGAATATTAGACTGTCAAGTTTACAATTATGAGCATGATTCCAACATCCCACTATATATGGGTACAATCTGAGGTGAAAAATTGAAGAAGCAACATGAGGAAAAAGTGGTAAAGCCTCCTCCTCCTTTTCCCTCGTCCCTTCTGCAAACCCTAGAAAAAAAGGAGGGGTGGGAGGTTGATGTATCTGTCAACTATCCCTAATACTAACACTAAAGCTTGAAGCTTTACCTCAGCCTTCTCTAGAGTCTAGACACGCTAATGAGTTCTCTGAGATCTCAGGTAACCGCGAAATCTGGTTTTCCAACTTCATCTGATTCTATTTTCTGATCGTAGAGCTCAGAACCAAAATATTTGGACTCCCTTAATTCTGCAAAATTGTTAAGTCCACATTTTACTCTTATTTTGGCACATTTTGAGAGATATTATGTTGTGACTTGGATGAATTTGAGTAGATTTATACCCAAGTGATAGGAATTGATGAGAAATGTTGAAATTATGAGAGGAGTATGCATTTGTGGCTCATTTAGAGGTTTAATGGCACCATGCTAGGTCCAAGATGGAAGTAATTGGACTTCCTATAAGGTCCAATTATGTTGGAAGCAACACTTGAAGAGTCCAAGGAAGAAAAGAGACATCGGTTCCACCACGAGTCGCGGCGTTGGCAGCAGCTCGCGGTGGAATGCCGAGAGCTTACCGCGACTCGCGGTCATTGACGCGACTCGCGGTAATAGGCGCGACTCGCGGTGGAAACCGCAGATCGCGGTGACGCGGGCAGCGTCCGTTATGTTATTTTCTCGCTTTTATGTTTAGGAGTCATGTTATTTTTTTTGGTGGGCAGTTTTTATGCACGATTTTCATTTTAGAGTTTTAGCCCTAGCTTTCATTTTGTATGCAAAAACTTGGAGGTTGAAGACGAATTTGATCAAGTACTTTGGGATTCTTCTACAATCCAAGCAATCTTAATAAGTTTTACTCTTCTCTCTCTTATTCTATTTAATTATGTACTCAATTATGCTTATCGTTCTTATCGCCATGATTAGTGAGTAGTACTTCTATCTAGGATTAAGTTGAGCCTTATTATGGATTAATCATGTAGATTGTTGCTCCAATTCCCATGTTATTGAATTATATGCTTAGGGTTTGACAAGATTGAGTTTGTAGTCAATTTTGCATCTTACTTTAACCCTAATTTATATTATCAACGAAAGTTGGAATAGAAATTAGGATCATATGTTTGTTTGCTAAATTATCATTTCATTAATTAAGTTCATCAACGAAAGTTGGGTCTTAGTTCGGATAATCTTGTCATTGATTTAAATTCTCCCATGAAAATAGGTGAGAATTGGAATTAGGATTTAATTGACATTGGCTCTTAATGCTTCTAATTGTGTATGTAAGCCATGAAAATAGGAATCATACATGTTAGTTAGGCCTTTTTCTATCACGAAAGTGAGCTTTAGGTATTGTTGGATGATTTGGGATTCAGTTTCGGTTCGCAGCTGTGCTTTATTACTAAATCATAAGGGAATGTCATTCTTACCTAAGCTATAATTGAATAATTGGGAAGTGAGTTATGATTTGATCAATTCATAGTAGTGGTGATACTTAATCTTAGTGTTTTAATTATCATATCCATATAGTTTGTCATATTCTGTCGTTTGTTTAGCCTTTAGTTCATAGACTCTTCCTCATTTCTGGATTGTGTAACTATTTCATAATCTAAAATCAAGTAGTGGTTAATCTTATACCTCCCTGAGTTCGACCCGTATGTGCTACGACACCGTACACTTGCGGTATTAAAATAAAACTCCTACCAAAAATTTGACACTTCCTGCACCCCAAGTTAAGTTGCGTGGTTTTATATTTGGATGTCCAATATATTTTGTACTTCCCTTTTATGATTTTCTATCTCAACCTACTGCCTAATACCTTATTTTCCTTTTTTAATCTACTCTAGGTGTCCTAATATTTATCATTTTTGTCCTCTCTCTACACACCTCTGATTGTTTTATACTTAAATAATGACTTTCAAAGACTCTCCACCTAAAGCAACCATTCATGTTGCCTTTTTTAAAACTAGATAAGCTGTAAGAAATCAATATTGGAACTGATAAATTTCATACTTGCAAGCTCGTATAAAGCACATGCTATTCACAATTTTCCTATTAATGACTTTAGCTTTTACTGAAATCCTTCCAGCAGGGATGATGTTGATTTTCTATATTGCATGATAGACATTGGCAATTTAAGTCTATAATTAGATAAGCATAAGCTATAATAACTAACCAAGTACTGGAATCTGGAACATCGTTTTGCTTCAAGAGCTTGAACTATTCATGTGCTTGCCATCATTGTAATGTCTCTAGCTCATAAATTTACCTTTTGTATCAATATATATGCCTATAATCGTGGGATGTCTAGAATTTTTTGTCAAATTTCTAGAAACAAAAATAGCTATGCTTACATTTCCAAACATAAGCATTTTCTAATGAATTCCTTAGCACTTTCTCTTTTATTGTATTCTAATTACATTGTATGTAATATTGTTTTTCCCTTATCTAATTAGATGCATCTTGGTGAATCTCTTTCTTTGAAAATCATAAGCTTTTGTCTGATTTGCTTTAAGTTTCCTCCCAATGGATCCATTACAAAGTTAGGCTGAGATATTCATGTTGATATGATTATTTAGATTGTGAAATCAATTGCTTCAATTGGGAATAATTATTCTTGATAGCACAATAGTAATGTGATGGAGTTGAATTTTCCCATCGTGAGAATATTCGTTTTTAAGAAATAGCCTAAATTACACTTCCGTTTTTAAGAATGTGATTTTTTTGTGTAGAAATTTTAAATAAGCGTCTAACTTAATTAAGTATTTTCTGTTAAATGGTCTAACTTAATTTGTGTTGTGATTTAGAAACTAAGTGTTAACTAGATTGTGCAATAATCAACAATAATCAAGAAGAAAGCAAGAAATTGAAACAATAACCAAGTAATGCAAAGAGGAATGAAAACAAGAAAGAACACACCAAGATTAATGTGGGAAACCCGAGCTCCGGGAGAAAAACCCACAAACTTGCACTATGGAATCAATGGAGAATCAATGGTGAACATACAATCTCTCACAAATTCCCTCTCTCTCTCCTAAAACCCTAGAAAAGATGAGGGTCCAAGTTTGAACAATGAGATGTGTGTGTTACTTTCTCTAAAACCAGAAAATAGGGTATTTATACTACAAGGAATAAAAGCAATCCAAGGGCCACGATTAAAACTTAAATCGCGAAAAACACGTGCACATCTGGGTTGCCGGGCGGGCTCAAGAAACGCCCCGCCCGGCCTAAGCGCCCGCCCGGGCTCAGGAGCCCGCCCGAGCCAGACTGAGGCTCGCCCGGTGCAGGTGGCACCCCAACATTCTGCCTTGAAGGCAGTAGCAAACCGCCCGCCCGGGCTGCTGGGTGCTGCTGTGGTTCTTCGCTTGCTCGCCTAGCTTGCTTCACCATCTCCACAAAACCCCAACAATCTCCCACCTGGAGATCGGGTTAAGCAAGAGAACATCCTACCATAAATACCCGAATCCATCACCATCACCTCTCCATACATTGGCCATAGCCAACCCCGCTTCCTCTTCACCAAAGGAAACGACACCGAGGTCTCAACCACCCCCGATCCAACATCTCTCCAATCCCATCACGGTCATGCTCCCACCTAGATGCAATCCCGAGCATCACCACCATGCTCCCACCTAGCCTAAGCATCCCCATGACAAAACACATCTCCTCTACACCAAGGAAATGACATTGAAGTTTGCACCAACTCCAATACAAAGAAATCAAAGTCAACACCGACTTTGATTCTCAACAACAACACCTCCAAATCATTGTAACATCGCTACACAAACCTACACACCCTCCTAACCCCGGAGGTCGGTTCATCTAAAAGACACCACAACCAAATGAAGACCCTTCCTCTCCAACCAAGGAAGACCATTGAGGTCCAATCCAGCCCCAACAAAGTAATCATCACCTAAGCCAAAGAAGCTTCTCATTGTTCTAAGAGCAAACTCACATTGCTCCCACCCGAACAAAACACCATTTGCTCCACTTAGGATTTCCGGCACAACATGCTTGTGTGCCGCCCTTCACCTTGTGCGTTTACCAGTCAATTTGCCACCGGGATACCGCTTCACCGCGGTTCTCATCCCTTGGCCCACTATCGATAGGTTTCCGACCGAACGACACCTTACATGAAGTTCCCATCCCAATTCCGGGCCCCTTTCTTGTTCCTCCCATGGTGTAAAGCGTTCCACTTATTGTTCCCCGAGCCATGACCATAGCTCCCTTGACAATCTTGCAAGAACCACCATCGAACACAACTTTGTGACCCGACTTGGCAAGTTGAGTCACCAATATCAAGCTTTTCTTCAACCTTGGGATGAACTTGACATCCTTCAACTCCAACAAGCCACCATGAGTGAGTTTCAAACTCACATCACCTTGCCCCATGACTTGCACTACCTTGCCATCCGCAAGATAGACTTCTCCATGCTTTCCGGATTTGAAGTTCTGAAACAACTCCTTGCATGGTGATGAATGGTGAGAAGAACCCGAATCCAAGACCCATGATCCCGAGCACCCAACCAACTTTTCCGGATCATCCATGCTTACCATCAAAACATCGGAATCGTACTTCGAAATCAAGTTAGTTGATGCTTCTTCTTCATCATCACTTTCATGAACCTTTTTCTTCCCTTTCCCATTCACTATCTTTGGACAATCCCTCTTCAAATGCCCTTCATCACCACAACCCCAACACACCACATGAGCTCCCCCATTCGGTTTACCATGCCCCCTTGACTTCGATCTTCCATGACTTGCATTTCTCCTTTGTTGATTCCTTCTCCCCCTACTTTCACTACTATATGCACCACCCAATGCTTCACCGGACTCTCTCCTTCGAATGCTCTCACTCAAAATCAAGTCCCTCACATCATCATACTTCAACTTCTCTTTGCCGGAGGAGTTGCTAATGGCGGTCACCATAGTTTCCCATGACAAGGGTAAAGAAGACAACAAAATCAATGCCTTCACTTCATCCTCAAATTTGATGTCCACCGAAGACAATTGACCCAAAACCGAATTGATCTCATTAATGTGTTCGGCGGCCGAACTCCCATCAACCATCGCCATATCAAACAAACGACGCATCAAGTATACTTTGTTGATAGCCGATGGTTTCTCATACATACTTGACAAAGTTTCCATCAAACCCGCCGTTGTTTTCGCATCCTTGACATTGAAAGCCACACTCCGGGCTAATGTCAATCTCACAACTCCAAGTGCTTTCCTATCAAGAACTTTCCACTCATCCTCAAGCATACCACTTGGTCTTTTTCCCTCAAGAGGCAAGTAAAGATTCTTTTGATACAAAAGATCCTCCATTTGCATTTTCCAAAATCCGAAATCTTTACCATCAAACCTCTCAATCCTCAATTTCCCTTCTTCCATTGTTAAGTTTACCCAAAAATTCAAAATTTGATTTTTCTACACCAAAAAATCCAAACTTTGATTTTTCAACCACAAATCCTAGTTTACCAACACAACACTAAATCACTTTCCCCAAGTTAAAACCTTAGCTCTTGATACCAATTGTTGTGATTTAGAAACTAAGTGTTAACTAGATTGTGCAATAATCAACAATAATCAAGAAGAAAGCAAGATATTGAAACAATAACCAAGTAATGCAAAGAGGAATGAAAACAAGAAAGAACACACCAAGATTAACGTGGGAAACCCGAGCTCCGGAAGAAAAACCCACAAACTTGCACTATGGAATCAATGGAGAATTAATGGTGAACATACAATCTCTCACAAACTCACTCTCTCTCTCCTAAAACACTAGAAAAGATGAGGCTCCAAGTTTGAACAATGAGATGTGTGTGTTCCTCTCTCTAAAACCAGAAAATAGGGTATTTATACTACAAGGAATAAAAGCAATCCAAGGGCCACGATTAAAACTTAAATCGCGAAAAATACGTGCACATCTGGGTTGTCCGGGCGGGCTCGAAGAAACGCCCGCCCGGGCTCAGGAGCCCGCCCGAGCCAGACTGAGGCTCGCCCGGTGCAGGTGGCACCCCAACATTCTGCCTTGAAGACAGTAGCAAACCGCCCGCCCAGGCCACCAGCCCGCCCGGGCCCATAAACAGCCCGCCCGGGCTGCTGGGTGCTGCTGTGGTTCTTCGCTTGCTCGCCTAGCTTGCTTCACCATCTCCACAAAACCCCAACAATTTGTGTCTAATTCTCTTTTTCCCTAATAACAGTAATAGATACTCACACTTTGTTTTGGGGTAGGGTTGGGATGTCTCTTGCTTTCATGTACTAAGAAGTTAGAACAATAATAGATACTTGTTGCTTCTGCCAGTATATTAGCATTAAGCCATTTAAATGTAGTTATTGCAATCAACATGAAATTTGTCAATAGTTATTACAATGATGTATACTAAAAACATATATGGTCGAAAGATTTAAAAAGCATGAAAAAGAATTAACGCATCACATTCATCACTCTCACCTTTATTCCCTATACGCAGTGGCGGATCCAGCGTGGGTTCAGTGGGTTCAACTGAACCCACGCGGATCCGGGAGAAAAACTAGACGAGACTGGGAACTAAATAATGTATATATACATAAAACACGAGTAGCTACGACAGAGATACCAGTTTGGCCCAGTGGTAAAGTGTGCGTGCAAGGTGAGTATTTGTGTGTTGGGTCGCAGGTTCGATTCCTCACTGCAAAGTTTTATTTCATTTGTCATTCTTTTTCTTTTTTACCTCCCTTTGTCTTATGTTATATTTTCATTTCATTCTTATAATTTTTTCCCTCCCTGTGTCTTATGTTATGCCTGTGTCTTATGTTATATTTTCATTTCATTCTTTTTCTTTTTCCCCTCCCTTTGTCTTATGTTATATTTTCATTTGTCATTCTTTTTCTTTTTTTCCCTCCCTTTGTCTTATGTTTTATTTATATGATATGCAATGAGAAGTGTGTTAAAATGTGAAGGATTAATGTTATATATTTTTACAAATTTTATATGTACATTTATAAATTAAAAGTGCAAATATTAATTTTTTACATGAAAGGATTTTTATACATCACTTCTAAATAAAATTCTTGGTAGAACTCAATATCACCCAAAATGCAAAGATCTTATTATTGCGGTCATGTTGTTTCGTTCTTAATTAGTCATTTTATATTTCACATTTGTGCTAGTTGCTAATATTTCATTTTTTTCATATTTCATATCATAGATGCATAGTTATTTTTTTTTTGTAATGTAATAAAGAATGGAAGCCCCGCTAAGTAAAACTGTTGAAAGTTTTCCTTTTAAAAAAAATGTAACTCTAGATAGTTTCGAATAACTCCGAACCCACGTGACTCAATTTCTGGATCCGCCACTGCCTATACTTATTACTTAAGGGTCAGACTTGATTATGTAGATAATCACAAATATAGACAATAGTTAAGAATATTGGATAACTTGAGGTGTCGTGCTGCAATTTACGCTAATAATATTTCTTATTCTGCAGGAGTGTCGAATGCAGCGAAGGATTTACGTTATTTCTTATGTGGAACAAGCAATCAGGTAGATGGTTGGCACAAAAATCGCAGGTGCTTAATGACTATGGTATTAGCTAAGGAGGAAATGACATGGAGTCAATAGAGCATTTAAGGATGCCCTCATTTCAGCCTACAGAAGTGTAAAAGGAGAAGAGGGCATTATGATCAGAGATTGAATTTCTTTTTTTCTGGGTGGGGTGGGGGATGGCTTAGTTTTTCGTTCTTCTGTTGTGTTTTTGCTTTGCTTGACATGTATGTACATTTTACCATGGTAATACCTTTCTATCCTGATTAAAAACTATAAAACCGAAAAGAACGACTACATGTTGTAGATGTGTAAAAAGTTAAAGAGGGGTTCTGAAACTATATTTTTACTCGGGTGCTATTCTTGTCCTCCTTATAGAGTCATTTGTCTAAATGAAGCAGTTGATCTATATCTTATCTTGTTGCGGCCGTGAGATTAGAGTGAGATAGCAACGAAGATATGTTGGTTGCTCGATGGAGCCATGTTTCATGTATTCCTAATTTCCTTTGAAGAACGATTGCCTTTGTTTTCTAATTGGTGTTTGTTTTCCAATTGTTTGTTTGAAGTATTAAAGAAGGTGGAGTTTTTACTTTTGGGTTTTTTTTCTGCTAACTACTATACTTTTGAAGAACTTGAGTTACGTTGATGCATGTGTTTTGAGTTCTCTTTTCTTTTATGTGTTTGCTTGATTAGTTAATGTGCGAGTGCACTTGATTATGGAATTGAACTTGTTTGCTGGCTGCACATGTTCTTTGAGCTCTTTTTCTCTCCTGATTATGTCTGCGGCTTCGACTTTGGTGGTATTGGACGAGGTGCATGTTGGGATTTCTTTAATTTGTTTATCGAAGATTAAATGTTTTTTTCTATTTGTGCTATATTTTGTGTTTTTGGGAATTTCAGAAAATGATTTATATGGACAAATATATGGATAGATAGGTAAAGAGAAAGGGATAATCAAGGCTAATATATGGACAGTTTGATAGATAAACAAAGAAATAAGGAGATCAAAGAGAACATATATATAGGTATGTATATAGAGAGAGATATTAAGGAGAGAATTAGGGCGTTGGAGGAGCATGTTTAATATCCATTGTATTATATGATTCACTTTCGCCATTCTTTTGAGGAAGATAAATAGTGAGTTTGAGACAAGTTTCACAAAATATAATGGAAAGCAGTTCACTTAATAAATAAGCGAGAGTAAGCACTTGTAGGAGAATACTTTATTCATTTGAGTTTCTTTTTGGAGACAAATAATAGTAATACGAGGGCAGGGGAGAATTAGTGAGAAGAATGGAGAAAGGAATAGAAGTGGGAAGATGAGCAGATGAGAGTTGAGGTGTTAGAGTTTGAAGAAGGGAGGGAAAAAAATAAGCATATCAAATGAGAAAGAAAAAGTCGAGTTTGGAGAGAAGAGTAGAGTTGTTCAACCTAAATGCTTATTAAATAATTATGAACAAAAGAAAAATACAAAAATACATGAATAATTACAATTGAAAAAAACCACTTAACTAAAAGAGTAATTACGTGAACACCAATATGATATATGAGAGATTGATGAGTGAAATGCGTGTATTATATTAGAGCTAATGTAATCTACTTAGATGCTTTTGTTTTTCCTAAATAGGTTATGCTAATGCTTAACATTTAGTTGTCTGCAATTATTTTTTCTACCTTGGGGGGCCGCGCGCGGTAGCGCGTGGTCCAACAACTAGTCCCTGTAAAGAGTAATGTGTAGCACATGTCTGATTTATGTCCTATTTCTCTTTGCAATGTTGTTTATAAGTTGGTTTCAAAAGTTCAGTCTAATCACTTAAAAACCTTCCTTGATAAAATAGTGTGTGTTAATTAAAGTGCCTTCACTTATGGGCGCTTGATTACAGATAATATTTTGGTAGCTTTTGAGTTGTTTCATCATATTAAAAACCGAAGCGTTGCAGGTTCTATGGCTATGAGGCTAGATATGTCTAACGCTTATGACATGATTGAATGGGAATTTCTAGATGCGTCTTTGGTATTCTGAAATGTCCAACACATAATATTAATTTGAAAAACAAAATCCTAAATATTTTTTTTATTCAAAGGAGGAGAGAAGCTCCAAAAGAAGCTAGGTAAATGACAACTAAAACAACAAACGAAAAATCTTAAACAATAACAATTAAGATAGAATTTTGGGAAATAAAGTTGAGCTTTGGGGTTACGTGGCTCTGGATCATTAATTAAAATTGAAGCTAAAGAATTTGGTTTTTTCATGCTTCTATGGTCTTTGACTCTTTGTAACTTTTACAATGTCAGAAGATGACTATATTTAGAATTGATCATAATCCATTTTATGTTTGCATATTAAGGGTGCGTTCTCTTCAGCTTATTGGACCTGAACTGAACTGAACTGAACATATCTGAACTGAACTGATTGGACCTGAACTCAACTGATTGGAAGTTATTAGACCTGATTGGACCTGATCCAACTTCTTAGACCTGATTGGAACTTATTGGACCTGATTGAAACTTATTGACCTAAAACTTATTAGACCTTATTGGCCCTGATTGAAATTTACTAGACTTTATTGGACCTGATTGAAACTTATTAGACCTTATTGGACCTAATTGGAACTTATTTGACCTTATTAGACAAAAAAATTGATGAGTAATAACATAAATATTACCCCTAACGTAAATACTACCCCTTAAAATTTATTATGAAGTAATAATTATTAAAATTCGCCCTTTAAAAAATAATAATTATTAATTATCTCTTATGATAAATAATTTAACAAAAAAAAATACTATTTATATACTTGCCTATACATAACTTTCACCACTAATATATCTAATAGTCTTGTTTTGATTTCATAAAGCACTAGTAGAAAACCAAAATTTGATTAACATTTATTGCTAACAAGTGAGAAATTGCCACATATGGAAGAATGTATCTCTCACTCCACTTAGTTTTATGACTAAAGTAGTAGAACTCATTAACTCTCACTCGACTTTCATTTACTTGAAAGCAGTAGAATGCATTAAGTCCTTATCTCTCACTCCACTTTCACCTCTCACTTGTTACTTGTGAAATCATCATCCGAAAAAATTCATTATGAAGACTATGGCGAGCTAATTCTAAGTGGAGAAAAAGATTTGGTATTTTTGACAGACAAGACGAGAACAAAGAATATGGAAATTACTCGGGCAAAAATTTCAGATGAAATATGGTTGGATGTTGGTGAAGAAAACGTATTGATTGAAGAGGAGGATGTAGAAGATGAAGAAAGATACTCCGATGAAAAAAGATACTTATGGTGATGATAATGAAGCAATCAATTGATAACATTTATATCTTTCATTGTTATTAGTAACGAAAACATGTTATCTTTAGTTATTTAAAGACGAATTGCAAAATATTGTAATTATGATGATTATTATTGTTAACCTTATTTAACCATGATTATAATATTTTTAAATAATAATATAATCAGCTAATAGTACTATGAATAATAAAATAATAGACAATAATACAAGTATAATACTATACATTGTGGTACTTTAATTAAAAATTCTAATAATAACATAATCAGCTAATAGTAATATGAATAATAAAATAATAGACAATAATACAAACATTTAATAAAATAATAGACAATAATACAAGTATAATATGATATAATCATTGTGGTACTTTAATTAAAATTTTAATAATAATATAATCAGCTAATAGTGATATGAATAATAAAATAATGGACAATAATACAAATGTTTATTGATCATTGACTATTTGTACCTTATTGGAACTTATTGGACCTGATTAGACCTGATTGAAACTTATTGTACCTGATTAGAACTTATTGGACCTTATTAGACCTGATTGGAACTTATTGCACCTGATTGGAACTTATTAGACCTTATTATACCTGATTGGAACTTATTGCCCTGATTGGACCTAATTGAAACTTATCTGAACTAAACTGAACTTATTAAGCATTCGAAGCATTATAATTAAAGGCTGATGAAGTTGGATTTAGTAAATACACATTCATGGCTTTGAAAAAATGGACCTTATACAGTGATAAACTTTAGTTAATTAATGGAATTAAATATTGTTATCCGAATAAAACGTTATTGGAAATCTATAAAGATGCACGCTTTAAATGCGCGGGCGATTAGCCTCTTGTCTGGTCCACCAACCATGCGCGGGCTTTTGCTAGCTCGGATTGTATGGGCCAAAATCCCATTATATGTACTCCAGGGGCAGATCCGTAGAATTGAACCCACAATAATTTGGGAAAAAAAGGAAGAATATCACGAAAAATCAGAAAAAAAAACAAAGGTTTAATTTCTACAGCGTGTTGCTATTAGTTTCAGATGTTTGGTTCAATGGTTTAAAGGCTGCAAAACTTCAGCTATTGTTCGATTCCCTGCGGGAAGGTTGTTGGTTTATTGCCTTATTGTTTACGCCTCTGCTGGAAGCTTATTGTTTTACTTTTTCCCTTCTTTTTGTGCTTTTTTTTTTTTAGAACGACAATAAAATTTTTATGGCAATATCTTAAGTAGTGGTGTCAAAACAGGTTCTCAAACAGGTTCTGGGTATACCCACGGTGAACTAGGTCAGACCCGAACAGGTCAGGATTCTGATTGTCAGTGCCCCAGGTCATGATTGGTCAGGTTTTGTTTAACTGGGTCGAACACATTTGAATCATTGGATTCCCAGGTGCCGGACAGGTCTGAGCGTTCCATTCACAAGTCGATCCATTCCCGGGTATGATCGCCCGTTGACATTTTTTCCCGGGTTTGCGCAGACTGTATTTAGGTTTCATGTCCAGTTGAGTTAAGTCAAATGTACTCGGGTTGAATAAGTAATGACCTTAGTTCGATCATTGTGAAACATCGGGTCCATTCGCTATTGAACGTCAATTCAACTTTGGGTAACTCCTGATTGGGCCATATTGATTTTGTTATGGATTTTGTAAACGAATCATATTAATAAAAGTATTAAGATCGACATATATATACACATGTGCGTGTGCGATAAATATATGGATGATAACGAAAAACCAATAAAAACACTATATTGATTACCGTGATGTTTAGTGTATTCTCTTAGTCAATTCTTATTTCGAATAATCAACTGCGTAAAACCACTCTAATGAGTAAAGGAGTAGAACGACTCTTCATATATTTTAATATTATATATTATAACCAAAGACAATAATAACGAGTAGACGATCAATTCCAAACTTTATATAAATGATTTATTATTATAAGCATTATGATTGATATATAAGTTTGTAAATAGCTATGATGGTAATGAGAATAATAATACTAATGAACATAAAGCGACAATGATAATAGGTAAACATACAAATAATAACAGTAATAGTAACAAGGCTAACAATAACAATAGTAATACAAATAAGAACAGAAATACTAACAATCACGATAACGATATATATACTAATATGTTGAATCATTTTGATATAAGATTGATATCAAAATAATTGTAAAACCAATCTAATACTCTATTGATTATAAATTAGTGTAACGACTCTTAATATGTTATAATGCTATAACAAATGACAATCATACATTCATATGTTTACAACGACGGTTCATATGAGGCCTAAGTGATTATAACGAGGGTTCATATGTTGCACAGTAATAATAATAATAAATTATACCCCCAAATCATTATCCCCTATAAACGCTAACCATAACTTATTAAAATAAGTTAACTGTTAACAAGTAACAACCATAAGTAAAATACTACCTCCGTTTCTTTTTAATAGTTACACTTACACTTTTCACGCATGCCGATGCACTACTTTGAGCCCCTTAAAATAAATTCCTTAATTGTCTTTAGAATCCAAACAAATATTTGCTTGTGATTATATATATTATCTTTGAACTTTTTGCCTTCCAATTTCCAGTTTCTAAATAGTTAATATCTAGGTACTTGGATTTATATTTTTTCCAAAAGAGTTAAAGGTCTTGAGGATTTAATTGTCCTTTTGTAAATATGTATTTTTGGATGCTTAGATATATGTTGTATAATTGCTAATGCATAAACAATTTTGACTTTATTTCTCTTGGCTTTTTCCGAAGGGCTCCAAACCCACATGGGTCTGATCTTGGATTCGCTACTGATGTACTCTCAACATAAAGAAAAAGCAAAAACAAAAGCAATAAATAATAAGGGATCTCCAATATAATAGGTTAAATATGTAGACACAAAGCAAACTGAATAGAAACCAAATTGAAGAAAATAGACACACTCCCCCCACTTAGTTAATACATGAATTATTTTCAAAAGAAAAAAGAAAAAGAAGCAGAGTGATGCAACAGCAAGAGGAGGAGTATATGTTTTTCAATTAAAAACTCTCAATTAAATATTTTTCAAAACCACTTGTTGCATTTAATAAGTTCCATTTAGTTCCCTAAACTTAAGCAATATAATTTACTTACATAAATCCTAAGTACAGACTCTTGGACATAGAAGTTACGCCATCTCTTTCAATCTCCAACTCTGAAGATCATTCGTCCGAGCTCAGGAACTGCAGACAGTTCCTTGAGGAACTGTGATCAGGAACTTGAATCATAAAACATCATTTTGTAGATTAAATCTTGTTGTTGTGTATATATTACTTTGTCTTGATTATAAGTGGCACGCCATCCAAGATTCCAACCCTGGAACTCACTTAGACAATCAAGTTCCTACTCCGGAACTAAAACACTATTTATCAAACAAACCAATATGTCAAGAAGTTTGCAAGGCATTCATCATTCAAAACTAAGGGTCAACACCTACTACTTGCTATCCAACTAAATAGACCATTATGTAGACCACTACTTATTAGCCCACTAACTAATTATTAGCAACTAGTCTTAACTATTAGGAAAACTATTTAACTAATTTTGAAGCATAGTCCAACATATTTAACCACTCCCATCTTTTATCCTTTGGTTCGTTACTGGTGTTGTAATGCTTATTTGTCAGCTATAATTCTCACAATTTATTTGTAAATAGGTAGTTTTTTTTTTGTATTTTTTATAGGTTTTATCGTCATTTCTTAGCTTTTGTTTTAGTTTTTTTAAGTACAAGAAGGTTTTTAGTTGGGTTAGGGATATGTAAACTGAACTAGTGTTTGGGTTATATGAAGCTTCTTTTTCCTTATATCTAATCTTGTTGAAGTTTTAGTACTTTGTCCGTAAAATTTATTTAGTTTAGTTCGTTTGTGAGATTTGCCTTCTTTTCTTCTTCTTTTAGTGAAAAATCTTCGAAAACATAACAAATATATATGGTGGGAGAAACTACGCTTATTAATCATTGATATTACTCTCTATTCAGATGATTTTGAAGAATCAGATGGTTGTGACACATTAAAATGCATCCGTACAATGGCAATCATAGCAGATTACAACGTAATGGCATTTGGACTTACAAATGATGGTAATGCACCTTGTCTCGTATTTGACTCTTTTATGCCCAATAATTGCGTAATTTGGTCTAACATGGATCACAATACAATAGTTTTCTTTATTCAAGTCCCTTTTTACTTTTATAATTGTTTAACTTGTACTTCCTCTTAAGTGTTTTACTCGCAACATGAGATAAGGGGAGAGGCACATGAATCAAAGTGAGGAGAGAGATATAGAGAAATAAAAAGGGACCTATATGATGAGGAGAGAATTACAGAGAAAGTTTATCCAAAATCGGTAATGTTGCAAATAGATTGAAACACCTAAAAATAAGAAGTTTTCCATTTCAAATGAAGGAATTATGATATTGATCCTTTTGTTAAAAAAATTGCGACACATGCATACATAAATAATAGAGTAGTTGCAATGTTGCATCATATTCTTTTTAAACGAAAATTAGATGGTCCAACCATTTTATTTGAATGAAAATATTAGTGCCATAAATGAATTGAAATACTCGCTTACTTGCAAGTGTCCAATTCAATGGCTGCCCCGTTATTGGATATCAAAATAAAATGCAGTGCTCAGGAACGTGCCTTGATAGTCACCTAAATAATGCTAGTATTGGTTATTGTGCATGGGATCCAAGAATCAAGGGTATATTCGTTGACGACGATGCATCTAGTTTGCCTATGAATAAGGTGAAGAACTTCATTCAAGACATAAAAAAATTAATTAGTATGGAGCCTACATCCTTATGTGGTGTAGAGCCGTACTTTGGTATCTTAATGAGGTATGTCAAAGCCTCCGATCCTTTGCTTATCTTGGAAAAGATGAGGATGTAATACAATTCGATATAGTTCATTATAGAGCAAGAGAAGCCTTGGGTCATCGGCTTTATTCTGATAAATACGATGAAATCGAGCAAATGATGGCCTTCAAGTATGGTGGGATGCCTCATTGGGGAAAAAAATCGCAATGTAGCATTTGAAGGTGTGATTAACAAGTATAAGGATGGAGGGAAATTTTTGAGGGTTAAGGAGCAATATGATCCTTTGGAATTGTTTTCATCTGACTGGACTAAGTACATCTTAGGACTCAAAGAAGGATTAAGTACTATTCACAAGCAAGTAGGATGTGCTCGTGAAGGCTTGTGTATATGTTCCACTAATAAAGATTGCGGCCGTGGATATACTTGTGAGAATGGTCGAATTTACACGGAGGCTAAAGTTTGCAGGAGATCGAGAAGCAAATACATTACAAACAAATGTGCTGAGTAATATCATTGATGGCATAAAAAACAAAAAGTAGGTTATTACATGCAACAATAACTACCACATGTGGTTGGAGCGCAGAAGTTCTATTTGTAAAATGGAAAAGTTTTCTCTTCCCCTTTTTTTTTTTTTTTTTAACTCTTCCTATTTAGTACCTGTCATCTATCAAGATTATATATAATCTACATGTATTATTTGTTGGACACAATTTAACATATTTCACTTTTTAGAAACAACTCTCACTTTGTAGAAAAATTAGGTCCGGTTAAGGCCCTATGCAGGGTGAGCAATTGCACACGGCCCCCAATATACGAGGGACCAATTTTTTTCTTTGTCTGCCCAAAGTAAAAAAAAAATAAAAATAAATCCACCTTTACACGTTTATTGCCTGCTATATTCCGCGCTTTTCCCTTCCAATTTCCAGAACCCCATTAATGATACCTCTGGTTCTGTCGTTTCGTATTCCTAAAAAAAATTGAATCCTTCTCCATTATAACTCTCAAAATTAAACCTTAGCTTTTTTCACCTAAAAGAAATCAAAATCTCTTTTTCTTTTTCGAATTACCCAACCCCATCATCCATGTTCAACCCGCTCTCATCTTATATTCGATTTGTTGATTAAGTGGATTTGATTGTTGATAAAAATATCAAGATTACTATCGTGGGTAAAGTATACTGGAGAAGATTTTGGGGAAGATAATTTGTAGCAGGTTTAGGAGGCCATAGGAAGATTTTGGGGGTGGTGGATTCTTCTTCCTCGAGACTTTGATCCAACCATTGTTAGGGTTCAATTATTCCTTTTCATCTCATCTTTCCAAGAAAAGGATGGTGGTAATTCAATTATTCCTTCTCTTAGTAATTATAAGTAATTTCTAATTAAATTCTAGAAATTTTGTTATTATTTTTTTTATATAATCTAGAATTTTTGTTAATTATATTACTATTTTCTGATTATTTTTGGCCTTGTGAATTATTCAATTATCAAATTCTGAATGTTATTTATTAACTGGACTAGTTTAGATAGTGATTCATGATTAAAATTTTATTCGTTAATCTTTTATAGTGATTCATGCGCGTTTAAAATTTTTAACCCTTTGGGGCCTCATAATTTTATTTAGCATAGGGGTCCTAAATTATATGAGACGACCCTATAAAAGGTTATTGAAAATCTATAGAGAAAGCGTGCGCGATTAGCCTCTTGTGTGCCGCACCAACAATGCTTGTACGTGCTTTTTCTAGCTCGTGTTATGTTGTATGGCCGGGCCAAATCCCCATTATATGTACACTCAACATAAAGAAAAACAAAAACAATAAAAAATAAAGGGATCTCCAAATATAATAGGTTGAACATGTAGACACAAAGCAAACTGAATGGAATTAAATTGAAGGAGATAGACACATACTCCCCCCCCACTTAGTTAAACATGTAGTACAATAATTATTTCTCTTGGCTTTTTTCGAAGGGCTCAGAATCCACATGGGTCAGATCTTGGATCCGCTACTGATGTACTCTCAACATAAAGAAAAAACAAAGACAAAAACAATAAATAATAAGATCTCCAAATATAATAGGTTAAATATGTAAACACAAAGCAAACTGAACAGAAACCAAATTGAAGAAAATAGACACATACTCCCCCGACTTAGTTAATACATGAATTATTTTCGAAAGAAAAAAGAAAAAGAAGCAGAATGATGCAACAGCATGAAGGATTTTGTCCTCGATCAAGTGTAACAAACTAAATGTATATGGACAAATTATGAAGATAATATATTCAATAATATTAGGTGACCGCAACGTTTTGCTAGAAGCTAATTGCGGTTTGTTGGGCTAGTATATTTAGGCCAACTACTAATATGTATTGGGTCCTATGAGGTCACACAATGTGACAACCCTTGGATATTACCCAAATCCATTTGTGAAATGGGTTGGGCGGTTTTTATGATTGATGGAAGAGTTGTAACTCATGAGTTTATTAGGCTCATAATGTATGACATTATGAGGCAAAATAAAGCCTCATGAATCATCTCTTTGTAACCACCCTATATAATCATATGGGGGTTACAAAGGAGAAGTATGTACATCACTTTTGGTAAGAGAAAATCTGATTTTCTTTTGCTCTCCTCTCTCCCATTCATTTGGCCATCATACACCTCAAAAGCAAGAGGATTCTACACTCTTCCGTACTAGCATACGTGGTGATCTAAGGGTTGTTCGTGGACCAACACTAGAGGAACGGCAGTTGACGTTCTAAAGGATCTCCACTAGAAGGCTTGTGGTGGAAGTGGAATTCACGCATCAAGAGGTATATTCTACACTCTTAATTGATTCATGTTGATTTATGCAAAGATCTTGGTGTTAGATGTTTGAGTATGTGATACTCGTTTTCCGCATTAAGCATCTAAATTCTTACAGTGGTATCAGTTAGCCTATTTGCATAGATTAATGTGATCATGTTGATGCATGTTTTCCTTTATTTTCATTCATTTAGGGGAGGGTATTAGCATGAGGATATTGTTTGCATGATTAAAATTGGATTTTAATCTAGTGGGAGTATAAAAGTTGTTTATACGGTTTTTGATACATATATATATATACATATATAATTGTTATATTATTTCATGTTTTAGTTAAGTTGTTAATTAGAATATGATGTATATATATATATATGTATGATTCATGATTTGCATGCTTTGAAGTTTTTATGCTTAATTTGATTATGTATAATTTCATGGCATGAATTCTTGAATTTGGAGCCTAGAATGATTTATTTATGCGTAAACATGTTTAGTGTATAAAGAAAATCATACGCATTTCGATTAAAATTGCCTGAATTGAAATCGGAAAAGCGGAAGCAGTGAGCTTCTCGCGAATCGCGACGAGCATCGCGAGTCGCGACGAGCATCGCGACCCTGGTCGCGAGTCGCGACCTAGCTCGCGGGTCGCGAGCAGTGTTCTGCCTCTTCGGCTCGTCTCTCCTCCAACGGATAAAAACTTTAAGATCCGTTTATCCCTTAATGCATATTAATAAGTTATTATGCATGGTATCCTATGTTAATACTTAAATGAATTAAAATTATGATGGGAGTTTCATTTTGTGACATTTAATTTTATGTTAGGATGTTAGTTTTAATAAGTTGATTAATTCTTGCATGCTAGTGTTTGTGATTAAATGTCATGCAATAATTTTATGTTTTAATATGATTAAAATATATGTGGTACCTTAAAGTGCTTATATATTTTTCTTTAAATTTAATAGTTGATTAAATTTGTTAGATTAATATTTTGAAGCCCTTGGGAGATAAATTCTAATATGATTAAAATTTGTCTTAAGGTACTTACCATTTGCTTTAATATGAGATTAAATCTAGATGGTGTTATTATGTTTAAAGTTGTTAAAGCATAATAATTTATTTTAATAATTGATTAAAATGCATGTTTTATATATATGATATTATGAATGCATGCGGTGACTAGTATGGCCCAAACTTGGATAGAAAATACGATCTGCGTATCGTTAATGTATTTTTGTAATTTAAATACGATCTATGCATCGTTGGTATTTTTGTAATATTAGTTTAAATTTTCAAAAATTATTCAAGTTGAAGTGATTCAAGGATGGAGATCCGATGTTTTTCATTTCCATGGAGCACAAGGATGTAGATTCAAGGTGGTTCAAGGATGGAGGCCTTAAAGAGTAGTCTTTAGGGTTAGGGGCCATACTAGGATCACATTTCATTTTATGCATTTAAATATTGCTTTTGAATGCTTTCTAAGTTTTATTATGCATGTGATTTATTTTTGCAATGAGTTCACTAGTAATTAAATCACATAATAATTTACTTAGGTCCCTAAAGCTAATATTGGGTAATTGCTTTTCCAAATAAACATCTACTAAAATCTTGATCGTTAGTAATAGGTTCTGCCAAAGCAGAGTGTTACTTCCAATCTTGGGCTAAGTAGAGTAAATTTCCGAAATTTGCATGTTTAGTTTGGTTTGGCCCAACAAAATCATCAAAACGGTTTTGGATTTTGAAGCAAAGGGTTGGGTTTTTGTGTTTGGATGACAAGTTCTGTCTAGGATTAGGAAGGCTTTCCCCAACGTTGTGGGTAACTTCCTTACCTGGGAACTTTCATCACCTTAGCAATCACCCATCAACTAAGAATTACAATTGTTGTAATTAGTAAAGGAGTTTACTTACCTTTTAAATTTGGTTTTAAGTTGAGGCCAAAGTCCACTTATAAATCATGTTTGATAGGATCTTAGAATCACTTGATTCAAAAGGGGACACATTGAAAGTTGGTCAAGTGCATAGCTTTTATTTTAAAAGTGTTTAAAATTTATTAAAAGCTATTATGATAAACATACTTATTACTTTTGCATCTTCTATGTAGATATCATGTCTGGTAACAACAATAATTCACCTTTTAACTTACGTTCAATCCTTGAGGATAAGTTGAACGGCAAAAACTTCCTTGATTGGGAAAGGAATCTAAGAATTGTTCTTAGATCCGAAGGTCGAGAGGATGTTCTTGAAACCCCTATCCCGGTTTTAACGACCACCTCTACTGAAGCCGAAAAGGCGGCCCACAAGGCCATTGCGAAAGGTCGGTAATTGTTACTGCCTTATGCTTGCGGCTATGGAACCAAGCCTTCAAAAGAGGTTTGCATGCTTGGATGCCTACGGTATTATCCGACAGTGAAAACCATGTTTCAAAGAACAAGCTCGGATAGAGAGGTATGAAACTCACAAGGCTATTCTTGAGTGTGCGTTAGTCGAAGGCAAGCCAGTCGCCACTCATGTCTTTGAAATGATTGGTTATTTCGAGACAATGGAGAGGTTGGGCTTTCCTTATAGCCAAGAGTTGGCTACGACATCATACTACACTCACTTCATGAAGGCTTCAACCACTTTAGGTTGAACTTCAATATGAATGGGGTGTCGAAAACCCTTCTTTGAGTTACATGGGATGCTCATGATTGCCGAGCAAAACATCTCTGTTGCACCTAAGAAGGAAGTTCTTATGGTTCA
This sequence comes from Beta corolliflora, assembly GCA_947648045.1. Classification (NCBI taxonomy): domain Eukaryota; kingdom Viridiplantae; phylum Streptophyta; class Magnoliopsida; order Caryophyllales; family Amaranthaceae; genus Beta; species Beta corolliflora. The sequence goes on from CANSZD010003716.1 coordinate 1,077,979, forward strand.
AAAGGGAAAGGGTTTTAAGAAGGAATGGGGGTGGCAAGAAAAAGCGGGACAAGGGCGAAGCAAGTTGCCGCTAAGACTGGCGATAAGCCACGAGCAAAGGCAAAGCCAAAGGTGGCCGCAAATGCCAAGTGCTTCCATTGTGATCAAATTGGTCATTGGAGGCGTAATCGCCCGAAGTATCCGAAGGATAAGAAGTGCGGGGCTTCTTCTTCGGGTATCTATGTCATTGACATTAATTTAGCAACATCTACTTCTTGGGTATTTGATACCGGTTGTGTTTCTCACATTACTTCGAATGTGCGGGGACTAAGAAGGAGTAGAACCTTGGCTAAAGGGGAGGTAGAAGCTGCGCGTTGGAAATGGTGCAAGGGTTGCGGCCGTTGCGGTTGGGACTTATAGTCTACCTTTGCCTTACGGTTTTATATTAGAGCTTAATAAGCTGTTATTATGTTCCTGCTATTACCAAAAACATTATTTCTATTCCTGTTTTGGATAATGAAGGGTTTTCATTTACAATTGAGAAAGGTTGTTTCTCTGTTTATTTGAATTCAATGTTTTATGCCATTGCTAAAAGGTCTAATGGTCTATATTTCCTAGACTTAGACAAAGATGTCCTTAACATAGACGGCAAAAAACATAGATCAAGCGATACTAATCCTACTTATTTATGGCATTGTCGTTTAGGACATATAAACGCGAAACGCATTCAGAAGTTACATAAAGATGGACTTCTAACATCCTTTGACTTTGAGCCATTTGATGTATGTGAATCATGTTTAATGGGTAAAATGACGAAGTCACCTTTTCTTGGAAAGGGTGAAAGGGCCGGTGATCTATTGGGTCTAATACATGCGATGTGTGTGGACCAATGAGCACAAAAGCTAGGGGAGGGTTTGGGTACTTCATTACTTTTACGGACGATTTAAGTAGATATGGATATGTCTATTTAATGAAGCATAAGTCGGAATCATTTGAAAAGTTCAAAGAATTCCAGAATGAAGTCCAAAACCAGCTTGGCAAAACAATTAAAGCACTACGATCCGATCGTGGTGGTGAATATTTGAGCCAAGAGTTTAGTGATCACTTGAAGAGTTGTGGAATTCTTTCACAACTCACTCCGCCTGGAACACCTCAGTTGAATGGTGTATCCGAAAGGAGGAACCGCACTCTACTTGATATGGTTCGGTCTATGATGAGTTTTCTTGATCTTCCCGTCTCCTTTTGGGGATATGCTCTCGAAAGCGCTACTTTCACCCTTAATCGAACTCCATCAAAGGCAGTAGAAAAGACTCCATATGAGATGTGGAGTGGAAAAGTTCCAAGTTTATCTTTTCTACGTATTTGGGGTTGTGAGGTTTATGTAAAACGTTTACTTTCAGATAAACTCGCCCCTAAATCAGATAAGTGTTTCTTTGTGGGTTATCCCAAAGAGACCAAGGGCTATTACTTCTACCATCGGATCGAGGGCAAAGTGTTTGTTGCTCGTCGTGGTGTCTTTTTGGAAAAAGATTTTATTTCCAAAAAGGCAAGTGGGAGTAATATATTTCTCGAAGAGGTTCGAGAAAAGCAACAAATGGACATAGTTCAACCTATGTTAGAGTCAGAAGCACAAGTGCCAGTTGTGGAAAATGTAGTTCCTCCTTTGGTAGAATCTTCTCCCATAAGCCGACCAAGTGTTGGAGGACGTGCATCATGTACACGAACCTCCCTCTTGTCCCACTCGAATCTAATTCGTGCGAAAATTCTCAAGTTGTTGAGAAGAAAATTTCTCTGTTGCGGCCCCTCGTAGGAGTAGTAGATCAAGAATACCAAACAAAAAGTTTGTTGATTTCTTGTTAACCGAAAGTTACGAGATAATGATCTTAGAATTTGAGGAACCTACTACCTACAAGCAAGCTTTGATGAGTGAAGACTCAGAAAAATGGCTTGAAGCCATGAGGTCCGAAATGGCATCTATGTCCGAAAATCAAGTATGGGACTTGATGGATTTGCCCGATGGGGTTACACCTATTGGTTGCAAATGGGTTTTCAAAGTGAAAACAGGACAAGGATGGTAACATTCGGGTTTACAAAGCAAGATTGGTTGCAAAAGGGTTCAAGCAAGTTCATGGTATAGACTATGACGAAACCTTTTCACCGAGTAGCAATGCTTAAATCCATTCGGATACTCCTAGCGATTGATGCCTTCTATGATTATGAGATTTGGCAAATGGATGTCAAAACCGCTTTCTTGAATGGGTTCTTGAAAGAGGATGTGTATATGACACAATAGGAAGGTTTTGTGGATCCGAATATCCTAGGAGGGTATGTAAGCTTCAAAAGTCCATTTATGGATTGAAGCGAAGCATCTCGGAGTTGGAATCTTCGTTTTGATGAGGCGATCAAACTGTTTGGTTTTCTCAAAACGGAGAAGAGTCTTGTGTTTACAAGAAGGAAAGTGGGAGTAACATAGTCTTCTTGGTCTTATATGTAGATGACATACTTCTCATAGGAAACGACATTCCCATGCTTGAGTCAGTCAAGGAATGGTTGAAGAGTTGTTTTTCTATGAAAGACCTTGGAAACGCTGAGTACATTTTGGGGATCAAGATCTATAGGGATAGGTCTAAGAGGATGATTGGACTTAGCCAAAGAACTTATATAGATAAGATCGTTACTAAGTTCAATATGGAAAACTCTAAAAGAGGTTTTCTACCCATGCAACATGGTGTTTCGCTTAGCAAGACTCAGTGTCCTTCTGGACCTGATGAGATTAAGCGAATGAATAATGTTCCTTATGCGTCAGCTATAGGGTCCATTATGTACTCCATGATTTGTACTCGCCCAGATGTTTCATATGCCTTGAGCATGTGTAGCAGATTCCAATCAAATCCAGGTGACGCACCTTTGGAGTGCGGCTAAGAATATCCTAAAGTACTTACGAAGGACTAAGGATAATTTCTTAGTGTATGGAGGTGAAAGTGAATTAATTGTTGAAGGTTACACAGATGCGAGCTTCCAAACTGACAAAGATGATTTCCGATCCCAATCTGGTTTCATCTTTTGTCTAAATGGAGGGGCAAAGTGATTTGGAAAAGTTCAAAGCAAAGAATCGTCGCCGATTCTACAACGGAAGCCGAGTACATTCTTTGCGGCGAATGCAGCAAAGGAAGCCGTTTGGATGAAGAAGTTCATTCTGGAGCTAGGAGTAGTGCCTAGTGTTGGAGATGGTATTGTTTTACATTGTGATAACAATGGTGCCATAGCTCAGTCTAAGGAACCAAGATCACATCAAAGGTGTAAACATGTACTTAGGAAGTTTCATCTCATTCGAGAAATCGTTGAGAGAAAAGATGTAATAGTTAGCAAAGTTCATACGGATAGCAATGTCGCTGATCCTTTGACTAAACCATTGCCTCAGCCTAAGCATGAGAGTCATACTAGGGCTATAGGACTTAAGCATGTAGGAGAGTGGCTTTGATTGTGTACTATTTACTTTTAATTAGTTCACAGTTATAGTTACTCTTGTGATATGTTTGGTTATGTTTATCAATAAAAGGTTATGTTCTTATTTAATCTTGGTTTAGTATTAAATAAAACGTTCAAAGTATTTTATAACGTTTGATAGGATTGTCAAATATGTGATTTGACGAATGAAACCCTATCCAGTGAACAGGAGTTATAATTTACCTTTGTCCCTAGTTCGAATCATTAAAATTGAACGTAAATGATTCTGTTTCATGGACTAGATTGCAAGTTGATTGATAGCGAGTTTCATGGGCTATGGGGACATAGAGATGTCTAGTCATTTGCATAGGCGTGTATAGTTGATACACGTTGGGCAGACCTAGTGGGAGTTCTCTAAAAGGTTTATGAGAATCTCATTAATATATTTAGTGGATTCCTTAGACATGAGTATAACACTAGTCTTACTTAAGGATTAGTATGTTTTTGACACTGCAAAACGTCGTGCCGTAAAAGGAGTCTATAAAAGCAGTGTTCGGAACTACTATGAATTGAGTGGGAGTTTTTGGTTATACAAGACTGGATAAAGTCCTCCTAAGAGTTAGGATTGGTGTCTTGGCCTCTTGAAGAGCGGAGACCGAAAATGCATGGCCGTGCTCAAATGGATTAAGGAGTTAATCATTTGTTTTCGACGGTTCGAACTCGGATTTCAAGAAACAACTTGAATGTTGGTATGGTTTACATACGATGTTACCATGACATCAAGTTAGACATTAAGCGACTTAAGGAATTTGAAGGTTACACACTTGTTCTTAGACAAGTGGGAGATTGAAGGATTTTGTCCTCGATCAAGTGTAACAAACTAAATGTATATGGACAAATTATGAAGATAATATATTCAATAATATTAGGTGACCGCAACGTTTTGCTAGAAGCTAATTGCGGTTTGTTGGGCTAGTATATTTAGGCCAACTACTAATATGTATTGGGTCCTATGAGGTCACACAATGTGACAACCCTTGGATATTACCCAAATCCATTTGTGAAATGGGTTGGGCGGTTTTTATGATTGATGGAAGAGTTGTAACTCATGAGTTTATTAGGCTCATAATGTATGACATTATGAGGCAAAATAAAGCCTCATGAATCATCTCTTTGTAACCACCCTATATAATCATATGGGGGTTACAAAGGAGAAGTATGTACATCACTTTTGGTAAGAGAAAATCTGATTTTCTTTTGCTCTCCTCTCTCCCATTCATTTGGCCATCATACACCTCAAAAGCAAGAGGATTCTACACTCTTCCGTACTAGCATACGTGGTGATCTAAGGGTTGTTCGTGGACCAACACTAGAGGAACGGCAGTTGACGTTCTAAAGGATCTCCACTAGAAGGCTTGTGGTGGAAGTGGAATTCACGCATCAAGAGGTATATTCTACACTCTTAATTGATTCATGTTGATTTATGCAAAGATCTTGGTGTTAGATGTTTGAGTATGTGATACTCGTTTTCCGCATTAAGCATCTAAATTCTTACACAGCAAGAGGAGTATATGCATATCATAACTCATACATTTGCTGTCTGGCCAGGAAGGTCACTAATTAACAACGGGAGCTTAGGCGGGGGCTTCAGTAGTGGGTGAAACCAAGCTGCCACAGGCTTTGACGTTAGGTGTGTCACCAACGGTTGCGCAACCACTCAGGCCTTCATGTGCCTCAAGCTTAACAGGCCCTACTACCACGGTCCCCACAACCTCCACAGGCACTCCGGCGAGGAGACGAGCTGCTGAGACTGCGTAAGCCATCACAAGCATTGCCATGGCCATGAATACTAGAGACTTTTTGAGCTGATTAGCCATTTTTGGTTATAAGTAGCTAGCTAGTTGAAAATTATATGTTTTGTTTGTACTACGTTGCTAATGATGAACAAAGCCACAATACAATTGTTATAATTATGAGAATTACAGATTATGTCGAACATTTATATAGGAGTCGTTTCAAAGAACAAGTAAATGAGGACCGAATTAAAAATATAATGTTGAACATCTGAGAGTTGTGCTCAAGTTGCTAGATGCTTTAACTATTTTTACATGGATTACGAGCTTATATTTTATTAGATTCTCATATCATTAGCCTAATTTAATTGGTCAATATATCAAAACGTGATTTCCACTATCCTTTGATTTCTCATATAATGTAGATAGGAGGTTTGAAAGGACTATTTAATGAGTATAATAGTTTAACATCTGAGACAAGAGTTGCGCTCACGTTGTTACTCTTGTTAGATACCTTGAAATTAGTTGGTTCCGTTATTACAGATATGAGAAAGAACAAATAATCGAATGCAAAAATAAAGAATTAAAAATGCACGTAGATTTAACGGGGTTCACCAACGGATGTTGGCTACGTCCACGGGCAGAGAGAGAACTGATTTATTGCTCTTGAGGAAAACCAGAATTACAGATGTGATTAGTGACCAAATCGTCGAATTAACGATTTAGGTTAAAAGCCCATTTATAACCCGACTTGAAAATCGCTTCCACGCGTCAAAACAAGACCCGCCTGGTCGGGCGCGAACGGTTTTGATGATCTTTCTGCTCGGGCACTCGCCCGATCCCTAGGCCAATCCTCCTGGGCGGGCGAGCACTCGATTCCTCCATTTTAGCCGCATTTTCACCAGATTCAAGGCGTCGATCTTACAAATCTCCACCTTGACTTGAATCCTCTCACAATGAACCAGAAAACCAGATAACAGATGCATTGAACACAATGCCCAGATTCTCTATGCAACCAGATTTGCCCCGAAAGACAACCAGACCAGATTTGTCCCTTGAGGATACCAGATTAGCCCCTAAGGGCCCCATACTTGCCCCCAAAAGGGCAACTAACAACCACGAACATTGAGCAAGTCCAAACAATGCTGAAACTTACTATGCGGAACCGGCTTGGTGAACATATCAGCAGAATCAGCTATACCTACCTTCTTCACCTTAACCCTTGTCTCACTCCTGAAAAAATGATACCTAACATCGATATGTTTAGTCCTCTCATGATGAACTTGATCCTTGGCCAAGCATATCGTACTCAAGCTGTCACAATACACTATCGCCTGATCATGATGTAGATCCAAATCGCTGACTAGCCCCTTTAACCAGATTCCCTCCCTAACTGCTTCTGTTAAGGCCATATACTCTTCTTCAATGGCAGACAAAGTCACCATAGGCTGCAAAGTAGCTTTCCAACTCACAACAGAACCATTAAAAGTGAAAACATAACCAGGCATAGATCTCCTACCATCTACATCCCCATCATAACCAGAATCAGAGAATCCAGTAAATAAACATGTCACATCACCTCCATAAATAAGACCAATATTTGACGTACCTCTAAGATACCGAAAGATCCTCTTAACTACCTGCCAATGCTCCTTACCAGGATCACCCATGAACCTACTAACAACACCGACTGCCTGTGCAAGATCCGGCCTAGTGCAAACCATGGCATACATCAAGCTCCCTACTGTACTAGCATAAGCAACCCGACTCATGTACTCCTTCTCCTCAGCAAACTTAGGTGCAAAAGCAACGGATAGATGACTATTGGAAGCACTTGGAGTATCTATAAGTTTTGCTGTTGACATGCCAATCCTTGACAATATCTTCTCAATATAGCCTTTCTGTGATAAGAAAAGCTTCTTCTGAGCCCTCTCCCTAAAGATCTCCATACCCAAAATTTTCCGCGCCGCACCCAAATGTTTCATTTCAAAGTCAGCACTGAGAAGCTCCTTCAGCTTCTGAACATCCGACTTGTTCCTAGTAGCTATCAACATATCATCTACATACAACACTAAATAGATGAAAGATCCATCTGTCAGTTTGTTGTGCGTGGTACACACAACAATCATATGAACTCCAGTTGTAGCCTAGCTCCATCATATAGCTATCAAACCTCTTGTACCACTGCCTCGGAGACTGTTTTAGCCCATATAAGGACTTCTTCAACTTGCAAACAAAAGTTTCCTTCCCCGGAACTTGAAAACCATCTGGAGACTTAGGCATAAGCTCCCAAGTCTAGTTCTTGTGAAGTGACTCCATCTCATCTCCCATTGCAGCAAGCCAATGGGTAGACTCCGTACATGTAACTGCCTCCCTGTAGGTAGATGGCTCATAGACATCCACCTCCTCAGCAACCTTTATTGCATAAGCTACCATATCTTCAAAACCATACCTATTTGGGGGTTTCCCATAATTCGTCCTCATAGGACGCTCCCGAGCAAGGCTAGGCTCCTCTTCACTTGGCATTGAAGATTGTAGTGCTTCAAAATTAATGTGTTGATCATCTTCATGTGTTTCATCACTCTCATCATGAGTGACTTGCTGCTCCACCTGTTTATCAACACAACCACATCTGCTACAACTATGGACTTCACAGTAGGATTAAACATAGAATTTTCATCAAAGACAACATTTCTACTCAGTTTAACTCTACCCTCAGACGAGGACCAAATTCTATAACCTTTCACCCCATCCCCATACTCTACTTGCACTCCCTTTTTGGCTCTTGGCTCCAATTTACCTCATTTACATGATAATAAACACTACAACCAAAAGCCCACATATTAGAGTAATCTGCAGGTTTACCTGACCACATCTCTTATGGTGTTTTTAGATTGATTCCAGAGTGAGGTCCACGGTTGACCAGATAACATGTTTTACTAACGGCTTCTTCCCAAAACCTCCTAGTCAGCCCAGCATTAGAGAGCATGTAATACTCTGTATTTTTTGGAGTTATTATTTTATAAATAAGAAAATCTAAAGAATAAAGTTGAAAGTGTTTTTAATATTATTTACAAGAAAATATAGTTGGGTAAGCCTACAGTTATAATTTAACTTTACAACCTACTTTTGTACCTGATTATATTTTAATTCGGTTTTTTTGTTAAATAATAAATAGGAATTTGATTTGGAACCAAATCCTATTAGCCAAGGTTTCTCATACTATAAATAGGAGAAAAGAATAAAAAAAATATTAATAAACCCTAACTTCTTTCATTCAGCCGTGAGATTTTATTTACCCCCAAAGAGTTTTCTCTCTCCTCTTTTCTCTTTCACGTCATCTTCTTTCTCCAGTCTTTTGGTTCTTTCCACTGTTTCTCTCTCCTACACTACTCTCCTCTCCACCTCACGTCGGTTGGAGTTCATCGCCCTTCCCTTCACGTCGCCGGAGGTTCGCGCTGCTGCCAGAGGTCGAGCGGGGCTGCTGCTGCTCGTGGGTCGTGGTCCATCTCGCAGGAGGTTGTCGTCAGCCGCAGTTGTCGCGCGAGAGGCTGCTTGTCTCGTCGCAGTTTGGGGCTCGCCGGTGGTGCTGCGTGGTGGTCGGCGTTTAGTTGGAGTTCGTCGGTGGTCATTCTCTCTCTTTTCTTCTTTAATTAATTCATATAATCTGATTTTGTTATGCATATATATATATATATATATATATATATATATATATCTTTGGTTAATTTGTTGTTATAAATAAAGTATAGAAGAGTAAAAGAAATCAGATTTACAGTTATATTTTTTTAGTTCTTATGATAATTCTATTTCTCAAACCAGATTTTATTGTACTTGTGCATATAATGGTTTAAGTTGGTTTTGTAAATTAAGTATAGTAAAAGTTAAAGGAAATCAAATTCTTGATTATACTATTAGTTCTTAGGATGATTTTAATTCTTAATTCTGATTTTATTACACTTAAGTATATTTGTGTAAGTTTTAGTATTATAAACCAAGCATAATATAAGCCTCCTCCTCTCCCTCTCTTCTCTTCCTCCAAAAAAAACCCTAATCCTTTTCTTCTAGTTTGGGGCTGCCATCATCCTTTCGATGATGGTAAGCCCCCAATTCTTCTTTTTTCTTCTAGTTTTATTGTTTTTGTTATTAATAATCTTCCATTCTCTCTCTTTTTGAGAGTTTTCTACCCAATTTTTTGGTTCTTTCTCTCCTCTTATGAGAGTTTGGAGTTTAGTTCTAGTCTCTTCCCACGTGGAAGTTTAAAAATTGGATGAGAGATTGCTCCTATTGGTTGAAGTTCAAGACCATCAACATGGAAGTATTGGAAATTCGGATGCGGTTAACATGGTTAAATCAAGAATTTTCTTCCCCAAACTATGTCAGAATGATAGACTTCCCCATCAATAGCTGTGTGATTCAGCAAATACAAGGGGGATGCGCTGTATTGATCGATCTGGTTCATTGTAGTTTCTTCGAAGGCGAAATTGATTTGATCTTGTGTGATTATATCTTGTTTTTCTTTAATACTTATTGTAGATGCCGTTTGGCCTTCATTTAATGAAATTTCTCTTTCTTTCAAAAAAAAAAAACCAAGTATAATATAAGTTGTCAAAAATCAGATTTGCAAACATATAATTAAGTCCTAAATATGTTAGTTTCAATAAAGTTTATGAAAGAAAAATTTAACCAACAAGAACGTTTATTTTATTATTCGAAACACTAAGTTTTACCTAGTTAGTTAAGCTGGTTATATTTTAATGATATCAAGGACTTAGAACTGAACTACTTTTATTATTCGATTAGGTCCCAATTTCATAAGCGGAACGTTTTAGGTAGTCAGCAAAGATTCTCCGTTATAAGGTACGTACACGTACTAGTTCAGTTCGATATATTAGTATCATGTTTAGGTTATGATTGTTATATTGGAACCTAGAATCATGATAGGGAACTGTTGTTGATTATGGTTGATGAGATTGTTTGGTAACATGAAATCAATTGGAAATTTGTATGTATCACTAGTAGAAAACGACGATTTGGTCTCCCCAAGTGCGTCGCACGACAGGGAAAACGTCGCAGAAGTGAATGGGGACATCATTTGCGTCGCACGCAACTGGGACTCGACGCAACATACTCCATATGTGCGTCAGATGTATGGTATGTGCGACGCACATAATTGAACCTTAGCATCTGCGTCGAATCCGGCCTATGTGCGACGCAGATGTCTTCTCCCGCAGACACGAGCATATGCGTCGGATGTATGGTATGTGCGACGCACATAAATGTGCCCGTCACGAATTATTGCATCAGGCTTGATTTTAGATCTGATTTGCGTCGTATCTTTTTGTCCGTGCGACGCACATAGGTCCTCTTACCCTTTTTATTTTCAAACCCTAAAAAAATCACTCTTAGCCGCTTTCTCACACTTAGCCGTTTTCTCACTCCCTCCCCCTCTCTCTCTTCCAATTGTTTCAACCCCAAAAAAATCACAAAAATATCTCATGGGTTTATAAATTTAAGTTCCGAAGGCCTAAATCACAACAACAACAATCTCTCTTTGTTGAAGGTGGAATCTTGGTTTTTTTTTTTCTGTAATTTCTTTTTTTTTTCCTGTAAAAAATGATGGCTTTTTTTTGTGAAACTTTTTGGGTCTTCGATCTGTGAATCAGGGATCCCGAGAGCGAGTTGAGGCGAGTTGTTTGTGTTGGTTGGTCTGAGGGGACAACGACCACGAAGCTTCATATGAGATTTTGCAAGCAGAGGTTTCCGATCAGTAGAAAAAACTCACTCAAACAACATGGTCTTTGATGCTGGGAGTTCTGGGAGTAGAGTTTATGTTTTGCTTCAGAAAATTCGATTAGATTAGAAAACGTTGAACACCCAAACCAAGCGATTTGCTTCAGAAAATTCGAGGTAAATTCAATTGCAAAATTATCATCGACATTTATAATTCACAATTTTATTCATTTATTTTTTTCAGTTAATTTTCCTCTCTCATCATTTTTGTTTTCATTTTTTTTTTGTTTTTAGATTTTACTTGCACGATTCTCGTACATCTTTGCAATGGTCGATCTGTGATGGTTTTAATCAATAAATTCAGAGATTAACCTGATGAAATGGGGAAAAAAATTCAGATTTTTGAGATTGAGAAAAAAAGAAATTGAAATTTGAAAATAAGAAAGGATTTTTTTTCAATCCTGCCATTCATTTTGTACATTTCTCTCTCTCACCTCCTTTTCTCTCTCTTCTTTTACCCTGTTACTCATAATTTTTTTTTCGATTTTATGGTTTTAGGCGGATAAAACTCAACAAGAGTCCCAAGGAATAGAGAGCGGGGAAATGGAAGAGAGAGAAGCTCGCCTGGTCAAGACCGAGTTCAGTGAAGAATCCCAGGAAGTTCGCCGGAATACTAGTTGTTTGAATTTTTTTGGAATAAAATTTGTATTATTGTTCCAATTTTTTACTATAGTTTTTGATTCGAATTTGTGTTGTGAACAATCTTGATATCTGCTGTAAACGAATTCTTGCAAAATAATTTGTAGACCATGCTGTAAACGAATTTGTGCAACATTCCCTGATTTGTGAAAAATGATTTTTTTTTAATAAAATATTCCAGATTTGCGTCGGATGATGCTAAATGATCCGACGCAGATTCTATTTTTTTCTAATAAAAAATGCTAGATTTGCGTCGCACATAGTGCAACATGCGACGCAAATGGTGTTGGTGGTGCTGGGGTTTACGGGTCATGTGCATCGCACTCCGCTTGGCATCCGACGTAAATAGCTTTCATCTGCGTCGTGTCCGCATCCGACGCAGATCATGTCTCCGTCATTTGCGAAGAGGCATGTGCCATCGGACCGATGTCCGACGCAAATAGTGGTCCCAGGTCCGATGCAAATCAATGATTCTGTACTAGTGTATGTCCTTGTTGTATAACTTGTGAATCGGAATAAATTATTATTGGTATGCGTAATTCTATCGGGTCATAAGCATGAAATGAGAATTGGATTGGAATCCTATGATTTATAGTTGTAGCAAGGATGTTACAAGAAGTTGCTTAAACTAAAGAATTGAGCAATGCATTTAAGAAGGAAAATTAAATGATTATATGCATAATGTTGTATGAATGAATATCACTAAGAAGGATCTTTGGCGATAAACTTGTAGTTGGAATCCCTACAAGTATGAACAATGGGGGGAGTGTGGGACTTGTTCTACACTCTTACGCAGGCCTACTGTGACTACAGTATTGTCCTTATAAATTTTGATAACTCAAGTAGGCGGAAGGTTTCGTACGATCTTGGGGGTATGCATACTAAGGTGATGGATGTGGAACGGAACGAAACCGTATTTACATTTCATTCAATAGACCAAGTTGTCTATTAAGAATTAAGTAGCCAGAATGATTCTAGAAAGATGACGGTGCCAGTTCGATGCCAAATAAGTTGTAAAAACGGAATTTAATGTTTTTGTAGAATCATGTTTAGGAATTGTTATTATTATTCTGATTATGTTTAGTGTATTATGTAACTTATTATGTACGTACTCAGCATAGCTGATTGTTTGTTATTTGTGATGTTTATTGACCTGTGATGAACCATTGATATTTCGACGGGGAGCAGATTAGGTATGCTGGTGATGCTGCAAGAGTTTGGGCATACGGGGAATATTTTCTAGTTTATAATTTCTTAAGTGCAATATTCGTAGTTAATGGTTTAAATAAAAGGGGTCCATGGCAATTCCCGAGTTGTAGTTTAAAGTAAACATTTTATTCCGCTGCAATGTAGTTTTCTTAATAAGGAGTTGTTAACGTTTTGATTTTAATATGCCTTGTGTTTCACAGCGGCGGTAACACTCCCAAAGTCGATGCAACGTAGTTCAGACGTGTATGGATTTTGGGGGTGTTATAGAGCATGCGCCAAGCTCTATCCAGAAGTGTCTGATTCATTTATTCAGCTACACCATTCTGCTGTGGTGTATCCCTGACAGTATGATGCCTAGCAATCCCTTCATTCTTACAGAACTCATCGAACTCATACAAACAGAATTCCAGAAAATTATTAGTTCGTAGCCTTTTGATCTTCTTCCCAGTTTGATTTCCACCAATGCCTTCCACTGCTTGAAATTCTTGAAAGCTTCTCCTTTTAACTTCATAATAATCAACCAAGTCATTCTTGAAAAATCATCAATGAAGGATACAAAATACCTGTGACCTCCCAAAGATTCCACACGTGAAGGACCCCAACAATCAAAGTGGATATAATTTCTCATACTAGTTCGAAAATTTCAAGCCTAAGTTTTTTAAGATGGATTTTATGGAATGAACGGTACATGTTTGTTAATGCTTGTTTGTGGCCTTTGTTATACTTTCGTTGTGTTCTCGAGTTTGTCTCCCCTAGAGTTGCCATCAGATAGTTTCTACTTTCTATGCCCTTATATAGAAGTTACTAATTTATTTTAGTGTCGTATGTGTGTGAAGTATAGCTAACTAAGTATTTCATATACAAAGTAAATAAATGCTTCTATGTGTTAAGTTTACGACGTTAATTCAATATTATAATGAAGTTTATAAATCACCCAATTTTGGTGATGACTAACCTCCATTCCGAGTGATTTTTCAAGATAAGCTAAGATTACAGATGGGGATCATAATGATAGATGGTTGCGATTCACTAAATAAAGAACGGCAAAAGACTTTGCAATTGTCCTGAAGTCGTCGTAAGCAGTTTGACGCCGACTCAACAACAATGTCACCTTAATGTCGATCATCATTCCATGGCGTCATCTTAATGCTAGTCTTGAACCAAAGACATCTCCTAAGTAACGGTCGTCACCCATGTGACACATAAGTAAGTTTTTTACTTGGCGTGATAACCATGTATTTCTCTTTAAGACTACTTATATTAGCTTTAGTGTGGATTCAATCATGACTAACTACTATAATCAGCGCGTTTTGAGATAACACAAGTTTGTCAGGGCCAATTAGAAAAATATATTATAGCATCAAGCTTCTGCACTATCGGTTACCGTCAAAGGACAATCCTAAAGTCACAAGCGTCATCTAATTTTGTGGCTAACTTCAGTCCAAAACTAAGTTCGATATATGCAGACCTCTGTTTTGTCCTAAAGTCGCCACAGGGGGACATGATAGTATGATTTAATTGTTGTGACTTTTAGATTGTAACTTATGATATTTTTTGTCATAACTTTGAAAGCGATTAACAGTTATGCTTATAGAATTTGAGCACAGGTACAATGTTAGTCAAAAACTTAAGCGTCATGGGGGCTCAACATCAGCTATGATTACACACCATCACTCAAAGTAGTCTAAGATCTCAAGTAGATAAAGATGCTAGAAACTTCCGATGTCATCATGACATGAAAGACATCTAAAAAGGAGTTGATGGAGAATACATTGGGGGCTTACACCAGCATGACAAAGTCTGACATTAAATCATATTTTACTATTAACGGCGTCAAGTAAGTTGCAAATTGTGATCATTGTCGATGCCACATAGGTATGCTACAAAACTAAAACTTTGTTTTCTATGCTATGATTCAGATGAATGGGATGAAGACTTAGTACATAAATTATCCGTCACACTTGACTACAACGTAACTACACTAGCATTTACTCTTGTTTTATTTATTAAGTCAATGACAACTCTTCTGTGTCGGGAAGTGACAAAGAGGTTACTATTATTTGCTTGAACTAAAGTCAACTGCAGGACTTAATCCCTTCACCAGGATTGCTTGAAACGTTTATAATTTTATAAACAATAAGACATTCAAAGCTAACGTCAAAATGTAGATTGGAATCCGTTTTACACAGCGATGGCGACACTTACGATCGCCATCACGACAATGATGACAAGTTCAATGACAGCGACACTACGGTCACGACAGTGTTGACAAGAATCAATTGACGAATGGACTTGGCACCCACACTTAGCATTGTGACGATCCATACGGATATCAAAACATCATCAATTAATGAGTACTCGATCCTAAAGTCACTCAATCTTCAAGTAATTTCGTTCCTTCTTCATTGTTGATTTCATTTGTTTCACTTTATTCTTTGCAATTGTTCATCTCTGTTATTTACACCCTAATGATTCTCTTCATCTCTTACATATGTTTCGATGGTCTTGACTATCTTTTGTTTGAAATACATAAATCTCTATCATAGTTCTGAAAGTCCTTCTTACTTACACCTCCAAAGAGTAGCCATTGCGTTTACAATTCATTTTGCAAAACAATCACATAGTAATGACATTGTCAAAATCCTGATTCTTGAGAAGTACCCTTGTCCATTGACTCCAAACGCCAAACATTAGTTGTTTGACACCATACAAGACATTCATCACCAAATACCAGCGTTCATCGTCAACGTCAAGAGCAGTAAACAACGAGTATGTTGAAGACATGCGAGACCATACGTGAAATAATGGCAAATGACACAGAATCCTATATATTACAAGTCTAAGGGGACGACAGCACATAGTCAGCAGCTGAGGCGCTACGATGAGAACAAATCATTGATGTTCCACGACCAGTCACTAACGCTACTAAAACTCATCACGACACTTTAACAATTTCTAATCTATTTATGCAATTATTACTTGTATCATTGATCCCTTATGAATTATTTATTGCTAACGTTTGAATTATTCGTTGTGCTTCTTAATAATCTATCACACCTATTCCTTTGTTGGTCCTTTCAATTACTATTAACTTGGTTATCACATGAACAATCGTTGTTGTATCCTTTTTTTCGTAGATTTAATGTTGGATGACAGTCTCATGATATAAGATGTCGAATGACACGACGCTTGCCTCCAGACGACTTGATTGTCTCGAAACGATGCGACGCCTGCCTCCAGATGACATGACGCTAGTCAGAAGACAACGCAACGCGTATCCATACACGATACAGTGCCTGTCACTAGAGGACGCGATGATAGTCGCTAAGCAAACCACCAGAATGACATAGGGACCAACAATGATCTCACAAACATGGATTACACAGAGTTTCCAAAGCATTGAATATGCATCGAGTCAATATCATCACATGACATCAGTTCACATGATCTATTAGCTATGACGACATACCAACATTCCTAAGGTAATCATTTTTATTTCTCACCTGCATCTACCAAGCACATACAGTTTAACACCAGATATCGGCAGATACACTAACGATTACTTCATTCATTATCTTTAAACATTACATCATGAGGTAAAAATATACATATGTTCAAGCCACATGTAGTATTTACACATGTCGCCTAAACAGCACACATAGACATACATAGGCTTACTTAAACACGTATTATATATTTCGATGGTGGAATTTTATATGTCATGACATCTGTGTTTCAATATAAACGGAGTTTCATAATAATGGATAATGCATTCGCTAAGTGACATTAGATGACATGGTTTGCTATGATGGCATATCAACATGGAACTGTATTTACGCCTAAATTCACTAAAGCACCTAGTAAGACCTTTGAGTTTAACATTGTGTATCAACATTTGCACCTATGATTATTTCATTTGTTGGCTTAAGCTATTGCATCCTGAGCTAATGCATGCATATGTTCAAACACACAAAGCGTCCACACCTACGAGGACATGCATACATGTTTTTCAATGATGTATAACCTATGACATAACATCTGCATCATGACACAACACGGTGACACATATAAGACAGCCTGAAAAGAACCTTAATGATTACAACACAATGACTAACGTTATACTAAGACACTCTGATGGCTTTGACGCCAAAATCTAATGCTTTGACATCTTGAGCGGCTCTATCGGCAGAATTTGTTCCACCACACTTTAGACGACTTTACCGTCGGACTTCGTCCCACAACAATTTAGATGGTAATTTGGCCTGATCTCCCTCGATGATGCTTCAGGTGGCCATGTAGCCAGAATTCTTTCTACGACATCTTAAGTAGCCATGTCACCAGATTTCCCCGTACGATATCTTATATGACATTCGATTTGACAACGCTTTATGTATTCATTCTGAGACACTTTATTGGTCATGTCGCCAGCAAACATACAATGACAAAAGAACCAAGCTCATCTTCGACGACATATATCACTCATTTACGATGCGATAAAGTTTCAAGAATGACGTTCATATAGTTTCTCTTGTAAGCCAATGACTATGAGATGACGATCAACAAAGATCAATGATGTCAGCAGATATGACGATGAACAAAAGTAATCGGATGAAAGAGACACGTCGCTAGCAAGGGATGCAAGAAGAACTATAGGCATGGAGTCAAACATGAAGCTTATTTTCCTAATCTCCAGCATGCTTCAATAGGAAAATGGGGGCTATTGTTATGGGCATATTTGGGATGACCCAAGCGGCGTTCAATGTGAGAAGACGTCGTATGAGAATCCTATTATCACGCAACCAACAAGAGAATATCGTGGGGCGTGGAAGTTTGTTCCTACAATCAAGGAGTTGGTTACCACCACTACTATCATCAAGGAATAGCCAAACAACATCTTAGATATTTTTACAACTATTCGGTGATTACATGGAGGCACATGACAAAGTCAAAGAATTCCCCCCACTTCATGGGAACATTCCACATAAAACTCCACTAACTCCTCCACTATCATACTACTATATATAATATCATATGACCACCATTGAAAGGCCATGAAACACACCCGACATAACCTTCTCCAAAACAAAAATATTATATCCTTACCACCTACAGATGCAACACTAATATCCTACTGCATGGTCTAAATATTTATCTATCCTCATTTACCCAAAGCAAGAAAGATTACATTACACGAAGTAGTTCTACATATATTTTATAATTGTCCCTTCATGTATCATCATTTATATTTTCCTATGTCAATGTACTGATTCTTGCAATAGTCATGTAAGCATGGTTAAACAATGTATTTGTATTTACAATGGCTTTAACGCCTGAACCATAGTGGATTGGTGGTCTCATATCCACCTGCGGTTTTTACCCACCTTCATTGGGGTTTTCCGCGTCACCATATCTTGTCTTCTCTTTCTTTATTTTCGTCACTTAAATTCCGTCCTTTATTATTCTTGTTCTAGTCTAGTTATCGACGTCCCAACCAATGATCATCCCTTGTGCGATTTTTGGCATAAACAAGAATTACAGAATATATCGAACATTTATATAGGAGTTACGTTTCAAAGGACAAGTAAATGAGGACCGAATTATAAATAGGAAAAATTGTGAATAACCACCTGCCAGATACCCTTGTTTCAAAATAACCACCCAAATTTCATTTGCGTTTAAATAACCACCTCTAATTAGCTTAACGTTTTTAAATACCCACCTCTTAACAGAAAAAGGTGACTTCATTAACAGTGGGGCCCATTTTTTTTACTGACCTCATCTCCCTCCAACAAACCACGCATTTCATTCTTTTCTTCCTATTTTCTCTTTCCTCTCTCCTCTTTCTTCTTCAAACTTCAATTATTGTTTCACCTTCCCCTCCCCATTTTAAATTCTTCATTCAATTTTCTGGACAAGATTCTTTCTCTCTCTAATCTGCAACTCAGTTTTTTACAGTGAGAAGGTGTGAGTGACGGTGGTGTTACTGCATTGTGTCGTTGGGGCCTAGTGAAGTTGGGGTGGTGCCCTAAACAAGGTAAAAAAACTGAAACTTTAACCTTCTTACTATACTAATCTATGTATAAATTATTCAATTAAGTAATTAGAAGCTTGGTTAAGCAATTGCTTTTTCGTTTTTGATTGATTTTTAATTGTTGTTGATTGCCTTATGAAATTGGTAGAATCCTCATTTCAGTTTTGCCCTTGCTAGAATGTCGAAATATCAAATTAGGCTTCAAGTTGGTGGGGATTTTGCTCGAAGATTATTAAAGGGAGGAAGGTGGTTCAAGATGAGGGGGGGTTCGATTACCTTAGTTGTCAATTAGAGAAAGAATTAATTAATTTGAGGTATTTGTGGGGAATGGCAGACAATGCATATACTGCTAGTAGTATGAGTTTGCCAAGTAGATTGAAGTTTCATTTTAGGGAGAAGGGTAAAACATTAAGCACTGGGTTAGTTGAATTGACAAACCAAGAGTCCATTTCATTGTGGCTTGAAACTGTTGACAAAAGCCAAACTTTGGATTGCTTTTGCACAGCTGTTAGCTCTCCTAAACAAGAACAAATTTCAACCCAAAAAGCCACTCAACAAAAGCCCTCTTTCAGACCCAATACAAGAAAGTCCACAACTTCTTCTACCTTCTCTAACCCAGCCACAGTAAACCCTCCAACTCAAAATAGCCAAACAAATCTGAAGTTGGCCAAAGTTAAACTAGAACAAAGGAGAAGCCCAAGGTTCAATCTGCCACCTATAGATGTACAAAATGATAGTGATGTTTGGCCTATGAGCAGAGAAGAGTTTGAGAGAGGACTACCAAAGGGACATAGATCCACTCCTAGGGTTAAACACATTGCTAGGAAGAAGAAAAGTTGTAGAGTGGAGAGTGGTGAAGAGGAATTAACAGAGGATGAACCTAAGAGAAAAGTAAAAGGTAAGAAAAAGCAGATTGAAGATGAGGGGAAGGTGAAAGGCAAGGCTGTTAGGAAGCCAAAGGCAAAGAAAAAGCTTTTTGTTAAGAGTGACAAGTGAGGCGCATTCACTAAGTGAGAGTTCATCTGAATACACAAGCTTAGATGATATTGCTTGGGTTGCTGGGGAAGAAGAAGTTGAGTTGAAAGGTAGTAAACATGAAGAGCTTTTTGTGAAAACTAGGGGAAGAATTGCAAAGGATAATTTGTTGAAAGAAGTGAATGGTTCACTTCAGTTTCACAAGGGTTAAACAAGTTCAAAAAAGGAAAAACGAGGTTGTGAAAGATGTCTTTGGGGAAGAAATCGGTTGCAAGCCGAGATTGAAGATGATTCGATGAGTTGAGGAGCATTGATGGTAGCAGTGATGATGAACAAAGATGGCCATACTTCAATCCAGAGGTTGCTTTCAAGCATCCAATTGAGTTTCACCTGGTATGTTGTTTGACTCATCTAATATTCTGAGAAAAGCTATTCAGTGGCATGCTATACAAAACAGGTATGACTTTTACACCCTTCACAATGATGGCATAAGAATTTCTCTTTATTGCAAAGATAGGTGTGATCGTGAATGGGATGTGAAGAAGACTAGGTTGAGAAAAGACCCTAAGTTGATAGCTTGTCCTCATAAGGGAAACTGGAAGTGTAATTTCAAAATTAATGCTAGGAAATTACCTAATAGTGGTACTTGGCAATTGAAATCTATGAACATGAAGCATGATTGTGTGAGAAAATCATTGACTAATAAGTTGACTAGTGAATACCTAGCAGAGAGATACATTGAGGATTTTAGAGCTGATCCTAATTGGAAGCTCAAGGCCTTTATTAACAAGGTTTTTTGGGACACTGGCATAGTTATTAAGTATACAAAGGCTTGGTATGCAAGGGCTAGATGTAAACTTATCATCTATGGGGATGCATCTCAACAATATGCCAAAGTGTGGGACTATGTGAATGCTCTTATTGAACATAATCCTCGGTAGCAAGTGCATATGTTATGGTTGATAGCATTGAGAGACCTCCCCCACTGTTTGTTAGAATGTATGTGTGCTTGAATGCTTGCAAGGAAGGGTTTAAGAAGGGATGTAGACCTATTATTGGGGTGGATGGGTGTCACCTCAAAGGAGCTTATCCTGGACAATGTTTGGTTGTCAGCGGAAAGATGGAAATAACAATATATACCCTTTTGCTTGGGCAATAGTTGAGGTGGAAAACAAAGATAGTTGGTGTTGGTTCATTGAATTGTTGTTGAAGGACATTGGTGGAGCTCCATTGGGTGAAGGATGGACCTTTATGTCTGATAGACAAAAGGTATGATTTTAAAATACATTTGTATAGTCTATAGTTTATTTGTCAATTAAGTGAAGATATAAAATCGGTTTGTGATGGTGTTTTTTAAAATACGAGGACCTGTTGGAGGCTTTTTCTTTGCTTGCACCAAAAGCGAGCTCGGGATTTTGTGTTAGGCACATCCGGGCAAATTTTAAATCGAAGTTCAAGTGGGAGTATTTTCAAGTCCCTCTTTTGGAATGCAAAGAAGGGCAACAACAGAGGTAATGTCATGGAATTTTTTTCTTTGTTTCTCATTCATTAAATGGCATTTATGTACTTGACTAATCTAATCTATTAATTAATTCTAGTTTTTCTTTGAGGTTAACATGGAGAGCATCAAGTGTCTATCCGAAGAAGCTTATGAATACTTAGCCGACATTCCTCCGCAACATCGGTCAAGGCACAAATTCTCCACCAATTGCAAATCCAACATGTTGGTGAACAATATGTGCGAGACATTCAATCTTTGTCATGAAGGAGGCAAGAGACAAGCCGTTCTAACCATGATGGAATGGTTAAGAAGGTATCTGATGAAGAGAAACTATGAGAAATGGCAAGGAGTTCAATCTTATGAAGGGAAAAACATGCCATATATTAAGAAGACTTTTGATGGAATGGATGAAGAGTCAAGGAAATGTGTGTTGCAGATTAGTAGGGAGGATATGTATGAAGTTAGTCATAGGGGTGATCAGTTGAAAGTTGATTTGGCTTTGTGGACATGTACTTGTTATCACTTGGCGGCTGACAGCATCCCTTGTGTGCATGCATTTAGATGCATTTTGGACAAGAATGCCGATCCAAATGACTATGTTGATGCAGCCTATAGTAGAGAGACATATTTACATGCATATAGGCAAGCCATCAACCCCATGCCTGGTGTTAATTACTGGAAAAAAATTGATCTACCCCATCCTCTACCACCAGTTCATAAGATTATGCATGGGAGACCTAGTTTGAAAAAGAGGAAAAAGGAAAAGGGGGAAGAGGCCGAATGTAAAGCAAAGAAGGTTAAGATGGCAAAGTGCAAATGTAGCAATTGTGGTCAAGTGGGACACAATAAAAGGGGATGCAAAGCTACAACAGTTTCAACAAATACAAAAGAAGTTGGGAGGCCTCCTAGCACTTCACAATGGGCAGTAGCTGAGAGGACAAAAAAACTAGCAAAGCTAAGAAGGTATTTATCTAACTTGTATTATGAGGTTTAATATAAAATTTTAGATTTTTTACTAACATATATATGCTTTTTTTGTTATTTCAAAGCAAGTAGCGATACAACATCATAGGAAGCTCCTCCCAAGCAAGCTCTTCAACCGTGCATAACCCCCCTAAAAGCAAGCAACCAAACATATCAAAGAAGCCACCACAGCCCACAACAACCAGCATGTAGGCCACCTACATCACCTCCTAAATCATCTACAAGCACCTCCAAAACCACCAACGCCTCCTCCCCGTCACCGGGCAATCTTCACTTCGAAACAAGCAACATCCACACCTCGGTTCGGACCTAAGCTACCTCTCAAAGGCTCAAAGAAGAAACAGCTTTGAGACTTGTAGTGATTTGTGTTAGGATGACAAAGTAGAACTTGATGTGTTGAAAGTTAATAGCAAGCTGTATTTTTTTGTAATCTTATATTAGTAACTGTATGCTTTGGATTTTTTTTGGTTTAAGCTGAATGATATCAGTTTCTAATATGGAAAAGTGCAAGTGTGTGAATATCAGTTTCGTTCGGCCAGGTGTGATATGAGTTTGGAAAACATATATCGCTCATCAATGAATCTGTTTGATATATCGTTCAATAAATTGACATATGGATGATGATATAGCTAAGATAAGTTCATTCTTCATTAAGAGAGAATGTCAAAATACATGATCATTCCACCATTACATAGCCTAGTTAAGTTAATTCTTCATTAACTAACTTAGTTCATTTTTCCTAACACATCGGCCTACTACAACAATAAGCTTTCTCACTACTGGAAAGCAAACTAAAACAAAAAAACTCCATCCTAACTTTGCTAATACAACCCTAATTGCATCTTATATTGCCCTAACAGCTGCAATCAACAACATACATAACACACAAACAAACATAAATCCCTTGCATAATCCACCCTTCATTTGCTTTGGATTGGCTTTTTTCTTCAGCTTCAATTCACCCTTCAAAGTCTTATACTTGACCTCTAAATTACCATAATCATTCACCAAACGTCTTCGCTGTCCTTGCAAACTGCTCACTTCATCTTCCAATGACCTAACTCTGCCCTCCAACAACCTATTCTGCAGCATAAGTTGATTAATAAATAGCTTCTGCCATTCAGTTTGTCTCTCATCAATCCATCTAAAAAAACCGCAGCCCCTCCTCTCCGTTTCATGGTCATAGAATTTGCAAGACATGAACCTTCGTCCGGGATTCTTCTTAGTCCAAGAAGTCCTCCTTGCAACAGGGAGAGTACAATGGCAAGTAATTGATTCCCTTTCAGCCATAGCAAATTCCTAACATGTTCATAAAGGTAGAATTTTTAGAATTCATAAGAATACAAGAAAAAGCCCTAATTTCCCCTAGATATATACATTAAAACCCTAGAAATTGCAAAGAACATACCTGAATTTTGAGCTTCAAGAGGAATCACAGTGGAATTGAAGTAAATCTTTGCCAAATTTGTTTAGATTAGGTTTGTCAATGTTAGAGATATATATATAGGTCAAAGTCGAGGAAAATTGGCGGGAAATTTAATAAAAAGCGTGTCAACAGACCTCAGAGGTAACGGAGTCACCTTTTTCTGTTAAGAGGTGGGTATTTAAAAACGTTAAGCTAAGTAGAGGTGATTATTTAAACGCAAATGAAATTGGGGTGGTTTATTTTGAAATAAGGGTATCTGGCAGGTGGTTATTCACAATTTTTTCTTAAAAATTCAATGTTGAACATCTGAGAGTTGTGCTCAAGTTGTTAGATGCGTTAACTATTTTTTCATGGATTACGAGCTTATATTTTATTAGACTCTCATATCATTAGCCTAATTTAATTGGTCAAGATATCACAACGTGATTTCCACTTTCCTTTGATTTCTCATATAATGTAGTTAGGAGGTTTGAAAGGACTATTTAATGAGTATAATTGTTTAACATCTGAGACAAGAGTTGCGCTCAGGTTGTTACTCTTGTTAGATACCTTGAAATTAGTTGGTTCGTTCTACGTTGTTTAACAAAAGTGGTTAAATTTAGTCGGTCAAAGTATATGTTTGTTCAAGATAGGGAATGAAAAGAAAATGAAATTAAAAAATTAAGAATTTTTTCCCTAAATAATGCTAGCTTAAAAATTAATTCCCATTTTACACCAAGTCTAAAATTAATTCCGGCAATATTGTCCACGTAGGATAGGGGTAGAAGATAATTTAAGGAAAAAACAATAAAACAAAACCGCTAATAACATTAACGGTTCATTTAGTGAAGCCGGTAGTGCTAATAGCGGTTCGCTGACCAAGTGATCTCCTCTCTCTCTACGCTTTCAAATACAGCTCTCTCTCTCTTTCTCTGCTTTCCCAAAGACTAACTTATTTCATTCCAGTTTCTTGTTCACCCTACCCAATCCCCTTCAAATTCTCTACATACAATTTTAAATAAAATTCAATTCGTAAACACCCAAAATCAGACAAACCCTACAATCCAAACCTGTTGTATCAGAGAACAAACAAGGGAACCGGATATCCACTCCAAGGCACGGAAACTACGCTTTCCTATTAGTTTAATTTCGCCCCTCTAGGATCACCGGGTTAACACGAAATAACTAATGAGATACAATGGAGAAAACAATTCACTAGATGATCTTCTAAGTGAATCAACAAGAACTTTGTGTTTGATGTTTGTGAAGAACACTCAAGAGAAAGTTGCAAGTTTTCTCTCAAGCAAAGCAAGAAGATTAGATTCTCCCCAAAAAACTGATTTTCTCTCTCTCTTAACTCATATACATAATAAGGGTGATGAATCATCTTCCCTCTTGATTAGAGCTGTTACAGCATTCATCCTTCTTTAATCCCCTGATTAAGAATACTTAATCATCTTAAAACGGATAGCAAATGCATTACAACGGTTATAAACCGTCCACGCAAAATTACACGCCCCAAAACAGAATCCACGTTGCGACTCGCGATACAGATCGCGAGTCGTGACGGCCTCCTGATCGCGACCCGCGACGATTGTCGCGACCCGCCCTCTGTCTTGCTTGATTTACTCCACGTGATTTTGCGCATTCTAATCTTAACATACTAGACCTCCTCCTCTTCTAGTATATACTTATATGAGCTAACAAAACCCATTACCCTATAAATGTTCCAACAATCCTCCTCCCATTTATAGGGTAATGTTGAAAAGTTTTCAACTTGCTATAAATCACAAACGAAACATGCTCATGCATCATGGAAATATCTTACGATTGAATTTCCACTTAGTAAAAGTAACTTTACAACAATTTCGATCATAATGATAGACAAAGCTTTGAATCATATAACCACTACAAATTATTGAAGATACTAATACACATAAGCATAAACTTAGTTCTTAACCTCCGACACCTATGAAGCCTTGGTGTCCATATCCATTCATAAGCGTTCCAAGTCAAGCCTTAGACTTGGTGAAGCGGCCAAACCTCTAGCTTATATAGGTAAATCTTTACGCACATGCTCCTACAATTGAGCACTTATCAAAGATTTATTAAGAAACTTAATTCAACCTCTTATCATTGTAGTAACAAGCACTAACCTTGGGATGTTTTAAACAAGTGCTCCCAACCTTCTAGAGAAGTACTTTCCTCATTGAATTTGGGATCTAATGTTGTATTAGACATCAAATTGAGTTTTCCTTCACCATAGGTTGTTCAATAGGCTTAAGACCCATCCCTTTATTCATTTTGTTCACTAGTTCCCTTGACAACGCTTTAGTAAACGTATCCGCCAAGTTCAAACTAGACCGAACAAAATTAATAGTTATACAACTATTCCTTATCAATTCACGCACATAGCTATGTCTAACTCCAATGTGCCTTGACTTGCCATTGTAGACTTCACTATAAGCTTTAACTATGGTTGATGCACTATCACAATGAATAGCAAGAGGTGACATAGGTTTGACCCACAAGTCAACCTCACTCAACACATTCCTTAGCCATTCCGCTTCTTGGCAACAAGATGCCAATGCAATGAATTCCGATGCCATAGTGGAATCCGTTATACATGTTTGCTTCTTGGATGCCCATGAAATAGCACCTCCTCCAAGAAGAAACACCCATCCACTTGTGGATGAATAATCTTCCTTGTTGGAAATCCAACTAGCATCCGAGTAACCTTCTAGAATAGAAGGTTCTCCTTTGTAAGTTATGACATAATCCAAGGTTTTATTCAAATACCTTAACACTCTTCTCAATGCTTGCCAATGCAACATACTAGGATTACTAGTATACCTACTGAGTTTACCAATAGCAAAAGCTATATCCCGGTCGAGTGCTAGTCATAGCATACATCAAGCTTCCAATTAAGCTTGCATACTCCAATTGTGAAATAGGAGTACCACTACTCGGAACCAAGTGAACACTAGGATCCATCGGAGTAGCAAAATGAGTCGAATTCGATTCATTAAACCTCTAGATCACTTTCTCAATGTAATGAGATTGTGATAAAGAAATTGACCCTTTACCTCTCATTATTCTAATACCTAGAATAACATCCGCTTCACCCAAATCTTTCATGGAGAAGCTAGAAGAGAGAAAGACTTTGGTCTTTTCCACTTGTTCCAAATCAGTCCCAAAGATAAGCATATCATCAACATATAAGCAAATTATAACTCCATTACCGTTACTATCAAATTTACTATATACACACTTATCGGATCGATTTATTTTGAACCCACTAGACAAAATGACCTCATCAAATTTTTGATGCCATTGCTTAGGTGCTTGTTTAAGACCATACAAAGATCGAACTAATTTGCAAACCTTAGTCTCTTGACCTTTAACCACAAAACCTTCAGGTTGATTCATGTACACTTCCTCCTCCAATTCACCATTAAGGAAAGCAGTTTTAACATCCATTTGGTGAATTACTAGACCATGAATCGCAGCTAATGCTATCAAAAGTCTAATGGTAGCTATTCTAGCAACCGGAGCATAAGTGTCAAAATAATCGATACCATATCTTTGCCTAAAACCTTGGACCACTAACCGGGCCTTATGTTTTAGTATGGTTCCATCGATCTTCCTTTTCCTTACGAAAATCCACTTACAACCTAAAGGTTTGCATCCGGGGGTAAATTAGCTAAAATCCAAGTATGATTGCCCATTATCGAATCCATTTCATCATTCACCGCCTCTTTCCGAAAGCGTAATCATGAGACTTCATAGCCTCATTAAAGGTCCTAGGATCCTCCTCCATATTGTAACAATATGAAATTTGAGTCACAACAGACTCCCTTGACCCTTCAACTAAATATAGTTGAAAATCCCGGTCCAAAAGATTTCTCTTTTCTAATTCTTTTACTTTTCCTAATTTCCGGTGTTGTAGTATCATGATCATTGTTAATGTCATCCACAACATTGGAACTAGTACTAGGTATCATGTCCTTTGGTCTAGGAATCGATGAGAATCTAGTCTCATCAAATATTGCATCCCTTGACTCTATCACAGTATGAATAGAGACAACATCATTTGGCTCAATGACATAAAACCAATAGGCTTTGCTATGTACCGCATAGCCTATAAAAATGCAATCAATTCCTTTTTCACCTAAAGTTTTCCTTTTAGGTTCCGTCAATTTGACAATTGCCCTACAACCCCATACCTTAAGGTAATTGAGATTTGGCTTTTTGTTACACCAAAGTTCATAAGGGGTAGTCTTATTCCTTTTATTAGGAACTCGATTTAAAATATAACATGCAGTTAAAATTGCATCACCCCAAAAACCGTCATTTAGACCCGAATTAGAAAGCATGGTGTTAACCATTTCTTTTAGAACCCTATTTTTCCTTTCCGCTATACCATTACTTTGAGGTGAGTATGGAGCGGTTGTTTCATGAATTACACCAATGGAACTAAAATAGCTAGGATTATAGTATTCACCACCCCTATCCGTCCGAAGTCTTTTAACTTTTTCATTAAGTTGAAGTTCCACTTCGGTCTTAAAAATCTTAAACTTTTCTAGTGCTTCATCTTTAGTAAATAATAAATATATGTAACAAAACCTTGAATAATCATCAATAAAAGTCACAATATATTTTTTATTTCCCAAAGAAGGTGAACTATGAAAGTCACACAAGTCACTATGCACCAATTTAAGCAAAACCGTTTGTCTAGTCACACTAGGATAAGGATTCTTTGTAATCTTATTTAGCATGCATGTCTTACACTTCTCTAACTTTAAATCGAAAGAAGGTATTAAACCTAGCTTAGACATGTCATATAATCTACGATAGTTTACATGACATAAACGATTGTGCCATAGAGAAGAAACATCAAGCATGTAAATAGAACTAGTATCAATTTCATTATTAATTTGCAATTTAAACATTCCATTACAATAAAATCCTTGACCAACAAAAATACCACCCTTAGAAACTATAAACTTATCCGATTCAAATACAACTTTAAAACCAAATTTATTCAAAAGACGCCCCGACACAAGATTCTTCCTAACTTCCGGTACATAAACAACATCCCGGAGAGTTAAAGTCTTTCCCGAGGTTAACAACAATTCTACTTGGCCTATACCCTTGGCCTTGACCGTAGAATCATTCCCCATATACGAGATTGGACCATCATCCAATTCTTCCAAAGACTTGAAGAAGTGCTTATTATTGCACACATGTCTAGAGGCCCCCGAATCTATCCACCAAGAATCATCAACCTGCACAAACATAATTTCAGAAATCATAGCCACAAAATTCATTTCTTCAACTACATGTTCATGTGCAACTTTACCTTGGTTTTGAACAACACTAGGTTGCCCATTCTTTGTCTTCTTCTTCTTAGAAGGACAATCCCTCTTGAGATGAGGTCCATTTCATACCCAACAAGTGAGGGTCTTCCTCTTCTTGTTTGCAAAGTTGGTTTTAGAGTTGTTATTGTTGGATTTCTTGGTCCCACTAGACCCACCAACCTCTACCATATTCACGGTAGACTTAGGAATACTAGGAGTAGTATCCTTAACCCCATCTTGAGCCCGGATACTCTCTTCAATACGAAGATGAGTTCCTAATTGCTCCATGGAAATATCTTCCTTCCTATGTTTCAAGGAATGCTTAGTTTCTTTCCAAGAATGTGGTAATTTATCAATGATTGAGGCTACGGCAATAGCCTCATCCATCACCATACCATGTGATCTAATTTGGTTCAAAATATGATGAACTTCATGAAATTGCTCTATAATAGGCCTATCATTAGTCATTTTAAATGAATTAAAATTACTAACAAGAAATTTCTTACTTGAAGCATCTTCATAAATATACTTGGCCTCAAGAGTATCCCAAAGTTCCTTTGCACTCTCCACATTTTGATAGAGATCGAACAAAGGGTCGGTAAGAGAGTTGAGAATGTGACCCCGGCAAATGTAGTCATCATTCTCCCACTTTGTCCTCTTCCTTGTAGTCTCTACGGACTCTTCCTCTCCATCTTTCGGGAATGGTGGCATGGGTGTTGATAGAACATACACCACATTCAAAGTTGTCAACAAGAAGTGCATCTTCTTTTGCCATCTTCGATAACCCACCCCCTCAAACTTGTCCAACTTTTGGAAGTTCATAGTCATGTCCTTGAGTGATTGAGACATATCCGAAAAGAAAGGAAAAATTAAACTAATAGATTGTTGTATCAGAGAACAAACAAGGGAACCGGATATCCACTCCAAGGCACGGAAACTACGCTTTCCTATTAGTTTAATTTCGCCCCTCTAGGATCACCGGGTTAACACGAAATAACTAATGAGATACAATGGAGAAAACAATTGACTAGATGATCTTCTAAGTGAATCAACAAGAACTTTGTGTTTGATGTTTGTGAAGAACACTCAAGAGAAAGTTGCAAGTTTTCTCTCAAGCAAAGCAAGAAGATTAGATTCTCCCCAAAAAACTGATTTTCTCTCTCTCTTAACTCATATACATAATAAGGGTGATGAATCATCTTCCCTCTTGATTAGAGGTTATTCAAACATTCATCCTTCTTTAATCCCCTGATTAGGAATACTTAATCATCTTAAAACGGATAGCAAATGCATTACAACGGTTATAAACCGTCCACGCAAAATTACACGCCCCAAAACAGAATCCACGTCGCGACTCGCGATACAGATCGCGAGTCGTGACGGCCTCCTGATCGCGACCCGCGACGATTGTCGCGACCCGCGACCAGCCCTCTGTCTTGCTTGATTTACTCCACGTGATTTTACGCATTCTAATCTTAACATACTAGACCTCCTCCTCTTCTAGTATATACTCATATGAGCTAACAAAACCCATTACCCTATAAATGTTCCAACAAAACCTAGTTTTAAAACTTCATACACCATACCCACCAAAAGAAGTTCAAAAACTGATGAAAAGTGGGGGTAAAATATCAAAGTATCAAGAATTTGATAGATACTAAAAAGAAGAACATTGAATTCAAAGGTGCATATGAAATTAAAAAGAAAAAAGATGCATGAAGTAATGTCTCTTTGAATGTTGAAATTATGTTTGCATGCAAGTGCATTCTTGTGTTTGAGGAGGATGAGGAGGCAACATTTGTTGAGCCATCTCTGCGTGGAAAGTGTGTATAGCAACATTTTGGATTTTCTCCTCCCTTTCTAGTACTCAGTACCCACATGCAACTTCAATTTAGAATTCTCTCAAGCTCTGCATCATTGCATCAGCAGTCGACGTCATTTTCTCATCCATCTACGGTATACCAGAGTCCAGAAGTGATCGAGGTGTTCAAAATTTAGAATTTTTATTTTAATTAACAAAAGCATCCATTTAATTTGTTCAAAAAATGGGAAATATTTGCGATTTTTGCTTGCTATTATGCTTTTCATACTTAAACATCGCAAATTCCTTTATTAAAAAGAAGCAAAACCACACATTTTATGTGTTTGGATTTGAGCAAAAGGGTAGGAAAAAGGTATCCGATTTTCTTGTAATCGATTTATTAAATGTATTATTTGTCTTTTTTGGGTGAAATTTCGTTCTTGATTGGTGATGAAAGCTTCCGTCCTATTTTCATGTTTGGTTTCGTACTTGTCTTGTTCGCATTTTTTTTTTAATTTTCCTCTTGGTACAAAACCGCTACCCTGGGTAGCGGTGTGATTGCATAAACCGCTACTGCTAGTGGCGGTTTATGAGGAAACTTGAACCGTTACTCACATTAATTAGCGGTTTCCAACTGAGGATTAAAAAAAATAGGGTTTTTCTACATTATGCCCTCGTGTTTTTTCATTTTCTACGTTGTAATCCATGTTTATGGGATTTCTACACTGTGCCCTTCAACTCTCATTTTTTTAATTCAAAATGCCATTGCCGTTAAGTGAACGTTAATTGTTCCGTTAATGAAATTAATATTGATTAATTATATTAATTTTTTTCTCATCTCTTGAAATTAATCTCTTCCAAAATCCAGCTCTTCTGTAAAACTTCCTCTTCTTTGTGAAATTCTCGCATTCTATGGTTGGGGCGAAACGTAAAACCGAGAAGGATCTAGGCTTTCTCCTTCGTTTTCAAGCTTTGAAATGGTGAATCGTAAATGTTATGTTCATCACAAAATCTAGCAGACCCCCCTCCCCCACCACGAGCAATAACAACTGCTGCAAAGCAACAATGACGGTGAAGAATAAAAAAAAAAGGACCCAAAAAATCCGTTAGAAATACAGCAGAGGAGGAGTTAACCGCCGCCACAGCAGACACCCTCCCCGCCGCAGCAGCCCCCGCTAATGTAAAACATTATGATGTAAAACACATCACACAATTCAAATACATTAAATGCAATTAAGCCCAAAATTACTTGAATTATACTACGATTTTTAGAGTTTAACATTATACCAAAATATCCCTCGAAGCAGGTGAAGATTTTTAGAGTTTAACATTATACCAAAAATTTTGTATAGTTGCACAGTGGATGCGTGGTGAAGATGGAAGTGGGGTATAAATTTTTGAGGTATGAGTTTTTGATTTAGGGATAGAGGGCAAAGGAGGAGTAGAGGAGAGAGAGGGAGGGGGTATTTTAGTTTTTTTTTTCTTTTCAAAATATTAAAAACCAAACGGTAGATAACGTCCGTAATTAATAACAGTTTATTAATGGCATTTTGAATTAAAAAATGAGAGTTGAAGGGCACAGTGTAGAAATCCCAGAAACATGGGGTACAACGTAGAAAATGAAAAAACACGAGGGCATAATGTAGAAAAACCCAAAAAAATAAATTTTTGCACCACCCTATCCTACGTGGACAGTATTGCCGGAATTAATTTTAGACTTGGCGTAAGATAGGAATTAATTCTTAAGGTAGCAATATTTGGGGAAAAAATTCAAAGAAATTAAAGCAAGAGAATCGTAGTATAGAATGTTGTCTCTAGTAAATGTTTGGTTCAAGTATTGGAATGAAAATAAATGCTAAAGGGGTAATACACGGATATTAAGCTATGGAAGGTGAAGAGTTTACTCCTATGAAAGGAATAATACAACAATAAAATAAATAAATAAAGAACAATTCAATTCAGTAAATGCTTTGGATATTACAAGGATATTAAGAGAGTAAATGAGGAGTGAGAAACGTGAGATTATCTAGGTAATCTTGTCAAAGGTTCCATATTGGCTTTAAATATGGGTACAGTTTTTTACTAACACAAATTCTTGGAAAAGACGGTCTCACGTTAGTCTTAACGTGAGACCTATCCAAATCCAAGAGATGTGATTTTCAAAAACAGACCTGGTCTCACAAATTCTCACGATAATATTTTGGACAATTAGTTAATATTTTTGGCAATTTAGTTAAGTATTTTAGCACAATAGTTTAGAGCTGGTAATCTATATGTAGACTTGCATTATTTTTTAGTTAACATATCGAATACATTAGTTAGTGTTGTTCTGTAATTAGTTAAGATCTATTGAGCATTATTTAGTTTCCAATATAAACGAAGAAATAACTTTGTTATAAATCTTAAATGTCAAATACAAAAGACAACCTGAAAAAAGAACTTAAAACAACTTAGTATTTGGAGTAATTGTACCAATTTCAGTTTGGTTCTTGGAATTTGTTTTTTTAGTCGTCTTAAAATTGCTTTTCTTGCTTACACTTCTTCCTTTTTGTTTTTTGCAAAATAACCAATGTAGTTGTACTTGATGAGCATTGTTCTTCTATAATTGGTTTTGTAGTTAAGAATTTGGTTATACTTGCAAAGCAATAGTCGTGTAGACTTCTTGCAAAGACTTTCTTGCATCTTTGTTATCTTGACTTATTGTAGAACTTTCTTTTGGTTTCATATCGCGCATGGGGTTACGTATTTATGAGAACATCGGTGATTCAATTATCACAATAAGGATATTTTAGGTAAGAATATTGGACCCCTAAAAAAAGGTAAGAATATAGGATTTAATTAGAAACAAGACTTATATTATTTGGGACACTTTAAAAAGAAACCGGACTTATATTATGGGACGAAAGGAGTAGAATTTTTAGAATTCTTGAATATATACAACCTTAAAGACTATTGATCAGTCATCCAATGAAAATATACAACATTCTTTTTCTACTCATTAGGTGTTACTTACGCTTTGTTTGGATAAGAGAAAATGGACAGAAAGGGAAGAATGGGAAAGGAAGTGGTATAAATTTCCTTGTTCGTTAACGGGTTGGGTAAAGGAAGGGAAAGGAGAGGGAATGATCCACTTCCCTCCCTTTTACAAACATTATCCCTCCCAAACTGAAGAGATTTGGACGAAAAATGGAGCTCCACCTTCCCCCTCCCTTTCTCTCCGGATCCCTTCCCCTTTTCCCCCTCCCCTTTTTCCTCTTTTCCTCCCCTTCCTAAAAAGAGGAAGAGTCAAAATATGACATGTATTATTTTTCTCAGGGTCGTCTCGTAGAATTTAGGGGCCTTGTGCTAAATAAAATTATGAGGTCCCAAAGGGTTAAAAATTTTAAGCGGACATGAATCACTATAAAAGATTAACGAATAAAATTTTAAGCATGAATCACTATTTAAACTAGTGCAACACATAAATAACAATCAAAATTTGATAATTGAACAATTTACATGGCCGAAAATAATCAGAAAATAGTAATACAATTGACAAAAATTCCATATTATAAAAAAAATTCTAGAATTAATTAATTAGAAATCATCTTCAAGTACTAAGACAAGGCATAATTGAATTACCACCATCCTTTTCTTCGAAAGATGAGATGCGAAGGAATAATTAGAAATCTATTTTTTGGTGGTAATGGTTATCATTCCATTTTCATTCCACTACATGAACCAAACATTTACTAAAGACAATGTTCTTTACTACGATTCCCCTACTTTATTTTTTTTAATTTCATTTTCTTTTCATTCCCTATCTTGAACAAACAAGTACTTTGACCTACTAAATTTAACCACTTTCGTTAAACAACGTAGAACGAACCAACTAATTTCAAGGTATCTAACAAAAGTAACAACGTGAGCGCAACTAGCTCAGATGTTAAACAATTATACTCATTAAATAGTCCTTTCGAACCTCCTATCTACATTATATGAGAAATCAAAGGAAAGTGGAAATCACGTTTTGATATATTGACCAATTAAATTAGGCTAATGATATGAGAATCTAATAAAATATAAGCTCGTAATCCATGTAAAAATAGTTAAAGCATCTAGCAACTTGAGCACAACTCTCAGATGTTCAACATTATATTTTTAATTCGGTCATCATTTACTTGTTCTTTGAAACGACTCCTATATAAATGTTCGACATAATCTGTAATTCTCATAATTATAACAATTGTATTGTGGCTTTGTTCATCATTAGCAACGTAGTACAAACAAAACATATAATTTTCAACTAGCTAGCTACTTATAACCAAAAATGGCTAATCAGCTCAAAAAGTCTCTAGTATTCATGGCCATGGCAATGCTTGTGATGGCTTACGCAGTCTCAGCAGCTCGTCTCCTCGCCGGAGTGCCTGTGGAGGTTGTGGGGACCGTGGTAGTAGGGCCTGTTAAGCTTGAGGCACATGAAGGCCTGAGTGGTTGCGCAACCGTTGGTGACACACCTAACGTCAAAGCCTGTGGCAGCTTGGTTTCACCCACTACTGAAGCCCCCGCCCAAGCTCCCGTTGTTAATTAGTGACCTTCCTGGCCAGACAGCAAATGTATGAGTTATGATATACATATACTCCTCTTGCTGTTGCATCATTCTGCTTCTTTTTCTTTTTTCTTTCGAAAATAATTCATGTATTAACTAAGTCGGGGGAGTATGTGTCTATTTTCTTCAATTTGGTTTCTGTTCAGTTTGCTTTGTGTTTACATATTTAACCTATTATATTTGGAGATCTTATTATTTATTGTTTTTGTCTTTGTTTTTCTTTATGTTGAGAGTACATCAGTAGCGGATCCAAGATCTGACCCATGTGGATTCTGAGCCCTTCGAAAAAAGCCAAGAGAAATAATTATTGTACTACATGTTTAACTAAGTGGGGGGGAGTATGTGTCTATCTCCTTCAATTTAATTCCATTCAGTTTGCTTTGTGTCTACATGTTCAGCCTATTATATTTGGAGATCCCTTTATTTTTTATTGTTTTGTTTTTGTTTTTCTTTATGTTGAGAGTACATATAATGGGGATTTGGCCCGGCCATACAACATAACACGAGCTAGAAAAAGCACGTACAAGCATTGTTGGTGCGGCACACAAGAGGCTAATCGCGCACGCTTTCTCCATAGATTTCCAATAACGTTTTATAGAGTCGTCTCATATAATTTAGGACCCCTATGCTAAATAAAATTATGAGGCCCCAAAGGGTTAAAAATTTTAAGCGCGCATGAATCACTGTAAAAGATTAACGAATAAAATTTTAATCATGAATCACTATCGAAACTAGTCCAGTTAATAAATAACAATCAGAATTTGATAATTGAATAATTCACAAGGCCAAAAATAATCAGAAAATAGTAATATAATTAACTAAAATTCTAGATTATAAGAAAAATAATAACAAAATTGCTAGAATTTAATTAGAAATTACTTATAATTACTAAGAGAAGGAATAATTGAATTACCACCATCCTTTTCTTGGAAAGATGAGATGAAAAGGAATAATTGAACCCTAACAATGCTGAATTTTCCTATGGCCTCCTACACCTGCTAAAAATTATCCTATGGCCTCCTACACCTGCTACAAATTATCTTCCCCAAAATTTTCTCCAGTATACTTTACCCACGATAGTAATCTTGATTTTTTTATCAACGTACAATCAAATCCACTTAATCAACTAATCGAATATAAGATGAGAGCGGGTTGAACATGGATGATGGGGTTGGGTAATTCGAAAAAGAAAAAGAGATTTTGATTTCTTTTAGGTGAAAAAAGCTAAGGGTTAATTTTGAGAGTTATAATGGAGAAGGATTCAATTTTTTTTAGGAATAGGAAACGACAGAGCCAGAGGTATCATTAATGGGGTTCTGGAAATTCGAAGGGAAAAGCGCGGAATATAGCAGGCAATAAACGCGTAAAGTTGGATTTATTTATATTAATTTGTACTTTGGGCAGACAAAGAAAATAATTGGTCCCTCGTATATTGGAGGCCCTGTGCAGTTGCTCACCCTGCATAGGGCCTTAACTGGACCTGATTTTTCTACAAAGTGAGAGTTGTTTCTAAAAAGTGAAATATGTTAAATAGTGTCCAACAAATAATACATGTAGATTATATATAGTCTTGATAGATGACAGGTACTAAATAGGAAGAGTTCAAAAAAACAAAAAAGGGGAAGAGAAAACTTTTCCATTTTACAAATAGAACTTCTGCGCTCCAACCACATGTGGTAGTTATTGTTGCATGTAATAACCTTCTTTTTGTTTTTATGCCATCAATGATATTACTCAGCACATTTGTTTGTAATGTATTTGCTTCTCGATCTCCTGCAAACTTTAGCCTCCGTGTAAATTCGACCATTCTCACAAGTATATCCACGGCCGCAATCTTTATTTGTGGAACATATACACAAGCCTTCACGAGCACATCCTACTTGCTTGTGAATAGTACTTAATCCTTCTTTGAGTCCTAAGATGTACTTAGTCCAGTCAGATGAAAACAATTCCAAAGGATCATATTGCTCCTTAACCCTCAAAAATTTCCCTCCATCCTTATACTTGTTAATCACACCTTCAAATGCTACATTGCGATTTTTTCCCCAATGAGGCATCCCACCATACTTGAAGACCATCATTTGCTCGATTTCATCGTATATATCAGAATAAAGCCGATGACCCAAGGCTTCTCTTGCTCTATAATGGACTATATCGAATTGTATTCCATCCTCATCTTTTCCAAGATAAGCAGAGGAGGCTTTGACATACCTCATTAAGATACCAAAGTACGGCTCTACACCACATAAGGATGTAGGCTCCATACTAACTAATTTTTTTATGTCTTGAACGAAGTTCTTCACCTTATTCATAGGCAAACTCGATGCATCGTCGTCAACGAATACACCCTTGATTCTTGGATCCCATGCACAATAACCAGTACTAGCATTATTTAGGTGACTATCAAGGCACGTTCCTGAGCACTGCATTTTATTTTGATATCCAATAACGGGGTAGCAATTGAATTGGACACCTGCAAGCAAGCGTGTATTTCAATTCATTTATGGCACTAATATTTTTATTCAGATAAAATGGTTGGACCATCTAATTTTCGTTTAGAAAGAATATGATGCAACATTGCAACTACTCTATTATTTATGTATGCATGTGGCGCAAAATTTTTTAACAAAAGGATCAATATCATAATTCCTTCATTTGAAATGGAAAACTTCTTATTTTTAGGTGTTTCAATCTATTTGCAACATTACCGATTTTGGATAAACTTTCTCTGTAATTCTCTCCTCATCATATAGGTCCCTTTTTATTTCTCTGTATCTCTCTCCTCACTTTGATTCATGCGCCTCTCCCCTTATCTCATGTTGCGAGTAAAACACTTAAGAGGAAGTACAAGTTAAACAATTATAAAAGTAAAAAGGGACTTGAATAAAGAAAACTATTGTATTGTGATCCATGTTAGACCAAATTACGCAATTATTGGGCATAAAAGAGTCAAATACGAGACAAGGTGCATTACCATCATTGTAAGTCCAAATGCCATTACGTTGTAATCTGCTGTGATTGCCTTTGTACGGATGCATTTTAATGTGTCACAACCATTTGATTCGTTATACACCTAAAGCAGGCGGGAGTTGGTACTGGAATAAGATCTGTCAGATAAAAGAACAACTGAAAGTTCATTTTACTGAAAATGAAATTAGTTCTCTGTCTCAATATTCTATACAGCATGTGTATGATATGTTAAGAGGT
The DNA here is from genome assembly GCA_947648045.1 of Beta corolliflora. Taxonomy (NCBI): domain Eukaryota; kingdom Viridiplantae; phylum Streptophyta; class Magnoliopsida; order Caryophyllales; family Amaranthaceae; genus Beta; species Beta corolliflora. The sequence goes on from CANSZD010003716.1 coordinate 1,116,691, forward strand.
GAAAAAGAAAAAGTACACTGGGATAAGGTGGTTTGGAATAGATTTGCAATTCCAAAACACAGATTTATAATATGGTTGGCAATACAGAAGAAGCTACAGACAACAGCAAAGCTTGCCAAGATTGGAGTGAGCTCAAATGATTTGTGTTTACTATGTCAAACTCATTCTGAGACCCATGAGCATCTGTTTTTTCAGTGCACATATAGTAAGCAATGCTGGAATGAGATCAAGAAGTGGTTAAATATTTCTGTCAGAGCTGAATCTCTACAGAGTATTATCAGGTGGGTGAAGAACAGTAGACGAACAAAATTTCAGAAACAAGTTATAAATGCAGGGATAGCTGCAATGGTGTATTATGTTTGGCAAGGCAGAAATACATGCTTCTGGTCACAGTGTATTCCAAGCATTAGATTTACAGTGAAGCAGATTTAGGAGTTAGTGAAAATAAGGATTAGAACTGTTTTGCCACAAGCTGTAAGTAGGAAAGATTATCAGTGGTTTATAGCTTTGTAATGGCATTGTAATGGCATTGGCTGACTAGTAGTACAGAAGGTAAGTAGCATGTGTAATCAGTTGTGCACCTCCTTAATTGATCCATAGTCCAACCTAGTTGGTTTGTGGACAAATTTGGATGGTTTAGGATGTATTGGAGTTTCAAGAACAATAAAATTACTTAGTTATCAAAAAAAAAAAGCCATTTGATTCTTCAAAATCATCTGAATAGAGAGTAATATCAATGATTAATAAGCGTAGTTCTATTTGTTATGTTTTCGAAGATTTTTTACTAAAAGAAGAGGAAAAGAAGGCAAATCTCACAAACGAACTAAAATAAATAAATTTTACGGACAAAGTACTAAAACTTCAACAAGATTAGATATAAGGAAAAAGAAGCTTCATATAACCCAAACACTAGTTCAGTTTACATAACCCAACTAAAAACCTTCTTGTACTTAAAAAAACTAAAACAAAAGCTAAGAAATGACGATAAAACCTATAAAAAAAATACAAAAAAAAAACTACCTATTTACAAATAAATTGTGAGAATTATAGCTGACAAATAAGCATTACAACACCTGTAACGAACGAAAAGATAAAAGATGGGAGTGGTTAAATATGTTGGACTATGCTTCAAAATTAGTTAAATAGTTTTCCTAATAGTTAAGACTAGTTGCTAATAATTAGTTAGTGGGCTAATAAGTAGTGGTCTACATAATGGTCTATTTAGTTGGATAGCAAGTAGTGGGTGTTGACCCTTAGTTTTGAATGATGACTGCCTTGCAAACTTCTTGACATATTGGTTTGTTTGATAAATAGTGTTTTAGTTCCGGAGTAGGAACTTGATTGTCTAAGTGAGTTCCAGGGTTGGAATCTTGGATGGCGTGGCACTTATAATCAAGACAAAGTAATATATACACAACAACAAGATTTAATCTACAAAATGATGTTTTATGATTCAAGTTCCTGATCACAGTTCCTCAAGGAACCGTTGGTCGTTCTTTTGGGACGAATGATCTTCAGAGTTGGAGATTGAAAGAGATGGCGTAACTTCTAAATCCAAGAGTCTGTACTTAGGATTTATGTAAGTAAATTATATTGCATAAGTTTAGGGAACTAAATGGAACTTATTTAATGCAACAAGTGGTTTTGAAAAATATTTAATTGAGAGTTTTTAATTAGGAAATATTGTAAATAAATAAAATAGTTTTTATTTTCTAAATAAAATAGTTTTTATTTTCTAAATAAAAATCTTTTTTGATTACTGAGCAAGTAAAAATAAATTTCCTAAGTTAACTCCTTGTTTTTCTCAACTACTAAACCACTTACTGTTAATTGGTTTGAACATGTCTTTGCTTGTTCCTCAAGAAGTGTGAACGTGGGAAAATAATTCTACGTGGGTTAATGTTTCATACTTAGTGGAGGAATTAGTGGAACTAACATGAGAAGACTTCACTATAAAAGGAGAAGTCTCTCTCATTACAAACCACCAACTGAAAACATATTGTCTAAGTCTAAATCTTAAGAGTTTTCATAAAAAGTCAGTTGCATTCAATAAGTGTTCCAAAGTTCCTTAAATATCTAAGCTCAATATATTTACTAGTGTGTTTCTCAATTTGAGTTGTAATTTGGGGATCAAGGGTTGAGTGACTCATGTAAAGACTTAGAGCTAAGTCAGTGAGTGTAGGCTTCGGAGTAGAAGCAACAGAGAGAAGAGCTCCAATAATCAAAGGGGATTATTGTGGGAACTTGAGTTCAAACTAAAACAAAAAACTCCATCCTAACTTAGCTAATACAACCCTAATTGCATCTTATATTGCCCTAACAGCTGCAATCAACAACATACATAACACACAAACAAACATAAATCCCTTGCATAATCCACCCTTCATTTGCTTTGGATTGACTTTTTTCTTCAGCTTCAATTCACCCTTCAAAGTCTTATACTTGACCTCTAAATTACCATAATCATTCACCAAACGTCTCCGCTGTCCTTGCAAACTGCTCACTTCATCTTCCAATGACCTAACTCTGCCCTCCAACAACCTATTCTGCAGCATAAGTTGATTAATAAATAGCTTCTGCCATTCAGTTTGTCTCTCATCAATCCATCTAAAAAAACCGCAGCCCCTCCTCTCCGTTTCATGGTCATAGAATTTGCAAGACATGAACCTTCGTCCGGGATTCTTCTTAGTCCAAGAAGTCCTCCTTGCAACAGGGAGAGTACAATGGCAAGTAATTGATTCCCTTTCAGCCATAGCAAATTCCTAACATGTTCATAAAGGTAGAATTTTTAGAATTCATAAGAATACAAGAAAAAGCCCTAATTTCCCCTAGATATATACATTAAAACCCTAGAAATTGCAAAGAACATACCTGAATTTTGAGCTTCAAGAGGAATCACAGTGGAATTGAAGTAAATCTTTGCCAAATTTGTTTAGATTAGGTTTGTCAATGTTAGAGATATATATATAGGTCAAAGTCGAGGAAAATTGGCGGGAAATTTAATAAAAAGCGTGTCAACAGACCTCAGAGGTAACGGAGTCACCTTTTTCTGTTAAGAGGTGGGTATTTAAAAACGTTAAGCTAAGTAGAGGTGATTATTTAAACGCAAATGAAATTGGGGTGGTTTATTTTGAAATAAGGGTATCTGGCAGGTGGTTATTCACAATTTTTTCTTAAAAATTCAATGTTGAACATCTGAGAGTTGTGCTCAAGTTGTTAGATGCGTTAACTATTTTTTCATGGATTACGAGCTTATATTTTATTAGACTCTCATATCATTAGCCTAATTTAATTGGTCAAGATATCACAACGTGATTTCCACTTTCCTTTGATTTCTCATATAATGTAGTTAGGAGGTTTGAAAGGACTATTTAATGAGTATAATTGTTTAACATCTGAGACAAGAGTTGCGCTCAGGTTGTTACTCTTGTTAGATACCTTGAAATTAGTTGGTTCGTTCTACGTTGTTTAACAAAAGTGGTTAAATTTAGTCGGTCAAAGTATATGTTTGTTCAAGATAGGGAATGAAAAGAAAATGAAATTAAAAAATTAAGAATTTTTTCCCTAAATAATGCTAGCTTAAAAATTAATTCCCATTTTACACCAAGCCTAAAATTAATTCCGGCAATATTGTCCACGTAGGATAGGGGTAGAAGACAATTTAAGGAAAAAACAATAAAACAAAACCGCTAATAACATTAATGGTTCATTTAGTGAAGCCGGTAGTGCTAATAGCGGTTCGCTGACCAAGTGATCCCCTCTCTCTACGCTTTCAAATACAGCTCTCTCTCTCTTTCTCTGCTTTCCCAAAGACTAACTTATTTCATTCCAGTTTCTTGTTCACCCTACCCAATCCCCTTCAAATTCTCTACATACAATTTTAAATAAAATTCAATTCGTAAACACCCAAAATCAGACAAACCCTACAATCCAAACCTGTTGTATCAGAGAACAAACAAGGGAACCGGATATCCACTCCAAGGCACGGAAACTACGCTTTCCTATTAGTTTAATTTCGCCCCTCTAGGATCACCGGGTTAACACGAAATAACTAATGAGATACAATGGAGAAAACAATTCACTAGATGATCTTCGAAGTGAATCAACAAGAACTTTGTGTTTGATGTTTGTGAAGAACACTCAAGAGAAAGTTGCAAGTTTTCTCTCAAGCAAAGCAAGAAGATTAGATTCTCCCCAAAAAACTGATTTTCTCTCTCTCTTAACTCATATACATAATAAGGGTGATGAATCATCGTCCCTCTTGATTAGAGCTGTTACAGCATTCATCCTTCTTTAATCCCCTGATTAAGAATACTTAATCATCTTAAAACGGATAGCAAATGCATTACAATGGTTATAAACCGTCCACGCAAAATTACACGCCCCAAAACAGAATCCACGTCGCCACTCGCGATACAGATCGCGAGTCGTGATGGCCTCCTGATCGCGACCCGCGACGATTGTCGCGACCCGCCCTCTGTCTTGCTTGATTTACTCCACGTGATTTTGCGCATTCTAATCTTAACATACTAGACCTCCTCCTCTTCTAGTATATACTCATATGAGCTAACAAAACCCATTACCCTATAAATGTTCCAACAATCCTCCTCCCATTTATAGGGTAATGTTGAAAAGTTTTCAACTTGCTATAAATCACAAACGAAACATGCTCATGCATCATGGAAATATCTTACGATTGAATTTCCACTTAGTAAAAGTAACTTTACAACAATTTCGATCATAATGATAGACAAAGCTTTGAATCATATAACCACTACAAATTATTGAAGATACTAATACACATAAGCATAAACTTAGTTCTTAACCTCCGACACCTATGAAGCCTTGGTGTCCATATCCATTCATAAGCGTTCCAAGTCAAGCCTTAGACTTGGTGAAGCGGCCAAACCTCTAGCTTATATAGGTAAATCTTTACGCACATGCTCCTACAATTGAGCACTTATCAAAGATTTATTAAGAAACTTAATTCAACCTCTTATCATTGTAGTAACAAGCACTAACCTTGGGATGTTTTAAACAAGTGCTCCCAACCTTCTAGAGAAGTACTTTCCTCATTGAATTTGGGATCTAATGTTGTATTAGACATCAAATTGAGTTTTCCTTCACCATAGGTTGTTCAATAGGCTTAAGACCCATCCCTTTATTCATTTTGTTCACTAGTTCCCTTGACAACGCTTTAGTAAACGTATCCGCCAAGTTCAAACTAGACCGAACAAAATTAATAGTTATACAACTATTCCTTATCAATTCACGCACATAGCTATGTCTAACTCCAATGTGCCTTGACTTGCCATTGTAGACTTCACTATAAGCTTTAGCTATGGTTGATGCACTATCACAATGAATAGCAAGAGGTGACATAGGTTTGACCCACAAGTCAACCTCACTCAACACATTCCTTAGCCATTCCGCTTCTTGGCAACAAGATGCCAATGCAATGAATTCCGATGCCATAGTGGAATCCGTTATACATGTTTGCTTCTTGGATGCCCATGAAATAGCACCTCCTCCAAGAAGAAACACCCATCCACTTGTGGATGAATAATCTTCCTTGTTGGAAATCCAACTAGCATCCGAGTAACCTTCTAGAATAGAAGGTTCTCCTTTGTAAGTTATGACATAATCCAAGGTTTTATTCAAATACCTTAACACTCTTCTCAATGCTTGCCAATGCAACATACTAGGATTACTAGTATACCTACTGAGTTTACCAATAGCAAAAGCTATATCCGGTCGAGTGCTAGTCATAGCATACATCAAGCTTCCAATTAATACTCCAATTGTGAAATAGGAGTACCACTACTCGGAACCAAGTGAACACTAGGATCCATCGGAGTAGCAAAATGAGTCGATTTCGATTCATTAAACCTCTTGATCACTTTCTCAATGTAATGAGATTGTGATAAAGAAATTGACCCTTTACCTCACATTATTCTAATACCTAGAATAACATCCGCTTCATCCAAATCTTTCATGGAGAAGCTAGAAGAGAGAAAGACTTTGGTCTTTTCCACTTGTTCCAAATCAGTCCCAAAGATAAGCATATCATCAACATATAAGCAAATTATAACTCCATTACCGTTACTATCAAATTTACTATATACACACTTATCGGACTGATTTATTTTGAACCCACTAGACAAAATGACCTCATCAAATTTTTGATGCCATTGCTTAGGTGCTTGTTTAAGACCATACAAAGATCGAACTAATTTGCAAACCTTAGTCTCTTGACCTTTAACCACAAAACCTTCAGGTTGATTCATGTACACTTCCTCCTCCAATTCACCATTAAGGAAAGTAGTTTTAACATCCATTTGGTGAATTACTAGACCATGAATCGCAGCTAATGCTATCAAAAGTCTAATGGTAGCTATTCTAGCAACCGGAGCATAAGTGTCAAAATAATCGATACCATATCTTTGCCTAAAACCTTGGACCACTAACCGGGCCTTATGTTTTAGTATGGTTCCATCGATCTTCCTTTTCCTTACGAAAATCCACTTACAACCTAAAGGTTTGCATCCGGGGGGTAAATTAGCTAAAATCCAAGTATGATTGCCCATTATCGAATCCATTTCATCATTCACTGCCTCTTTCCAGAAAGCAGAATCATGAGACTTCATAGCCTCATTAAAGGTCCTAGGATCCTCCTCCATATTGTAACAATATGAAATTTGAGTCACAACAGACTCCCTTGACCCTTCAACTAAATATAGTTGAAAATCCGGTCCAAAAGATTTCTCTTTTCTAATTCTTTTACTTTTCCTAATTTCCGGTGTTGTAGTATCATGATCATTGTTAATGTCATCCACAACATTGGAACTAGTACTAGGTATCATGTCCTTTGGTCTAGGAATCGATGAGAATCTAGTCTCATCAAATATTGCATCCCTTGACTCTATCACAGTATGAATAGAGACAACATCATTTGGCTCAATGACATAAAACCTATAGGCTTTGCTATGTACCGCATAGCCTATAAAAATGCAATCAATTCCTTTTTCACCTAAAGTTTTCCTTTTAGGTTCCGTCAATTTGACAATTGCCCTACAACCCCATACCTTAAGGTAATTGAGATTAGGCTTTTTGTTACACCAAAGTTCATAAGGGGTAGTCTTATTCCTTTTATTAGGAACTCGATTTAAAATATAACATGCAGTTAAAATTGCATCACCCCAAAAACCGTCATTTAGACCCGAATTAGAAAGCATGGTGTTAACCATTTCTTTTAGAACCCTATTTTTCCTTTCCGCTATACCATTACTTTGAGGTGAGTATGGAGCGGTTGTTTCATGAATTACACCAATGGAACTAAAATAGCTAGGATTATAGTATTCACCACCCCTATCCGTCCGAAGTCTTTTAACTTTTTCATTAAGTTGAAGTTCCACTTCGGTCTTAAAAATCTTAAACTTTTCTAGTGCTTCATCTTTAGTAAATAATAAATATATGTAACAAAACCTTGAATAATCATCAATAAAAGTCACAATATATTTTTTATTTCCCAAAGAAGGTGAACTATGAAAGTCACACAAGTCACTATGCACCAATTTAAGCAAAACCGTTTGTCTAGTCACACTAGGATAAGGATTCTTTGTAATCTTATTTAGCATGCATGTCTTACACTTCTCTAACTTTAAATCGAAAGAAGGTATTAAACCTAGCTTAGACATGTCATATAATCTACGATAGTTTACATGACATAAACGATTGTGCCATAGAGAAGAAACATCAAGCATGTAAATAGAACTAGTATCAATTTCATTATTAATTTGCAATTTAAACATTCCATTACAATAAAATCCTTGACCAACAAAAATACCACCCTTAGAAACTATAAACTTATCCGATTCAAATACAACTTTAAAACCAAATTTATTCAAAAGACCCCCCGACACAAGATTCTTCCTAACTTCCGGTACATAAACAACATCCCGGAGAGTTAAAGTCTTTCCCGAGGTTAACAACAATTCTACTTGGCCTATACCCTTGGCCTTTACCGTAGAATCATTCCCCATATACAAGATTGGACCATCATCCAATTCTTCCAAAGACTTGAAGAAGTGCTTATTATTGCACACATGTCTAGAGGCCCCCGAATCTATCCACCAAGAATCATCAACCTGAACAAACATAATTTCAGAAATCATAGCCACAAAATTCATTTCTTCAACTACATGTTCATGTGCAACTTTACCTTGGTTTTGAACAACACTAGGTTGCCCATTCTTTGTCTTCTTCTTCTTAGAAGGACAATCCCTCTTGAGATGAGGTCCATTGCATACCCAACAAGTGAGGGTCTTCCTCTTCTTGTTTGCAAAGTTGGTTTTAGCGTTGTTATTGTTGGATTTCTTGGTCCCACTAGACCCACCAACCTCTACCATATTCACGGTAGACTTAGGAATACTAGGAGTAGTATCCTTAACCCCATCTTGAGCCCGGATACCCTCTTCAATACGAAGATGAGTTCCTAATTGCTCCATGGAAATATCTTCCTTCCTATGTTTCAAGGAATGCTTAGTTTCTTTCCAAGAATGTGGTAATTTATCAATGATTGAGGCTACGGCAATAGCCTCATCGATCACCATACCATGTGATCTAATTTGGTTCAAAATATGATGAACTTCATGAAATTGCTCTATAATAGGCCTATCATTAGTCATTTTAAATGAATTAAAATTACTAACAAGAAATTTCTTACTTGAAGCATCTTCAGAAATATACTTGGCCTCAAGAGTATCCCAAAGTTCCTTTGCACTCTCCACATTTTGATAGAGATCGAACAAAGGGTCGGTAAGAGAGTTGAGAATGTGACCCCGGCAAATGTAGTCATCATTCTCCCACTTTGTCCTCTTCCTTGTAGTCTCTACGGACTCTTCCTCTCCATCTTTCGGGAATGGTGGCATGGGTGTTGATAGAACATACACCACATTCAAAGTTGTCAACAAGAAGTGCATCTTCTTTTGCCATCTTCGATAACCCACCCCCTCAAACTTGTCCAACTTTTGGAAGTTCATAGTCATGTCCTTGAGTGATTGAGACATATCCGAAAAGAAAGGAAAAATTAAACTAATAGATTGTTGTATCAGAGAACAAACAAGGGAACCGGATATCCACTCCAAGGCACGGAAACTACGCTTTCCTATTAGTTTAATTTCGCCCCTCTAGGATCACCGGGTTAACACGAAATAACTAATGAGATACAATGGAGAAAACAATTCACTAGATGATCTTCTAAGTGAATCAACAAGAACTTTGTGTTTGATGTTTGTGAAGAACACTCAAGAGAAAGTTGCAAGTTTTCTCTCAAGCAAAGCAAGAAGATTAGATTCTCCCCAAAAAACTGATTTTCTCTCTCTCTTAACTCATATACATAATAAGGGTGATGAATCATCTTCCCTCTTGATTAGAGCTGTTACAGCATTCATCCTTCTTTAATCCCCTGATTAGGAATACTTAATCATCTTAAAACGGATAGCAAATGCATTACAACGGTTATAAACCGTCCACGCAAAATTACACGCCCCAAAACAGAATCCACGTCGCGACTCGCGATACAGATCGCGAGTCGTGACGGCCTCCTGATCGCGACCCGCGACGATTGTCGCGACCCGCGACCAGCCCTCTGTCTTGCTTGATTTACTCCACGTGATTTTGCGCATTCTAATCTTAACATACTAGACCTCCTCCTCTTCTAGTATATACTCATATGAGCTAACAAAACCCATTACCCTATAAATGTTCCAACAAAACCTAGTTTTAAAACCTCATACACCATACCCACCAAAAGAAGTTCAAAAACTGATGAAAAGTGGGGGTAAAATATCAAAGTATCAAGAATTTGATAGATACTAAAAAGAAGAACATTGAATTCAAAGGTGCATATGAAATTAAAAAGAAAAAAGATGCATGAAGTAATGTCTGCTGAATGTTGAAATTATGTTTGCATGCAGTGCATTCTTGTGTTTGAGGAGGATGAGGAGGCAACATTTGTTGAGCCATCTCTGCGTGGAAAGTGTGTATAGCAACATTTTGGATTTTCTCCTCCCTTTCTATTACTCAGTACCCACATGCAACTTCAATTTAGAATTCTCTCAAGTTCTCCATCATTGCATCAGCAGTCGACGTCATTTTCTCATCCATCTACGGTATACCAGAGTCCAGAAGTGATCGAGGTGTTCAAAATTTAGAATTTTTATTTTAATTAACAAAAGCATCCATTTAATTTGTTCAAAAAATGGGAAATATTTGCAGATTTTTGCTGCTATTATGCTTTTCATACTTAAACATCGCAAATTCCTTTATTAAAAAGAAGCAAAACCACACATTTTATGTGTTTGGATTTGAGCAAAAGGGTAGGAAAAAGGTATCTGATTTTGCTGTAATCGATTTATTAAATGTATTATTTGTCTTTTTTGGGTGAAATTTCTGTTCTTGATTGGTGATGAAAGCTTCCGTCCTATTTTCATGTTTGGTTTCGTACTTGTCTTGTTCAGATTTTTTTTAATTTTCCTCTTGGTACAAAACCGCTACCCTGGGTAGCGGTGTGATTGCATAAACCGCTACTGCTAGTGGCGGTTTATGAGGAAACTTGAACCGTTACTCACATTAGCGGTTTCCAACTGAGGATTAAAAAAAATAGGGTTTTTCTACATTATGCCCTCGTGTTTTTTCATTTTCTACGTTGTAATCCATGTTTATGGGATTTCTACACTGTGCCCTTCAACTCTCATTTTTTTAATTCAAAATGCCATTGCCGTTAAGTGAACGTTAATTGTTCCGTTAATGAAATTAATATTGATTAATTATATTAATTTTTTTCTCATCTCTAGAAATTAATCTCTTCCAAAATCCAGCTCTTCTGTAAAACTTCCTCTTCTTTGTGAAATTCTGCATTCTATGGTTGGGGCGAAACAGAAACCAGAAGGATCTAGGCTTTCTCCTTCGTTTTCAAGCTTTGAAATGGTGAATCGTAAATGTTATGTTCATCACAAAATCTAGCAGCCCCCCCTCCCCCCACCACGAGCAATAACACTGCTGCAGCAACAATGACGGTGAAGAATAAAAAAAAAAAGGACCCAAAAAATCCGTTAGAAATACAGCAGAGGAGGAGTTAAACGCCGCCACAGCAGACACCCTCCCCGCCGCAGCAGCCCCCGCTAATGTAAAACATTATGATGTAAAACACATCACACAATTCAAATACATTAAATGCAATTAAGCCCAAAATTACTTGAATTATACTACGATTTTTAGAGTTTAACATTATACCAAAATATCCCTCGAAGCAGGTGAAGATTTTTAGAGTTTAACATTATACCAAAAATTTTGTATAGTTGCACAGTGGATGCGTGGTGAAGATGGAAGTGGGGTATAAATTTTTGAGGTATGAGTTTTTGATTTAGGGATAGAGGGCAAAGGAGGAGTAGAGGAGAGAGAGGGAGGGGGTATTTTAGTTTTTTTTTCTTTTCAAAATATTAAAAACCAAACGATAGATAACGTCCGTAATTAATAACAGCTTATTAATGGCATTTTGAATTTAAAAATGAGAGTTGAAGGGCACAGTGTAGAAATCCCAGAAACATGGGGTACAACGTAGAAAATGAAAAAACACGAGGGCATAATGTAGAAAAACCCAAAAAAATAAATTTTTGCACCACCCTATCCTACGTGGACAGTATTGCCGGAATTAATTTTAGACTTGGCGTAAGATAGGAATTAATTCTTAAGGTAGCAATATTTGGGGAAAAAATTCAAAGAAATTAAAGCAAGAGAATCGTAGTATAGAATGTTGCCTCTAGTAAATGTTTGGTTCAAGTATTGGAATGAAAATAAATGCTAAAGGGGTAATACACGGATATTAAGCTATGGAAGGTGAAGAGTTTACTCCTATGAAAGGAATAATACAACAATAAAATAAATAAATAAAGAACAATTCAATTCAGTAAATGCTTTGGATATTACAAGGATATTAAGAGAGTAAATGAGGAGTGAGAAACGTGAGATTATCTAGGTAATCTTGTCAAAGGTTCCATATTGGCTTTAAATATGGGTACAGTTTTTTACTAACACAAATTCTTGGAAAAGACGGTCTCACGTTAGTCTTAACGTGAGACCTATCCAAATCCAAGAGATGTGATTTTCAAAAATAGACCTGGTCTCACAAATTCTCACGATAATATTTTGGACAATTAGTTAATATTTTTGGCAATTTAGTTCAGTATTTTAGCACAATAGTTTAGAGCTGGTAATCTATATGTAGACTTGCATTATTTTTTAGTTAACATATCGAATACATTAGTTAGTGTTGTTCTGTAATTAGTTAAGATCTATTGAGCATTATTTAGTTTCCAATATAAACGAAGAAATAACTTTGTTATAAATCTTAAATGTCAAATACAAAAGACAACCTGAAAAAAGAACTTAAAACAACTTAGTATTTGGAGTAATTGTACCAATTTCAGTTTGGTTCTTGGAATTTGTTTTTTTAGTCGTCTTAAAATTGCTTTTCTTGCTTACACTTCTTCCTTTTTGTTTTTTGCAAAATAACCAATGTAGTTGTACTTGATGAGCATTGTTCTTCTATAATTGGTTTTGTAGTTAAGAATTTGGTTATACTTGCAGCAATAGTCGTGTAGACTTCTTGCAGTACCTTTCTTGCATCTTTGTTATCTTGACTTATTGTAGAACTTTCTTTTGGTTTCATATCGCGCATGGGGTTACGTATTTATGAGAACATCGGCGATTCAATTATCACAATAAGGATATTTTAGGTAAGAATATTGGACCCCTAAAAAAAGGTAAGAATATAGGATTTAATTAGAAACAAGACTTATATTATTTGGGACACTTTAAAAAGAAACCGGACTTATATTATGGGACGAAAGGAGTAGAATTTTTAGAATTCTTGAATATATACAACCTTAAAGACTATTGATCAGTCATCCAATGAAAATATACAACATTCTTTTTCTACTCATTAGGTGTTACTTACGCTTTGTTTGGATAAGAGAAAATGGACAGAAAGGGAAGAATGGGAAAGGAAGTGGTATAAATTTCCTTGTTCGTTAACGGGTTGGGTAAAGGAAGGTAAAGGAGAGGGAATGATCCACTTCCCTCCCTTTTACAAACATTATCCCTCCCAAACTGAAGAGATTTGGACGAAAAATGGAGCTCCACCTTCCCCCTCCCTTTCTCTCCGGATCCCTTCCCCTTTTCCCCCTCCCCTTTTTCCTCTTTTCCTCCCCTTCCTAAAAAGAGGAAGAGTCAAAATATGACATGTATTATTTTTCTCAGGGTCGTCTCGTAGAATTTAGGGGCCTTGTGCTAAATAAAATTATGAGGTCCCAAAGGGTTAAAAATTTTAAGCGGACATGAATCACTATAAAAGATTAACGAATAAAATTTTAAGCATGAATCACTATTAAAACTAGTGCAACACATAAATAACAATCAAAATTTGATAATTGAACAATTTACATGGCCGAAAATAATCAGAAAATAGTAATACAATTGACAAAAATTCCATATTATAAAAAAAAATTCTAGAATTAATTAATTAGAAATCATCTTCAAGTACTAAGACAAGGCATAATTGAATTACCACCATCCTTTTCTTCGAAAGATGAGATGCGAAGGAATAATTAGAAATCTATTTTTTGGTGGTAATGGTTATCATTCCATTTTCATTCCACTACATGAACCAAACATTTACTAAAGACAATGTTCTTTACTACGATTCCCCTACTTTATTTTTTTTAATTTCATTTTCTTTTCATTCCCTATCTTGAACAAACAAGTACTTTGACCTACTAAATTTAACCACTTTCGTTAAACAACGTAGAACGAACCAACTAATTTCAAGGTATCGAACAAAAGTAACAACGTGAGCGCAACTAGCTCAGATGTTAAACAATTATACTCATTAAATAGTCCTTTCGAACCTCCTATCTACATTATATGAGAAATCAAAGGAAAGTGGAAATCACGTTTTGATATATTGACCAATTAAATTAGGCTAATGATATGAGAATCTAATAAAATATAAGCTCGTAATCCATGTAAAAATAGTTAAAGCATCTAGCAACTTGAGCACAACTCTCAGATGTTCAACATTATATTTTTAATTCGGTCATCATTTACTTGTTCTTTGAAACGACTCCTATATAAATGTTCGACATAATCTGTAATTCTCATAATTATAACAATTGTATTGTGGCTTTGTTCATCATTAGCAACGTAGTACAAACAAAACATATAATTTTCAACTAGCTAGCTACTTATAACCAAAAATGGCTAATCAGCTCAAAAAGTCTCTAGTATTCATGGCCATGGCAATGCTTGTGATGGCTTACGCAGTCTCAGCAGCTCGTCTCCTCGCCGGAGTGCCTGTGGAGGTTGTGGGGACCGTGGTAGTAGGGCCTGTTAAGCTTGAGGCACATGAAGGCCTGAGTGGTTGCGCAACCGTTGGTGACACACCTAACGTCAAAGCCTGTGGCAGCTTGGTTTCACCCACTACTGAAGCCCCCGCCCAAGCTCCCGTTGTTAATTAGTGACCTTCCTGGCCAGACAGCAAATGTATGAGTTATGATATACATATACTCCTCTTGCTGTTGCATCATTCTGCTTCTTTTTCTTTTTTCTTTCGAAAATAATTCATGTATTAACTAAGTCGGGGGAGTATGTGTCTATTTTCTTCAATTTGGTTTCTGTTCAGTTTGCTTTGTGTTTACATATTTAACCTATTATATTTGGAGATCTTATTATTTATTGTTTTTGTCTTTGTTTTTTCTTTATGTTGAGAGTACATCAGTAGCGGATCCAAGATCTGACCCATGTGGATTCTGAGCCCTTCGAAAAAAGCCAAGAGAAATAATTATTGTACTACATGTTTAACTAAGTGGGGGGGAGTATGTGTCTATCTCCTTCAATTTAATTCCATTCAGTTTGCTTTGTGTCTACATGTTCAGCCTATTATATTTGGAGATCCCTTTATTTTTTATTGTTTTGTTTTTGTTTTTCTTTATGTTGAGAGTACATATAATGGGGATTTGGCCCGGCCATACAACATAACACGAGCTAGAAAAAGCACGTACAAGCATTGTTGGTGCGGCACACAAGAGGCTAATCGCGCACGCTTTCTCCATAGATTTCCAATAACGTTTTATAGAGTCGTCTCATATAATTTAGGACCCCTATGCTAAATAAAATTATGAGGCCCCAAAGGGTTAAAAATTTTAAGCGCGCATGAATCACTGTAAAAGATCAACGAATAAAATTTTAATCATGAATCACTATCGAAACTAGTCCAGTTAATAAATAACAATCAGAATTTGATAATTGAATAATTCACAAGGCCAAAAATAATCAGAAAATAGTAATATAATTAACTAAAATTCTAGATTATAAGAAAAATAATAACAAAATTGCTAGAATTTAATTAGAAATTACTTATAATTACTAAGAGAAGGAATAATTGAATTACCACCATCCTTTTCTTGGAAAGATGAGATGAAAAGGAATAATTGAACCCTAACAATGGTTGGATCAAAGTCTCGAGGAAGAAGAATCCACCACCCCCAAAATCTTCCTATGGCCTCCTACACCTGCTACAAATTATCTTCCCCAAAATTTTCTCCAGTATACTTTACCCACGATAGTAATCTTGATTTTTTTATCAACGTACAATCAAATCCACTTAATCAACAAATCGAATATAAGATGAGAGCGGGTTGAACATGGATGATGGGGTTGGGTAATTCGAAAAAGAAAAAGAGATTTTGATTTCTTTTAGGTGAAAAAAGCTAAGGGTTAATTTTGAGAGTTATAATGGAGAAGGATTCAATTTTTTTTAGGAATAGGAAACGACAGAGCCAGAGGTATCATTACTGGGGTTCTGGAAATTCGAAGGGAAAAGCGCGGAATATAGCAGGCAATAAACGCGTAAAGTTGGATTTATTTATATTAATTTTTACTTTGGGCAGACAAAGAAAATAATTGGTCCCTCGTATATTGGAGGCCCTGTGCAGTTGCTCACCCTGCATAGGGCCTTAACCGGACCTGATTTTTCTACAAAGTGAGAGTTGTTTCTAAAAAGTGAAATATGTTAAATAGTGTCCAACAAATAATACATGTAGATTATATATAGTCTTGATAGATGACAGGTACTAAATAGGAAGAGTTCAAAAAAACAAAAAAGGGGAAGAGAAAACTTTTCCATTTTACAAATAGAACTTCTGCGCTCCAACCACATGTGGTAGTTATTGTTGCATGTAATAACCTTCTTTTTGTTTTTATGCCATCAATGATATTACTCAGCACATTTGTTTGTAATGTATTTGCTTCTCGATCTCCTGCAAACTTTAGCCTCCGTGTAAATTCGACCATTCTCACAAGTATATCCACGGCCGCAATCTTTATTTGTGGAACATATACACAAGCCTTCACGAGCACATCCTACTTGCTTGTGAATAGTACTTAATCCTTCTTTGAGTCCTAAGATGTACTTAGTCCAGTCAGATGAAAACAATTCCAAAGGATCATATTGCTCCTTAACCCTCAAAAATTTCCCTCCATCCTTATACTTGTTAATCACACCTTCAAATGCTACATTGCGATTTTTTTCCCCAATGAGGCATCCCACCATACTTGAAGACCATCATTTGCTCGATTTCATCGTATATATCAGAATAAAGCCGATGACCCAAGGCTTCTCTTGCTCTATAATGGACTATATCGAATTGTATTCCATCCTCATCTTTTCCAAGATAAGCAGAGGAGGCTTTGACATACCTCATTAAGATACCAAAGTACGGCTCTACACCACATAAGGATGTAGGCTCCATACTAACTAATTTTTTTATGTCTTGAACGAAGTTCTTCACCTTATTCATAGGCAAACTCGATGCATCGTCGTCAACGAATATACCCTTGATTCTTGGATCCCATGCACAATAACCAGTACTAGCATTATTTAGGTGACTATCAAGGCACGTTCCTGAGCACTGCATTTTATTTTGATATCCAATAACGGGGTAGCAATTGAATTGGACACCTGCAAGCAAGCGTGTATTTCAATTCATTTATGGCACTAATATTTTCATTCAGATAAAATGGTTGGACCATCTAATTTTCGTTTAGAAAGAATATGATGCAACATTGCAACTACTCTATTATTTATGTATGCATGTGGCGCAAAATTTTTTAACAAAAGGATCAATATCATAATTCCTTCATTTGAAATGGAAAACTTCTTATTTTTAGGTGTTTCAATCTATTTGCAACATTACCGATTTTGGATAAACTTTCTCTGTAATTCTCTCCTCATCATATAGGTCCCTTTTTATTTCTCTGTATCTCTCTCCTCACTTTGATTCATGCGCCTCTCCCCTTATCTCATGTTGCGAGTAAAACACTTAAGAGGAAGTACAAGTTAAACAATTATAAAAGTAAAAAGGGACTTGAATAAAGAAAACTATTGTATTGTGATCCATGTTAGACCAAATTACGCAATTATTGGGCATAAAAGAGTCAAATACGAGACAAGGTGCATTACCATCATTGTAAGTCCAAATGCCATTACGTTGTAATCTGCTGTGATTGCCTTTGTACGGATGCATTTTAATGTGTCACAACCATTTGATTCGTTATACACCTAAAGCAGGCGGGAGTTGGTACTGGAATAAGATCTGTCAGATAAAAGAACAACTGAAAGTTCATTTTACTGAAAATGAAATTAGTTCTCTGTCTCAATATTCTATACAGCATGTGTATGATATGTTAAGAGGTGAAAAAGAAAAAGTACACTGGGATAAGGTGGTTTGGAATAGATTTGCAATTCCAAAACACAGATTTATAATATGGTTGGCAATACAGAAGAAGCTACAGACAACAGCAAAGCTTGCCAAGATTGGAGTGAGCTCAAATGATTTGTGTTTACTATGTCAAACTCATTCTGAGACCCATGAGCATCTGTTTTTTCAGTGCACATATAGTAAGCAATGCTGGAATTAGATCAAGAAGTGGTTAAATATTTATGTCAGAGCTGAATCTCTACGAGTATTATCGAGGTGGGTGAAGAACAAGAGACGAACAAAATTTCGAAACAAGTTATAAATGCAAGGGATAGCTGCAATGGTGTATTATGTTTGGCAAGGCGAAATACATGCTTACGGTCACAGTGTATTCCAAGCATTAGATTTACAAGGAAGCGATTCGGGAGTTAGTGAAAATAAGGATTAGAACTGTTTTGCCACAAGTTGTAAGTAGGAAAGATTATCGAGTGGTTTATAGCTTTGTAATGGCATTGTAATGGCATTGGGCCGACTAGTAGTACAGAAGGTAAGTAGCATGTGTAATCAGTTGTGCACCTCCTTAATTGATCCATAGTCCAACCTAGTTGGTTTGTGGACAAATTTGGATGGTTTAGGATGTATTGGAGTTTCAAGAACAATAAAATTACTTAGTTATCAAAAAAAAAAAAAGCCATTTGATTCTTCAAAATCATCTGAATAGAGAGTAATATCAATGATTAATAAGCATAGTTCCTCCCACAATATATATTTGTTATGTTTTCGAAGATTTTTTACTAAAAGAAGAAGAAAAGAAGGCAAATCTCACAAACGAACTAAAATAAATAAATTTTACGGACAAAGTACTAAAACTTCAACAAGATTAGATATAAGGAAAAAGAACCTTCATATAACCCAAACACTAGTTCAGTTTACATAACCCAACTAAAAACCTTCTTGTACTTAAAAAAACTAAAACAAAAGCTAAGAAATGAAGATAAAACCTATAAAAAAAATACAAAAAAAAATCTACCTATTTACAAATAAATTGTGAGAATTATAGCTGACAAATAAGCATTACAACACCTGTAACGAACGAAAAGATAAAAGATGGGAGTGGTTAAATATGTTGGACTATGCTTCAAAATTAGTTAAATAGTTTTCCTAATAGTTAAGACTAGTTGCTAATAATTAGTTAGTGGGCTAATAAGTAGTGGTCTACATAATGGTCTATTTAGTTGGATAGCAAGTAGTGGGTGTTGACCCTTAGTTTTGAATGATGACTGCCTTGCAAACTTCTTGACATATTGGTTTGTTTGATAAATAGTGTTTTAGTTCCGGAGTAGGAACTTGATTGTCTAAGTGAGTTCCAGGGTTGGAATCTTGGATGGCGTGGCACTTATAATCAAGACAAAGTAATATATACACAACAACAAGATTTAATCTACAAAATGATGTTTTATGATTCAAGTTCCTGATCACAGTTCCTACGTGGACAGTATTGCCGGAATTAATTTTAGACTTGGCGTAAGATAGGAATTAATTCTTAAGGTAGCAATATTTGGGGAAAAAAATCAAAGAAATTAAAGCAAGAGAATCGTAGTATAGAATGTTGTCTCTAGTAAATGTTTGGTTCAAGTATTGGAATGAAAATAAATGCTAAAGGGGTAATACACGGATATTAAGCTATGGAAGGTGAAGAGTTTACTCCTATGAAAGGAATAATACAACAATAAAATAAATAAATAAAGAACAATTCAATTCAGTAAATGCTTTGGATATTACAAGGATATTAAGAGAGTAAATGAGGAGTGAGAAACGTGAGATTATCTAGGTAATCTTGTCAAAGGTTCCATATTGGCTTTAAATATGGGTACAGTTTTTTACTAACACAAATTCTTGGAAAAGACGGTCTCACGTTAGTCTTAACGTGAGACCTATCCAAATCCAAGAGATGTGATTTTCAAAAACAGACCTGGTCTCACAAATTCTCACGATAATATTTTGGACAATTAGTTAATATTTTTGGCAATTTAGTTAAGTATTTTAGCACAATAGTTTAGAGCTGGTAATCTATATGTAGACTTGCATTATTTTTTAGTTAACATATCGAATACATTAGTTAGTGTTGTTCCCGTAATTAGTTAAGATCTATTGAGCATTATTTAGTTTCCAATATAAACGAAGAAATAACTTTGTTATAAATCTTAAATGTCAAATACAAAAGACAACCCGAAAAAAAGAACTTAAAACAACTTAGTATTTGGAGTAATTGTACCAATTTCGGTTTGGTTCTTGGAATTTGTTTTTTTAGTCGTCTTAAAATTGCTTTTCTTGCTTACACTTCTTCCTTTTTGTTTTTTGCAAAATAACCAATGTAGTTGTACTTGATGAGCATTGTTCTTCTATAATTGGTTTTGTAGTTAAGAATTTGGTTATACTTGCAGCAATAGTCGTGTAGACTTCTTGCAGTACCTTTCTTGCATCTTTGTTATCTTGACTTATTGTAGAACTTTCTTTTGGTTTCATATCGCGCATGGAGTTACGTATTTATGAGAACATCGGTGATTCAATTATCACAATAAGGATATTTTAGGTAAGAATATTGGACCCCTAAAAAAAGGTAAGAATATAGGATTTAATTAGAAACAAGACTTATATTATTTGGGACACTTTAAAAAGAAACCGCACTTATATTATGGGACGAAAGGAGTAGAATTTTTTAGAATTCTTGAATATATACAACCTTAAAGACTATTGATCAGTCATCCAATGAAAATATACAACATTCTTTTTCTACTCATTAGGTGTTACTTACGCTTTGTTTGGATAAGAGAAAATGGACAGAAAGGGAAGAATGGGAAAGGAAGGTATAAATTTCCTTGTTCGTTAACGGGTTGGGTAAAGGAAGGGAAAGGAGAGGGAATGATCCACTTCCTTCCCTTTTACAAACATTATCCCTCCCAAATCGAAGAGATTTGGACGAAAAATGGAGCTCCACCTTCCCCCTCCCTTTCTCTCCGGATCCCTTCCCCTTTTCCCCCTCCCCTTTTTCCTCTTTTCCTCCCCTTCCTAAAAAGAGGAAGTGTCAAAATATGACATGTATTATTTTTCTCAGGGTCGTCTCGTAGAATTTAGGGGCCTTGTGCTAAATAAAATTATGAGGTCCCAAAGGGTTAAAAATTTTAAGCGGACATGAATCACTATAAAAGATTAACGAATAAAATTTTAAGCATGAATCACTATTAAAACTAGTGCAACACATAAATAACAATCAAAATTTGATAATTGAACAATTTACATGGCCGAAAATAATCAGAAAATAGTAATACAATTGACAAAAATTCCATATTATAAAAAAAAATTCTAGAATTAATTAATTAGAAATCATCTTCAAGTACTAAGACAAGGCATAATTGAATTACCACCATCCTTTTCTTCGAAAGATGAGATGCGAAGGAATAATTAGAAATCTATTTTTTGGTGGTAATGGTTATCATTCCATTTTCATTCCACTACATGAACCAAACATTTACTAAAGACAATGTTCTTTACTACGATTCCCCTACTTTATTTTTTTTAATTTCATTTTCTTTTCATTCCCTATCTTGAACAAACAAGTACTTTGACCTACTAAATTTAACCACTTTCGTTAAACAACGTAGAACGAACCAACTAATTTCAAGGTATCTAACAAAAGTAACAACGTGAGCGCAACTAGCTCAGATGTTAAACAATTATACTCATTAAATAGTCCTTTCGAACCTCCTATCCACATTATATGAGAAATCAAAGGAAAGTGGAAATCACGTTTTGATATATTGACCAATTAAATTAGGCTAATGATATGAGAATCTAATAAAATATAAGCTCGTAATCCATGTAAAAATAGTTAAAGCATCTAGCAACTTGAGCACAACTCTCAGATGTTCAACATTATATTTTTAATTCGGTCATCATTTACTTGTTCTTTGAAACGACTCCTATATAAATGTTCGACATAATCTGTAATTCTCATAATTATAACAATTGTATTGTGGCTTTGTTCATCATTAGCAACGTAGTACAAACAAAACATATAATTTTCAACTAGCTAGCTACTTATAACCAAAAATGGCTAATCAGCTCAAAAAGTCTCTAGTATTCATGGCCATGGCAATGCTTGTGATGGCTTACGCAGTCTCAGCAGCTCGTCTCCTCGCCGGAGTGCCTGTGGAGGTTGTGGGGACCGTGGTAATAGGGCCTGTTAAGCTTGAGGCACATGAAGGCCTGAGTGGTTGCGCAACCGTTGGTGACACACCTAACGTCAAAGCCTGTGGCAGCTTGGTTTCACCCACTACTGAAGCCCCCGCCCAAGCTCCCGTTGTTAATTAGTGACCTTCCTGGCCAGACAGCAAATGTATGAGTTATGATATACATATACTCCTCCTCTTGCTGTTGCATCATTCTGCTTCTTTTTCTTTTTTCTTTCGAAAATAATTCATGTATTAACTAAGTCGGGGGAGTATGTGTCTATTTTCTTCAATTTGGTTTCTGTTCAGTTTGCTTTGTGTTTACATATTTAACCTATTATATTTGGAGATCTTATTATTTATTGTTTTTGTCTTTGTTTTTTCTTTATGTTGAGAGTACATCAGTAGCGGATCCAAGATCTGACCCATGTGGATTCTGAGCCCTTCGAAAAAAGCCAAGAGAAATAATTATTGCACTACATGTTTAACTAATTAAGTGGGGGGGAGTATGTGTCTATCTCCTTCAATTTAATTCCATTCAGTTTGCTTTGTGTCTACATGTTCAGCCTATTATATTTGGAGATCCCTTTATTTTTTATTGTTTTGTTTTTGTTTTTCTTTATGTTGAGAGTACATATAATGGGGATTTGGCCCGGCCATACAACATAACACGAGCTAGAAAAAGCACGTACAAGCATTGTTGGTGCGGCACACAAGAGGCTAATCGCGCACGCTTTCTCCATAGATTTCCAATAACGTTTTATAGAGTCGTCTCATATAATTTAGGACCCCTATGCTAAATAAAATTATGAGGCCCCAAAGGGTTAAAAATTTTAAGCGCGCATGAATCACTGTAAAAGATTAACGAATAAAATTTTAATCATGAATCACTATCGAAACTAGTCCAGTTAATAAATAACAATCAGAATTTGATAATTGAATAATTCACAAGGCCAAAAATAATCAGAAAATAGTAATATAATTAACTAAAATTCTAGATTATAAGAAAAATAATAACAAAATTGCTAGAATTTAATTAGAAATTACTTATAATTACTAAGAGAAGGAATAATTGAATTACCACCATCCTTTTCTTGGAAAGATGAGATGAAAAGGAACAATTGAACCCTAACAATGGTTGGATCAAAGTCTCGAGGAAGAAGAATCCACCACCCCCAAAATCTTCCTATGGCCTCCCTACACTCGCTACAAATTATCTTCCCCAAAATTTTCTCCAGTATACTTTACCCACGATAGTAATCTTGATTTTTTTATCAACGTACAATCAAATCCACTTAATCAACAAATCGAATATAAGATGAGAGCGGGTTGAACATGGATGATGGGGTTGGGTAATTCGAAAAAGAAAAAGAGATTTTGATTTCTTTTAGGTGAAAAAAGCTAAGGGTTAATTTTGAGAGTTATAATGGAGAAGGATTCAATTTTTTTTAGGAATAGGAAACGACAGAGCCAGAGGTATCATTACTGGGGTTCTGGAAATTCGAAGGGAAAAGCGCGGAATATAGCAGGCAATAAACGCGTAAAGTTGGATTTATTTATATTAATTTTTACTTTGGGCAGACAAAGAAAATAATTGGTCCCTCGTATATTGGAGGCCCTGTGCAGTTGCTCACCCTGCATAGGGCCTTAACCGGACCTGATTTTTCTACAAAGTGAGAGTTGTTTCTAAAAAGTGAAATATGTTAAATAGTGTCCAACAAATAATACATGTAGATTATATATAGTCTTGATAGATGACAGGTACTAAATAGGAAGAGTTCAAAAAAACAAAAAAGGGGAAGAGAAAACTTTTCCATTTTACAAATAGAACTTCTGCGCTCCAACCACATGTGGTAGTTATTGTTGCATGTAATAACCTTCTTTTTGTTTTTATGCCATCAATGATATTACTCAGCACATTTGTTTGTAATGTATTTGCTTCTCGATCTCCTGCAAACTTTAGCCTCCGTGTAAATTCGACCATTCTCACAAGTATATCCACGGCCGCAATCTTTATTTGTGGAACATATACACAAGCCTTCACGAGCACATCCTACTTGCTTGTGAATAGTACTTAATCCTTCTTTGAGTCCTAAGATGTACTTAGTCCAGTCAGATGAAAACAATTCCAAAGGATCATATTGCTCCTTAACCCTCAAAAATTTCCCTCCATCCTTATACTTGTTAATCACACCTTCAAATGCTACATTGCGATTTTTTCCCCAATGAGGCATCCCACCATACTTGAAGACCATCATTTGCTCGATTTCATCGTATATATCAGAATAAAGCCGATGACCCAAGGCTTCTCTTGCTCTATAATGGACTATATCGAATTGTATTCCATCCTCATCTTTTCCAAGATAAGCAGAGGAGGCTTTGACATACCTCATTAAGATACCAAAGTACGGCTCTACACCACATAAGGATGTAGGCTCCATACTAACTAATTTTTTTATGTCTTGAACGAAGTTCTTCACCTTATTCATAGGCAAACTCGATGCATCGTCGTCAACGAATATACCCTTGATTCTTGGATCCCATGCACAATAACCAGTACTAGCATTATTTAGGTGACTATCAAGGCACGTTCCTGAGCACTGCATTTTATTTTGATATCCAATAACGGGGTAGCAATTGAATTGGACACCTGCAAGCAAGCGTGTATTTCAATTCATTTATGGCACTAATATTTTCATTCAGATAAAATGGTTGGACCATCTAATTTTCGTTTAGAAAGAATATGATGCAACATTGCAACTACTCTATTATTTATGTATGCATGTGGCGCAAAATTTTTTAACAAAAGGATCAATATCATAATTCCTTCATTTGAAATGGAAAACTTCTTATTTTTAGGTGTTTCAATCTATTTGCAACATTACCGATTTTGGATAAACTTTCTCTGTAATTCTCTCCTCATCATATAGGTCCCTTTTTATTTCTCTGTATCTCTCTCCTCACTTTGATTCATGCGCCTCTCCCCTTATCTCATGTTGCGAGTAAAACACTTAAGAGGAAGTACAAGTTAAACAATTATAAAAGTAAAAAGGGACTTGAATAAAGAAAACTATTGTATTGTGATCCATGTTAGACCAAATTACGCAATTATTGGGCATAAAAGAGTCAAATACGAGACAAGGTGCATTACCATCATTGTAAGTCCAAATGCCATTACGTTGTAATCTGCTGTGATTGCCTTTGTACGGATGCATTTTAATGTGTCACAACCATTTGATTCGTTATACACCTAAAGCAGGCGGGAGTTGGTACTGGAATAAGATCTGTCGAGATAAAAGAACAACCGAAAGTTCATTTCATCGAAAATGAAATTAGTTCTCTGTCTCAATATTCTATACAAGCATGTGTATGATAAGTTAAGAGGTGAAAAAGAAAAAGTACACTTGGGATAAGGTGGTTTGGAATAGATTTGCAATTCCAAAACACAGATTTATAATATGGTTGGCAATACAGAAGAAGCTACAGACAACAGCAAAGCTTGCCAAGATTGGAGTGAGCTCAATTTATTTGTGTTTACTATGTCAAACTCATTCTGAGACCCATGAGCATCTGTTTTTTCAGTGCACATATAGTAAGCAATGCTGGAATGAGATCAAGAAGTGGTTAAATATTTCTGTCAGAGCTGAATCTCTACAGAGTATTATCAGGTGGGTGAAGAACAGTAGACGAACAAAATTTCAGAAACAAGTTATAAATGCGGGGATAGCCGCAATGGTGTATTATGTTTGGCAAGGCGTAAATACATGCTTCGGTCACAAGTGTATTCCAAGCATTAGATTTACAAAGGAAGCGCATTCAGGAGTTAGTGAAAATAAGGATTAGAACTGTTTTGCCACAAGCCGTAAGTAGGAAAGATTATCAGTGGTTTATAGCTTTGTAATGGCATTGTAATGGCATTGGCTGACTAGTAGTACAGAAGGTAAGTAGCATGTGTAATCAGTTGTGCACCTCCTTAATTGATCCATAGTCCAACCTAGTTGGTTTGTGGACAAATTTGGATGGTTTAGGATGTATTGGAGTTTCAAGAACAATAAAATTACTTAGTTATCAAAAAAAAAAAAAAAAGCCATTTGATTCTTCAAAATCATCTGAATAGAGAGTAATATCAATGATTAATAAGCGTAGTTCCTCCCACCATATATATTTGTTATGTTTTCGAAGATTTTTTACTAAAAGAAGAAGAAAAGAAGGCAAATCTCACAAACGAACTAAAATAAATAAATTTTACGGACAAAGTACTAAAACTTCAACAAGATTAGATATAAGGAAAAAGAAGCTTCATATAACCCAAACACTAGTTCAGTTTACATAACCCAACTAAAAACCTTCTTGTACTTAAAAAAACTAAAACAAAAGCTAAGAAATGACGATAAAACCTATAAAAAAAAATAAAAAAAAAAACTACCTATTTACAAATAAATTGTGAGAATTATAGCTGACAAATAAGCATTACAACACCTGTAACGAACGAAAAGATAAAAGATGGGAGTGGTTAAATATGTTGGACTATGCTTCAAAATTAGTTAAATAGTTTTCCTAATAGTTAAGACTAGTTGCTAATAATTAGTTAGTGGGCTAATAAGTAGTGGTCTACATAATGGTCTATTTAGTTGGATAGCAAGTAGTGGGTGTTGACCCTTAGTTTTGAATGATGACTGCCTTGCAAACTTCTTGACATATTGGTTTGTTTGATAAATAGTGTTTTAGTTCCGGAGTAGGAACTTGATTGTCTAAGTGAGTTCCAGGGTTGGAATCTTGGATGGCGTGGCACTTATAATCAAGACAAAGTAATATATACACAACAACAAGATTTAATCTACAAAATGATGTTTTATGATTCAAGTTCCTGATCACAGTTCCTCAAGGAACTGTTGGCTGTTCCTGAGCTGGGACGAATGATCTTCAGAGTTGGAGATTGAAAGAGATGGCGTAACTTCTAAATCCAAGAGTCTGTACTTAGGATTTATGTAAGTAAATTATATTGCATAAGTTTAGGGAACTAAATGGAACTTATTAAATGCAACAAGTGGTTTTGAAAAATATTTAATTGAGAGTTTTTAATTAGGAAATATTGTAAATAAATAAAATAGTTTTTATTTTCTAAATAAAATAGTTTTTATTTTCTAAATAAAAATCTTTTTTGATTACTGAGCAAGTAAAAATAAATTTCCTAAGTTAACTCCTTGTTTTTCTCAACTACTAAACCACTTACTGTTAATTAGTTTGAACATGTCTTTGCTTGTTCCTCAAGAAGTGTGAACGTGGGAAAATAATTCTACGTGGGTTAATGTTTCATACTTAGTGGAGGAATTAGTGGAACTAACATGAGAAGACTTCACTATAAAAGGAGAAGCCTCTCTCATTACAAACCACCAACTGAAAACATATTGTCTAAGTCTAAATCTTAAGAGTTTTCATAAAAAGTCAGTTGCATTCAATAAGTGTTCCAAAGTTCCTTAAATATCTAAGCTCAATATATTTACTAGTGTGTTTCTCAATTTGAGTTGTAATTTGGGGATCAAGGGTTGAGTGACTCTTGTAAAGACTTAGAGCTAAGTCAGTGAGTGTAGGCTTCGGAGTAGAAGCAACAGAGAGAAGAGCTCCAATGATCAAAGGGGATTATTGTGGGAACTTGAATTCAAAAGGAACTCAAGTTGTAGAGAGTGATTGTAATACAGTTATTGCAATAATATAGTTTTTGAGATTTTCCCTTCTTGATAAAGTTCAAGAAGTTTCCTCAATTTTATATATTTCCATCTCTCGTATCTCTGTTTCTTTAAAGCCTTAATTCCGCGAGAAACTTTGCTAAAAGTTCCAAAATACAATTCACCCCCCCTCTTGTACGTGTTCCATTGAAGTATCAGGGGGCTATGTAATGGGCATGTTCCTAATTTCTCTCTTTAGTGGCTCATAGTTAAGATATTATTAGTAGTGCTTTGTATACCTATTTAAAGGTTGCTTTGTTTATTCATTTATGTGTGAAAAATATATATAAATGTAGTCTTTTTAATTTCTCCAATTTTCTCTTTTTTCTCCTCTAAAAATTCTACATGGCATCAAGAGCATCAGGTTAGATCCTTAAAAAAGGTAGAGAGAAATGAAGAAGAAAAAGAAAGGAGAGAAAGAGAGAGAAAAAAAAAAGTCAGGAGAGAAAATTATAGATACAAAAAAAAAATTGTGATTGTGTGTGATCAGACAGGGCAAGTAATGGTTTTTTTAGATGTAGGGATCGGTTCCTTTTTAG